>OY735240.1:5908169-5958169 GCA_963457665.1 Thysanoteuthis rhombus | reverse complement strand
ATGTTAAAGAAATGAGTGGATTTTAGCCACTGTTTTTTTATAGATGTGTCCACACATCTGTATTAGATGCTTTTTCTGTCGGTCATCCCCAGTTATGTTAAACAATATAAATATGAAGCGAGGAAGAGGTTTGATGTCAAAAGGATGTGACATTAAAAGGTATGGCATCATTCAAAGTGCATTTTTCTAATCAATTGTTTTTTTTACCAGCTGTCATTATAGAATATTGGTACTTTATTCAAAGACCAAAAAAATGCCAAACATGATTATTTATAATTCTCATTGAAAATATTGGCAGGATATCACAAGTATGAGAGTCAATTGACTCTAAGGGAGATTACTTGCTCCTCTCCCTCCTGCTACTAGTGGATGGTGGATGCATTCCACCCAATTTATGTATTATGTTATTTACATGCATATTAACAATTAATCATCTTTGACAATGATAATTATTATTAGTTTCTTCTCTACCTCTTCCTAATAATGACATTAATGCTTTCCTCATGCTTGGGTTACATATTTTAAAATAAAATCAACGTGACACTTTATTACAGAAGCAAATCTTTTACTCAACACCCCTGATGGTCACAAGGAATTATATTTGCTTTTGTACCTCGAACAGTTTGAATCCTTTTAGACCTCAGGGAAAAAGAAAAAAGAAAAAGACCTGAATTCTTGCTTATAAGTAATGATGTTATGCAGGTAGAAAAGAAAGCCTAAGAAACCTGAAAATACTTTGATGAGAATGAATGGATTTCAAGGCATAACTGATGCCAATACAGTCCATGTATTACAAGACTAGTTTTTCTTTGGTCAACAAAAGAATAACATCAATACTATAAACAAATCTTTCTTTCATAGCCTCGCACAACTAGTAATAGAAATGGATAAAACTTGTCTAGAGACATGTTATCCAATGTTCTTCAAGTAACAAATAATCCTCTTGTGATGCCTGTCAGCACAAGTGGCAGACACGTCTCCGATAACCACTTTCCTCACCATAACTCTCTCACCATTTACTTTTTCACACAAATCTAAAAGACTCTTCCTGGCGCCATTCAGGTTTCAAACAATGGTACATTTTTATTAACCTATTTTCTCCCTTCAGCATCCATCCTATTCCACTACTTTTCTTAGGTGCCAGAATTCCAACCAAGCGTCTTAGCCATCATTGATTTCTTTATTCAACCTTCTCAGTTCTTAAGGCATCTTATAAGAATTTTTCAGGTTTTTGCTTGTCTGATGAGCTTGGAATTCTAGCAAGTGGATCTTCCCAGCCTTTAACCACTTTGTTAAATCTCATCGAGAGCCAATGTAGCTCTATAGTCATAGAAAGTACAGCCAATCATATTGACAATGAACAAGGAAGAAACTTTTTACAAAAAGTGCAGCAGATGCTTTGGAAATAACTCGAGTATGTTAGCAAGAAAAAACATTTGTACAGTTTTTTTTTCACTTGGTCTCAAAGGCCATAATCATATTTTTGAATTTAGACAGCATTTTTTCATTTAGCAGATCCTCCCGAGTTTTTTCTGATCATAGTATGCATATTAACCTTGCAGAGAAGAGATTTCATGGAACCTGCTTTGAGATTCACGATTTAAAAAGGTCATCAAGAAAAGCAGGTTAATTTCCTTTTCAAGTTCAAATCGGGCAACAGGTTATTAAAGACAAAAAAATGACAGTATATAAATTGGTCATTAAATAAGAAAAAAGTTAAAACATGCAAATAGGAGCTATAAAAATTAGTTTGATATGGACACTTATAGGGCTTGGATGATTTGCAATGAGCAGGAAGCTTCCTAATCCATTTGCAAACCATTTGTCTTTTGCTCAACATATAGGGTAATTAAAATCTGTCAGAGAGGCATAGGCTGGGCAGTATGTCAACTATACACAATATACTGGTATATTTTCAAACACTGAATAAGATTGATCGACACCATTTACAAGGATATAGCAACATTGATGCCAATTTAGCAATTTTGAAGCTAGATCTAGCTCCTCTTCTCCTCTGGCTCACCTGTCCCAATCCAAAATTGCCCAAGCAATCCTATCTCCTCTCTCCCTCTAAGCATGCATGCCAAACCCAACCTTCTCTCTTTCACTAAAAAACTTATTGTTTCTCTTTACATTTTTAGTTTTTTTTACATAGAGCATTGTGTTCTCGTTATAGTTGAAAAAGCAGCATTCTCAGAGATGCTTAATTTTTGTTTTCATTTACCATAATCTTGATTTTAATAGGTTTCGATAGAAGTTTTTGTGAAATCTTACGGGGCTTTGATTTTGTATTCTGCGCAACATTTGGGTATTTGAAAAAAATCTTTTTTCCATAGTCAAATTTCAGTGTTTACATTTTGTTGTTTATTTCTAAGGTTGGTGATGTGCAATGCTCTTTAAGGGATGTGGACTAAAATAAAAAATAGAGAATAGGAACGATTTCTGTACAATAATTTTGTGTAAGAAAGCTTGGCAACTAAAAAACAAATGTCAAAATGAATGATTAAAAAATCTCATGGGGCTTGGACAAGCAATTGAACAAGAAAATGCTGGTTATATATATATATATATATATATATATATATATATATATATATATATATATATATATATATATATATATATATATATTCAGCCAGACAGTCCCAGGACATGAATTTTTGTCCATATCACTCAGCCTGACATTGTATATTTGCACACACTTCTGGAAATTTTCATTTCAATTAGATTGCATATAATCTGGAAAGCACAGAAATTTCTTCAAGTTTCAAAAGATTTTATTACATTTAGACTCACAAGAAACCATACAGAAGTGAAGTAACAAATTTTTTTATCATGGAAAAAAAAAAAAGACAAATTGTGTTGCGAAATACATATACTGTATTTTCCAGCCTCAAAGATACATAGTTTACAAGGCTATTTAGGGAACTACTGCTCACTACAACTCATCCAAGCCTCATAGCTGTTCATTTCACATTTTGGTAGTAATAATCCAAGTGTATTTGATGCAAACTTATAATACTTAAAAAATAATTAAATGTGAGTCTTATATGCTAAGATATGCAGTAATTTTTCTTTCAGGTTAATCCAAAATTTGATTGAATTTAGGAGTCGAAAACATCAGATGTATATAAAGCACAAATGCATTTAAAATAATTTGTTTCTACGCAAGTTATTATGTGAAAAGGTTTTTTTCTCTTGTTGAATTTTGCAACCTAAAAAACAATCATCAAAATAAATATTTAAAAAATATGTTACTGTATTTCGCAGAGTCAAAGGAACTATTTTTTTCATCCCCACAGATAAAAGATTTTTTCATAGGCTTATCCGACTTTTTTCTTCTTCCAAATTTTGCAAAATAAAAATTGGAGTATGCCCTTGAGGCTGGAGCATTCTCAACACTAGGAAATACAGTAATTAGAATTACAATAATACAACTAAAAATGAGAAAAATGTGCTGGATAAATTTATTTAGGAAATTAAAACACTTAAGAAAAACAATATCTGAAAACATGAAAAATTTAATTTCAAAGATATTTAAAGGGCCAATTTACAAAATGTTTTTTAGTGCTACTACATGCATGTATGTATTTCACATGTGTGTATGAGAATGCACAACTTGTTAGTGTGTGTGTGGGGGGGGGGCACAAACTGTACAATCTGGATATTGACAATGTAAATATGGCTGAGATATTTGTTTTCAAATAATTCTGTAAAAAAGCTTTATGAAACAAAATACACAATTTCCAAAAAAGACAACATTTAACATTTTGTAAAAAGTTTCATTTTGTCAAACATTTTAAAGACAGGTCAGGTAGTCATCCAAAAGAAACCATCATGTGATCAATGTCTTTTGGCAACATGCAGGGTTGAGATTGATCAATTAAAAAATTGGAAAAAAGGGTAGATCAATGAACACTAACAAAAAAGTCTAATTTTCAAAAAACAAGCGACACAAACTAACACATGACATACATAACCAGTTGGAGAGAGTAACTTGAAAACTGAAGAGACCTTCATTAACAGTATGGGCTGACAGCTTTTAGTGAAACCTTTAATTAGGTCCATTGAGTATGCATGCTGATTTTGGTTGGGCTCCACACATGTTTAGGTGGTTTCTATAGTGTAGCTGTCAAACAGACAGTATGACACCTCTGACTTGCATATACCCTTAGTGTAAAGAAGATCTAACAAGTCAAAGTTTATACAAATTTCTTGAGTCTTCCAGGATTTTTATACTGAATAGAAATATCATTTTATATTCAAGGAAAATACCATCTAATAAAGTTTTGTTGGATCACTTCAACAGAGTGACTCTTTGGACATCCTCTTCTGCCCCAAGAGTTTATGGGAAGGATACCTAATGGTAAACCCATGTCTTTTACTGATAGTTCAAAGGACAAAGAGAAACACAGGAATCAATATATCTTTCTATACTAGAGTCATACATACAAATTAGCATCTATGATTGTATATTTATTTGGTTGTATGTCCTCTACGATTCCAGTCATAACTCGAGTTATAATGGACTGGTCCATGAGAAATAGATTAACGGAGCTAATAACACAGGATTGTAATAAAATGTTAATGCTCCTTTGTCCAGATCCTTACATTAATAACCAACATTTTTTATGAGTATATGCTAGTTTTCATGATAAAGTAGAAGATGTTAACTCATGAATACATTGATTTTTTTAATATTTCGTGAATGCTTTATTTTATGAACAAAATTGAAGATATTGTTTATTCATGTGAATTCACAGAATTTTAAATGCATTATCATTCTTGCAGGTAATCCTTTGAAAAATGAGTAGGGCTTACCCATGCTTTAAAAGGCTGTTTTGTTGTCACCAGCAAATAGCTGGCTTAGAACATGTTAAAAAGAAAAAAATTTAACATTCCCCCTCTTAATATCAACAGATCAAAGCTGTAGTGAAAGCAGAGAAAACAAAGGGGTTACTCAAATACCTACTCTCACGTCATCAGATCCCGTATTTTCAGAGCAAAACGAGTATAGAAGCTATTTTGCTAACAGGCCTATTCTTCTGTTGCCTCTTATACAGGTAGTCCCCAAGTTTTGACCAGCTTCTGCTCCGATTGTCAGATTTTATCTTGAAACAGTTGTGAACCGGACAATTTTTTTGTCTTTTACACTTCATCATGAAAGACTTGGTGTATTGTCACTGTCACTCTTATTCCCCAATGATTTTTAAAAATGGAATAGAAAACAAATATAATTGTATTTAAAAGTGAAAAACAAGAATAAAAATCAGAAAGAAAAGTTCAGAAAAACAATGCTTGAGAAAATTATTGTTTTGAAAAATCTTTAGAAAATATACAAGTACAATCAAGAGTATTATGTATTAATGGTATTTACATAGTATGTTTTTTTTTAAAATGTTGAATTATAATTCATATGCTCTCTAGCACTTTATCAGTGACAGAATTAAGTGTACCACTTATTGTTAGACATGATTACAAAATATGGCACAATGGATGCTAAACTTTCTTTTTCAGTCCTTATTGGCTTTAAGACATCACAAAGCCATACTTACATAATATTTCACACGTAGGTTTATATTTTCTGTCTATAACATATATGAAGGGGGATAACTATTGAATGCTAATAAGTCACCTATATGTTTTTGCAAAGGCATTGAAAATCTGGGTTCTCTCAGGCTGAACGAAGAAAATGAAACAATTTACACATTCCAAGTACAATACAATCGCAACATTAAGCAAATATCCTCTTTATGTTTCGATGGCATTGATGAACTAGTACTAAATATACAAACAATACCCACTACCATATCTCAGTGATAGCAAAATATTCACTTGCATCTGGAATATCCTCAGGAAATATGAAAAGACCAGATTTTTGACAAATCTCAAGTTGAAGGCTCAATTTTTTGAATTTTATCACCCTACATAGTACTTGAAAATTATTCAATTGTTTACAAAACTTGACCTTATAAGAAAATAAACAGAATAATTTCTCAAGTCATATCAAACAAATACTACTGATTCTATGTTGATCACGAGCAATACTATGACAACTGCTATTACTCCTATCCACTCTACCAAGAGGGTAAAGTTTTGACTTATTCACCAATCATGCAGACTTAACAAGATCACACAGTCTTGGGTCGAGTCGAAGGCATCTATACTAAGGGAAAGGTCAGTCTCCGCAATAATGCAGTACTAAACAATGAGCTACTCCAATGACATCAATGTTTAGCATAAAAAATATCAAGAATACAAGAGACAAACTATGTTCATCAGGCAATTATTGCTTTTTTAAACAAGTAGCTTGGGTTTTTATTGATATTCGGACCATCCTCATCTTGGTTGTCCGATGCTTACAGCACCGAGCAAAGTTAATAAGTGACACTGACACATACCTCTGTGCGATGCGTAACATCAGCAAGAATCTCCAGAAAAATGGTTACCCCAAAAGTTTAACTATCACCATTACAGAAAGGAGAGTGACGGAGGAGGAGGAGGATGACAATCATAAACCAATTACAGTCTGTCTCCCCTAACTTAAGAATGTGTCTGAGAAGATCCAGAAGATCTGCACCCCATATAATATCCGGGCTGTATTAAGAAGCAGATCAATGCTACGCAGCTACCTCTGCCACACCAAACCACCCACTGAGTTATCGAACACCAAGAACTGTGTATACTGAATAACGTGCAGCTGTGGGCACGAATACACAGGCGAAACATGTCGCCCCTTGAAGGTTTGGGTGGAAGAACACCGAAAAGCGGTGAGCAAAGGTGAAACTAACAAATCGGGTAGAGCTGATCACGTATGGAAAGAAAACGGAGACCATCTACCCCTGTGGAACAAGGCTGAGGTAATTGATCCGGAAGAACACTGGAAAATTCGAAAATTGAAAGAGTCGGCCATATGCTAGGCAAGAAAAACTGCCTCAGTAATCCTAGCATTGAAATGGATACCATATGAGAACCTCTAATAATGAAAGACAGAAAACAATAACATCAAAACATCAAAACACCAAAAAAACTGTCACCTGAGGTTTAAGGCTCCTAAAAATTAGCACCTGTTGTCCACATGGACACATAGCGTAGTGGTTACAGAACCAGACAAATTTACTGCAAGTAATCTGATGGTTCCAGGTTCAATCCCAGTGTGAGATAATATACTACTAATGCTAAGAGGGGAGTGTGGTCTATATACCCCCGTCGGTTAAATAAAGGGTTCGGTTCGTTACTTCCCTATACCTACCAGACGATACCTGATGAAGGCCGTAGAGTACAACGGCCGAAACGCTGAGGATGGTCCAAATTTTGATAGAAATAATAATATCTCATCTCAAAAATTCAGAGATACACCAAGTATCTTGGGCTCAACATTTTGTAAGAACTTCAAACTCTATACTCAAAGACAATCTTGTGAAATCTGCAATATCCAAATAAATTGAAAAATGAATACCAATTGAAGAAGCCATTGATACAGGCTATAAACTTGCATTCATAAGTGTCACACCATTTGAAACCACGTAAACATGGGCACAGCACAAATCAATTTGGCACGCAAATTATAATGGACACACACGGAGTTATTTTTTCAAGTAAAAAGTCTTTTAGTTTCAGAAAGGGGGTTCTATTGACAATGTAACTAACCTTCCGCGTTCAATATACATTATACAATACACATATCTTTAGCAGGAGAACCCAGCCCCCCCCACCCGTGTGAGTGTGGGGTTGTTAAAAAATGAAGGGAAACTATTTTTTAGAAGTCTAAGCCTTGGTTTTTTTTTTAACCCTTAGATATGTTAGTATGGTTATGTATGAGTTTTGTCTAGTGTTGCTTTTCAACAAATGATACAGTGCTACTCTTCTGAAATTAGTTACATTGTTGTAAAATTCATAGCTAACAGATATTCACTATTGTTACACTAAATGCAGTTGCATCAGCTTTTAGGAGAACATTCATTGCATTTTTGAGGACTGTAGACAGAAAATTTTATGCTCTACCCATGATGTTAGGTTCCTGCAAAGTCAACACATAAGGAAGCACTCCTTCCATCATTCTGCAGTCTTGATACATCAACTACAGGACAATGAGGTACACCATTGTTACCACAATCAACACTGTCATATTGAACTGGGGGTTATATAGTTTCTAAGATTCCATTACAGTAGAACCTAGATACACTCCCCCCAAAAAATGCAGCATTGAAAGAAACAGCACTATACACAATCATTATAACTTACCATAAATAGAGATTGAGCCTGCAATTTTTTAAAAAGAAGCTGCTGCGTATCTGGTAGCAACTTCCTGCGGCTAATGAAATGCATTGCTATATGATAAATAATTATTGCGTATATGCTTATTCTTATACACATGGCACATCAACCTAAGTGAACAGTATACAGTTATTTCGCAGATTGTTCAAGTCTTATTTTGGATTACTAAATCTAATAGGAAAAATATTTAAAAAAGAGCACTATAGCAAAATCAGCTTCAAGTGGGGTATTACTGTGTGATTCTATATATATTTGTATGTTATAAATTTCAGTGGGTGCACAGACATTTTTCTCTAATCCTAAGCAGAGGGCAGGGAGCAACACTTTGATCTCAAGCAGAGGGCATAGATACATCACCCAATGTAGAATGGCTGATCCATCATATAAATAACATTGTCATCTTTGATATGGACTATGCAAGTATTTTTGATATTAGTAGACAGAATACAAAATACTTGGAACAGTTTTCTACGTAATCTATTGCCTATGATTAATTCTCATCTATTTTTTCCAATGTATACACTTTTTAAATGAATTGAAACAGTATCTACAGGAATAGGTAAACTAAGAATATTGTCAACAATTTCACTATTTCTGCAGTCTTCTCTAGGCAGACTAACCCAACACACACAAAGATAGGGGTTAGTTGTTTTTTTCAACTTTCCAACATTAAAAATTAAAAAAAAAAAGAAGAAAAAAAAAGGGGCTAAATTGCCAACACCAACCAAGAATACTGAGAACATATTCTTTAGGTGTACGTTTATAGGTTATCTAGAGACAGGAGGTGTCACATTGCAGTTAATACAGCTGCAGATTGATGAATTGGGATTTTCATCGCAAACAAAAGTGTCCAAGTCTTCAAAATAGAAAGAAAAGAGTAAAGAACTACCACTCCCACCTCAATAAACAACTGTAGTGGTTGCTAGCACCATAGCAGTTGCTGTAATCAAAGCTAGATGAAGAAGCAGAGAAATAAAGCGGTGTAGGATAGCAAGTAACAGCCACTACCGAGAGCAGCTGCTAGTGACCGTGTTGGTTAGTAATTACATTGCAAGCTCTGCGTCTACCGATTTACCAACAATTTTTTTGGTCTTGTCAATTCACTAAGGTATCCTGACCCACATTTATTATTGCTTCAGAAAGGTATATAGATATTGATCTAGTTTCTACCTATCAAGATGTCACACATTTGTTTGCTCCCTCTAACTGACAAAACCTCAAGAGCTAAGGTGACCAAACTAAAACTCGCTCACTGACCATTCTATAGCCAAACTGATGCTCACCAACACGCCTCTATAGCCAGGGAGGCCAAACTGACACCCACTGACAGCACAGTCATGCAGCAAACAACTACACAGCACTATCTCAACTTCTGCAAATTTTAAAAATATGTGGTTAGAATAGGTAAACTATTGTTAATTAGAAATAAGAGATTTACAGAGAATCTAGTATTGTCCCTAATTACTTGAATTTTCATTGAGGAGCGGGGGAGGGGGGGGGTTCTGCAACCCAAACTGCTCTGGCAACCATATCCAAATAACAATCTGAATTCACTGTCTTATGTGAAGTCACAGCAAAACAAAACTACAATTTTTATGACCATACTGGATCACTAGTTGGGGTGGGAAGGGAGACAAAAATCTCATCTGAAATAACTCCAACGGAAATAATTTGAAAACGAAACTTGATTACTGCACATATCACCGAGAAAAAAATCCCTGGATCAGCCCTCTAATTTTCTTTACCCATGTCCAACCCTACCACAAAATGTCAGTGAAATTCATTTGGTTCTTCCATTGATCTCTTGGCAATCAAATATGAGTAAATACATATACCCCTTCCACCTTTGTTGGCTGAGGTATCCGTGTTGCCAATTTAGATGTTTTTTTTTCCTTCTTTAATTTGTTGAATTTTGGAGTCACTCCCAAATTCGAAAAAAAAAAACAAAAAAATTTGACAACACTGGATCAACTGTTGCTATGTTCTTCAAAGAAGTAAAGCATATTTACCAATCTTTTAATCTGTAAAATCACGTATCCACCTAATCGAGAGAATATGGCAGAGGACATATGCAGATGTTTCAAATACACAAAACACAAAATAGACAAGAAGGGTCACTTGCAAAAATGAGAGCCAATATTTTTTTCAAAGTTCATTTTAAAAAATCTCTATCTTGACCATGAGTGCCAGTTAAGGCATTACCAATGATTGTCATCAAATTAAAACTCCCAAAATTGAATGGCACAGAATTAACGAATGGAATCTCATATTTAAGCTATACCCTCTGTTTTCTGTCACGCTAGAGCAAACAGACTCAAAATTGGCTACTGATGGTAAGCAAAGTTCTGCTCTGCTGTGCTCTATGCTATTCTGTGTACGTGTGCAGATTCGGGCAGGTGAAAAATCATCAAAAACAGAATCTGAAATGTTGCAATTAATACATTAACAATATGCCCATATATAAATAATCATGCATTTTTGACAGGTACTATACTAGTAACATAAAGCTTCATTTGCAGTTACTAGCAAAATATTTGGTAGTTAACAGCAGACTAAGAGGTTATTATAACTGATCACCTGTGTATGTATCAGGAACTGAATCTTGATTGACTAACTATGCGCAGGTACAGCAAGATACTAGAAGCAAGGAGATCATCACTGAAGCACTTGGTCCAGCCAATAAGGTCAGATATCATTTCAGATCAACAGAATCACAATGTGAATATATAAGCCGGCACTAGAACCTTACAAAACTATGCAATACAAAACCTTATAGAAAGGCTGACAAATAGGGCACTGCTTCTCAGATGTGAGTGGTACACTATCATTCAGTGAAACTGCCCACTCTCATCCAACTCTCTCGATTTAGCCAACAAAGATCCTGTTAAACATTAAACTATACAGTGGCAAACTGTTCGGCGTGATAAGCTATAAAGATATGAACTCAAGTGCATTCACCTACGAGTAAGTCATCAGCTGTAGAGCCATAAATTTTATAGTTGCAAGTAATTGCTTAGAATATAGGACTGAAAGACTAGGATTTAATTCTTTCTTCCATATCATAATTTAAGAAGTAAAGGAATAACCTAGACTTTGAGATTTAATTACTTACATGATACAAGAAGATCAATGGTGAGACAAGGACCCAAAGTGATATAAACAATGATATGCAACTACTTGAAAATTTGCCTTATGGGTAGGATTTCAAAGCAAAAATATAAAGATTCTGTTAAGCTAACCCAATGGAGACAAGGTAAAGGTCCAGTTCAACATTGTGTAAACATAAATATATTACTAAAAACCTGGAGCTAATATGCTAACAGATTGCAGGGTTGCATTAGTAACCACAAGAAATTTGGTCATAGTTCTGGCTGTCTTCGAGTTATGCAATGACATATCAGGTGAAAGGGAACAGGAAGAAAAGAGAGGGGGGACAAAATAGAACTATCTATAACTTAACTAACCAAAGCATAAAGGTAATTAGCTCATTATACACAGCAAAATAGCAATTAAAATTCATCAAGTACTTTGTTTGAGGGAGAATTATAAAAAAAGCTTCAAGTATTTAAAAATAGAAAAAGACATTTTATGGAGGAAAAAAAATTATCAGATTTTGCTGCAACATATTTGTGCAGGTCATAGTGAATGGAAAGAATAATCCTCATATTTATATCTTATTTCAACAATGATATTTATCAAACAACATATTGAGCATTAAATTTTCTCCACTGATTCTCATCTAGAAACATAATTATGCTATATGATGACAATCGAAAAATTTTTTTATTCATTCTTAAAGCTTGTAAGAAATGATGCCACTGTTTCCAAGAGTCACATACCCCCACCCATTGCAATCCTACATTTCCACATTAACTCCCTCATTTCAGATAGTCAGCTAGTAATTTTTCACTATTATAGCAGAATACCTTTCAGGTATTACTTGATTAGTACAGTTGAGCGGCTTGAAAATTCTCCATTCTGTTCAAGGTCTTGTGGGTTTATTTTCAGCTTATACTATAATCATATCAATTCATACAGCTATACCTTAACGGCACAACATCAAAAACTACACTATTCAAGGTTTTGCTTACATGTTCAGCCCCTACCCCAACGCAGAAATTCCCTTGGCTAAAATTTCTTGCTTTAAAAAATGCTGCCCTCGGATCCATTTCTGTCTACCATTTGAAAATCATTATAATAGACAGAGAGAACACAGGAGGACTTGTTGTAAAAGACCAAAAGGTACTTTGATGGACTGATATTATTCTTCTGCAATATGTGCTAAAAGATTCACAAAGAGAGTTCATAGTTGACAGACAAAAGTTTTCTTTACATCCAAAGAATTGCTATCATGTTTAATGAAGAGATACGAAAGCACTTATCCATTGCAAAAAGGACAGTCTTCATTCCTAGGTAACCACAATATGGTCATCATAGACTGAGTGAATTCACAATATGCCATAGAAAGGCCGGCAGATAGGGAACTATTTGCCAGCATGAGTGGCACACCATCAACTGGGTGAGAACAGGAGTTTGTAGGACAGGAGACTATATGATCAAGTGTGTTAGAAGACCGCTGAATCTCATAAGTGGGGTGAAAGTGTGTAAAACATTGAATTTGTTCTAAGAAAACTTCCCGCTCTCATCCGATTTAGCTAACATTGGCATGTTGAACAACAACCAAAGTTGCTATTCATTTACATTAAAATCTATTTTTAGAAATAAGTTGAGTATGTTTCAAGTCAATTCTCTCACAAGTGTCTGTAGCATCTTCAGATCTCATACATTAAATACCTACGTGGTTTCAAATCTACCATATTGACATGGGCATTAAAAATATACGTCAATTTTGTCATCCTCTTGACCTCTTCTCCATAAGCAGTTTTGTTCAATTTTACAAAAAATTAAAACTGGCTTGAATTTTGAATTGACCTATTTTATGACACTTCAGAAAAACATCTTCAAATGATGTGTAACAGCAAACTGAAGGCATGGACTTAGCGAAACTTTCAAGGTTTGTATACACTTGCCCATTTGTCAATGTGTACCATGAGATTTAAACATGCCTGCTGTGGTCTGACTTAAATGTTCAATATCATTATGTAATAGACACCTCATATTTAATTTCAGCCCTGGAAACTGGTATACATTTATAAAATTCATGTTTTATAGAAATAATAATCAAACCTTGTATAATCTTTCCTAGTACCAAAACATTACTAATTTCAAACAGAAGGATAAAAAAATTCTTTTCTTGAATGATGTTGATACTTGCAAAACAAATTTTAGGCCTCAGTGACATAAAAGACAAGGTTTACAGTTGAAGTTCAACCCTTATTCTGAAAGTCATTCAATCATTTAATGCTCTGAGACCCTCAAAAGAAGAAGAAATCAAGCGAAGAATCACACTAGGATGGCAAGCCTTTGGCAGAGCTAGCTCAACCTTCAAAAATAATAAGATCCCGTTAATCTTAAAGAGAAGGGTGTATAACCAATGCATCCTCCCA
Source organism: Thysanoteuthis rhombus (assembly GCA_963457665.1). Taxonomy (NCBI): domain Eukaryota; kingdom Metazoa; phylum Mollusca; class Cephalopoda; order Oegopsida; family Thysanoteuthidae; genus Thysanoteuthis; species Thysanoteuthis major. The sequence goes on along the minus strand of OY735240.1, from coordinate 5,944,385 downwards.
ATAGTCACTTATGGAGCTGAAACATGGAACTTAACCAAGAGACAGACCCGTAAGCTGAGAACCATGCAACGTGCACATGAAAGAATAATGCTGGGCCTCACATGGAGAGACCACAAAACAGCACAACACATCCGGGAAAAGACAAGAGTTAGAGACATCATAGAATCCATAAAAAATCTCAAATGGCGGTGGGCTGGCCACGTTGCAAGAATGGCTGACAATCGATGGACATCACGACTCACAACATGGATTCCCCGAGACCATATGCGCAACCGAGGCCGGCAAAATATTAGATGGAGAGATGAACTAGATAAGTTCAGGAAGTACTGGCTCCGTGACGCCCATGATAGAGAAGTGTGGCAAATCCTGGGGAAGGTCTATGTCCAACGACGGACGCTAAAAGACTGATGATGATGATGATGATGACTCTTCATATTTATGATCATTAAATGGATTAGTTTACCTCTTGAAACTTCATCCTTCTCATACTCAGAATCATTATCCAGTTTCTCAAATTTTATTTGAGTAATCTGTCTCAAGATTTTCTTCACCTTTTGACTTCAACGAAAGGAAGGGGACGGATGAGTTCAACTATTAAGATGGACTAACATTCCTTTATTCTCCAGCTTCTCCAATATAATACCATTTGAGTCATTCAAATATCAGTCAGTCTGCTCTCTGAAGTTAGCTCACTGTGCTCTACATGGGGATGTGACAGACAAGGGAGTGGGGCATTCAAAGTCCACTCTAGATTGCAAGTCCGATATTTTGGTTGGCAATCACTCTTTTCATAACTTCTGGGCTAATTTAAAAATCTTTCAAATTACAGACATTCTTTAGCAAAACTTGTAGAGGTTAATGTTTAGAAATGTGTACATTAATAAAGATTACCTCAAAATGATGATTATAAAAGATATTTGAAGAGAAAATTCTGTAAGTAATTGGTTCAATTTTTTTTGTACTTCTGCAGCAGGGTCAGACACCACTCTTATTTCTATTCTGACTGAAGGTGATTACTGAAACTTTTGGATTGTATATAGAATGAATTAAACATTTACAAATTCATTACATGTATTTATTGGAATGAAATATGCCATTATGTATCTGAAACATTTTTCATATATATGCAAGACTTGTCAGTTTGGCAAGAGACAACTACCAATTGGTTGTGATTACAAATCATGAGAGGGGTAAGTTAATTTTTTTTTACATCCTTAAGAATGAAAACATTGATGAAATAACTTGACCACTGTCTTCAACTTCACAGCAAACTTCAAATAAAAGTGGAAGATTATAATATATATATATATATATTAGATGTGTGTGTGTGTAAGAAATGCCCAAAAAGCCACAGACATAAAAAATTAGTACATGGCAATGAGAATATTTGAAATTTTTATAAATGAAGATTGGAAAACAATTGTTTTCAAATTATTTTTTCCAACTTGTTTGCAGTACTCTCTAAAGATGATTCCATTTTGGTCGAGAATACTTCAACGCATGATATATAATGTGAGAATTTTCATGACCAGCAAAATTGAATTTTACTTTAAAATAAATGAAGGTAGGAATATTTTATCGAAGTTCAATTTGAAGTTAACAAAAAAACAACAACATAGTCTGAGTGAATTTCTTCCTTCAAAAACATAGAAAAAATTGTGGATACTTACATTCTTGCTTGAATGTGAAATATTCTGTTAGATGCCTACATTCATGGTTTCCTCTGAGCAAAAAAAATGTGTTTGGATATAAGATCTTCAGGGCCCATAAATATAAAACACACTGAAAGAAAAAGAAAAATGCAATCAGTTAATATAACAGGACACAATTATTTCAGGTATTTACAAACTTTGAACTTGATAGTGGATCAGACGAAGAAAAAAAAAAAGTCTATCATGCAGAACAATCAAAAATAATCAAAGAAAATTCAACTGAATATATATCAAAGCAATGAAAAACTAATTATGGACAAAACATAATTGATACCATTCTAATGTTTATTCTTAGCATATATGATTCTCAGAGATGAGATTTGACAAATGCACTAAAAAAAGGGTGTATGCATGTAAAGAATACACATACATACATATGTATATACATACAAGCATATATATATATATATGAATATATATATATATATATATATATGAATATATATATATATGAATATATATAAATATATATATATATATATATATATATATAAATATATATATATATATAAATATATATATATATATATATATATATATAAATATATATATATATATAAATATATATATATATATAAATATATATATATATATAAATATATATATATATATAAATATATATATATATATAAATATATATATATATATATAAATATATATATATATATAAATATATATATATATATAAATATATATATATATATAAATATATATATATATATAAATATATATATATATAAATATATATATATATATAAATATATATATATATAAATATATATATATATATAAATATATATATATATATAAATATATATATATATATAAATATATATATATATATAAATATATATATATATAAATATATATAAATATATATATATAAATATATATATATAAATATATATATATAAATATATATATATAAATATATATATATAAATATATATATATAAATATATATATATAAATATATATATATAAATATATATATATAAATATATATATATAAATATATATATATAAATATATATATATAAATATATATATATAAATATATATATATAAATATATATATATAAATATATATATATAAATATATATATAAATATATATATATATAAATATATATATATATAAATATATATATATATAAATATATATATATATAAATATATATATATATATATATATAAATATATATATATATAAATATATATATATATAAATATATATATATATAAATATATATAATATATATAATATATATATATATATATATATATATATATATAAATATATATATAAATATATATATAAATATATATATAAATATATATATAAATATATATATAAATATATATATAAATATATATATAAATATATATATAAATATATATATAAATATATATATAAATATATATATAAATATATATATAAATATATATATAAATATATATATATATATATATATATATATATATATATATATATATATATATATATGTGTGTGTGTGTATTGTATGGTGATGCTGGCCATGTGGTCTGAGATAGCTTTGATACCCACCACATTGTCTTTGAGGTCTTTATTGATGAGAAGACTACTCCACTTTTTACTTTTTCTTTTCTATAGTTGTTGGCTTTTCAGTTCTATTCGTCCTTTTCCTGGTTTTCTCATCTCGCTCATGCGGATGACATCCCATATGATGCTTTTGCTTTGATTTTTCAAACCTGAAAATCCTACTTCTAAGTATCAGGTGTTGAAAGCCTTGAATATATTTTTTCTTTTATTTGCTTTATTCTGCTGTTTTTCTTTCCATAATGGCATTTTGAGTTAATGAAATTCCAGCATGAAAGACTGTTCATTTAGTAGAGTCAACTGTAATAACTGGGGAAACTTGATTGAATGTGCTCTTGGAAATATTGCACGATTCATATTGTAAAACAGTCAGAAATTTGTTTATTTTTATATATATATATATATATATATATATATATATACATATATATATATATATATATATATATACCAGTATCCTAGGTATTACTAGGGAAAAGAAAATTCTAATATAACACTGGGAAGCAATCATATTTTAGAGATTTTATTTATAAAGAAGTATTTGCTTAAATTTTATATTTATAGTATACGAAAAATTTCTTTAGTGATTTTGCACTAAAAGCTAAAATGTTGCTAGTTTTTGCATTTGTGCCAATATTTCAATGTGCTCTCAGATGGATTGTCAGATGAACACATAGCGTTAGCAGAATAACTATATAGATAACTACTTAGGCCATTTGAACAGATAGGGCATCAGCAGACAATGTACTGTCTTTATTCCAGCATGTGGAACTTTTATTTGTGAACTCTCAGTGACGAACATGGAACTAACGACCATGTAGAAGCAACAAATAAGAAGTTACAAGTGGAGTTCGCTCATGGAGCATTTTATGATTTGGAAATTCACAAATGCTCTTCTCAAAGTCCAAAGAGGCCAGGATGCATTCCTAAAGGAATTAATTGCACACCTGTGAAATTAGGAGAGAAAAAAAAAGTGCTTATGAGTAAATTTGTGATAGTTTTAAACATTGGAGAAAGGATCCCTCTGGAAGAGCTTATGATTATAAACAAATTCCACTTCCAAAGTAATGCCTATTCATTATTCTTTTATCAAATATGATTCTTTTAGTGTCATTTACAGATTATATGATAAATGAATGCGTTAATTGTTATAAATCTAACTAAAAAAAAAAAAAAGAAAAAAAAAGAAGAATAAGATCTTTGAGATGTGTTGAGAAGTATGATTTTGCAGGAAGCTTTACCAATGTTTTCTATACCTTGGATAGAAATTATATTTTCTGTATGGCTGTATGTATAAAACTTTTTCTGACTCTTTGCAGGTACATTCAATAAGGCACTTAACCTATTAACTGTGGACGATGGAAATTTCCATAATTACATTTCCATCGCTAACTTAATAAAATTAGCGTGATTGACAGCAGCATCAGGTTCTTGAGTTTTCAAATCTGCCAGCCAGTCTGAATAAGTATGTATAATGCATATGGCTCACACCAATGGAGATAGATGGCTGTGATTTTAATCTTTCATCCCTTATTCTGTTTATAAAAAATGGTTACGTGTTTTCAAAATTCTCCCCCCTATAGGTTTTTAATGGGGGAGTTCAATGCAAGTTTAAGCTAAATTCATTGTGTTCGGTAATGCTCAAACTTAAAAAAAAAAAAAAATTCAGACTTTGGTGATCACTGCTCAGCAAAATGTGAGTGTAGTAATTTATTTAGCATTGCTTAATTTATTACAAAAATAATTGAAAAAGATAACTACAGCGAAAAAGTGCTGAATGGGCTTGTGCTAAGCAGGGTTTTCTCAAGTTATGAATATAATAAAACGAGTCTTGTTGAAGGCAAAACCCTTTTCACTCATTACCATCCTTGTTTTTGCTTATTTACTTGAAAATACATTTTTTTTTCCTGTGTGAAAGTTCAATGATAAAAAAGAAGGCAAAAAATGGTTCATTCTTCGCAAAGAAATGTTTTTAGTATTTGTGGTACTTTGTGATGCAAATTAATTATCACTGTACAGGGTTTTGGTGATACCATTCAGAATTCAATTTCACCACCAAAATCCTATGATGGTGAGTATTTATACATTTCAAGCCTTGGTCCAGAAACCTGGAAAACCTATTAATCTAGATTACTGCCGGTCCTAAGCTTGCTATATAAATGGTCAGTTTCTACAAATAATTGTTTACAAAACCTCTCAATTTTGAATTCAAGAATAATAAGAGGGAGTACTGAGTAAGTGAAACATTCCCTAGTCTAGTAAATGGCTATCGAGCACTCAATCAGGATATAGCAAGATTAGTACTTTTCTTTTTTTTTTTTCTCATTAATATGAAACAATATATTTTTTGTCCCTATTTTCATAAATATGGTGTTAACTCAAACTGTGATAGTAGCTACTTGAGGAAAAAATCCTTTGCAGAAAGTGTTGAAAAAGAAAGGAGACACTGCCTCGAGAATTTTGCATCAGTTTGTCATAGCCTGGTAGCAGGAATACTGCCGGGAACACAAAGAAACATTTGTAGGATGCTCATCTGCAAGAAGATAGGTTATTGGAATGCTGCCTAAAGTGGAGACTTGTTCATGAAGATGTGCATTATATATGAGTGCACACACACACACACATATGGGAGTTATTAACCTATAAGTAGTTTCATAATTTATGAAAAGAAAATTGGATCACTTCAACACACTTACCCTAGAGTGGCCATTTAAAAGATCCTACCCCCTTAGGCTTTGTCAACTGAACCCTACCTCACAAGCAGTCTGAGGGGGTTTAAATCATTGTAATTTATTCATTGTAATAAATTTGTGTTTTTGGCAAAGTTGAAGTTACTGTTCACTCATGAATGTTTAAATGCATTATTACTAAATCTTCCACACCTTATGAATTCTTATAGGTATTCCTTGAAAAAAAAAAAAAAAAAAAAAAAATTGTTCACATCCACGCATCTGCCAAATTCTTTACTTGGCTTGTTCACTTTCTGATGATGAAAAGGATCACTTGACGCTCCGATAGTCAGAAACGGATCACTTGAACATTCTTCCCTCTAAACCTGCCTTGGGAGGTGGGGTTCAAGTGATCCAGAAAATCAACTGGGGAGAGAACTAACAAATGGAACTATAATACAATGTAAAAACCTGATTCCAAGCCAACACATTTGCCAGAAAGGGTTATACCAATTTTTCTAACAGCGAAATAGATATAGGCTCACAATGCTTTCAAGATCTTCAAGATCTACAAAATATTGACAGACAATTGGATAGAAATCTTTCATTTGGTCATTTTTTGGTTATGACAATCGATATCATTCAACCAAATGAGACAGTCATGAGGTGGGGGTATCAATGCTGAGGATTTACGGCAGATGAAGACACGCTTTCCCTGTCTGAGTTTTCATTTTTTTGAGAGATAATCATTTTGATATTAATTTTTTAGATGTGTGAGCATCGCTAGTTCTGATTTCTATCACTGTTTGATGGGATAACATCGAAACATCTTGTTTCCTTCCCTGTCTAATTATGTCAGAAAGCACAAGGGAGAGAGCTTGCACATCTATGGATCACTTCAACTTCCTTCCCTTAGAATGGCCATTCAAACCTACCCCCCTGTAAACAGTCTAAAAGGGGGGGATGTTTAATTGTTAACTGTTATAATTTGGAAAATTAGAGAAGACATAGGAATTCATTTTATCAAGGATGTAAAAGAAAACATAGTTCACTCATTTGAAAAACATTTGATTGCATTGTCATCAAATCTGATACAATATAAATTCTGGTAGGTATTCCTTTAAATATTCTCACACACAGCCACCCATTTCCTCAATTCTGGACTTTAGCTTGTTCCAATCCCTTTCTTACAATGATGAAAGGGATTGCTTGAAAATCGTTTCCTCAAAATCAGTCTAGTGGGTGGGTATGATCTTCAAGTGATCCCCAAAATTCATCAGCGTGTTTAGAATTACACATCAATAGGTGGCAGCATTGAGTTAGGTTAAACGCAATAAAACAAGCCAAAGACAAATTTAGAGGACTTATCCTTGTGTTCAAGGGAGATTCTCTTCCTTCAAGTCCAAAACTCTTAGCCAAAACTCTGAAAACTGAGAAGTTCCATATCAGAAACTCTCAAAAAGCCAACATGACATCACAAGTAGGAAATTCCACACGTGACTCAAATAGAAGGGTTTAAAGAAGAGAGACAAGGCATTAATTCATATCGACTACATTTAAAGTTTGGATGTCTTTGTTCAACTCTTCAGAAATGTAAAACTAAATTTACATCAGAAGTGGTTGAAGACAAAATAAGTTCCAAACAAAGCAAATTGTCACCACAAAATAAATCTGAACCCCAAAACACTTCTGGTCCCAAGCAGAAAGATAAGGAGTACTCATTCAACCTATACTGGTAAAATTTTCAAAAGCTATATGTGTAATGATAGCCATAACCCTTTGCCATCTTACTATCATTACTTCAATGACTGAAATTTCAGTCATTCGCAGTTAATGAGTGGATAGTAGTTGCAAACCGAACAGAAGTTATAGCATCATTAGAAATAGCAGGGTGAAAAGCCAGCACATAAGGTAAGCATCTGATGTATAAAAATATCCTCTGCAGATCATGTGGGTGGCTGGAGGGAAAGATGAAGCAATTTGGTAGAGAAACTTTTGTTTGTTTTCAGCCAGCAGTCAACGGCTGCTACCAAGTATTTCTGCTATTCTCTGATGCCAGAGGAAACAAACTCAGAGAAGCTGATTGACTGAAATATCACCCTCTAGTTTGTAAATATACATAGAGAGAGAAAGTGACTAACAGAATAGAAACCTATCTTGAAATTCACTATAAAAGATTGGAACATGGTCTACTTTCGTTTAAACAGTGCAATAAAACTGACTATGGACACCCTGTATATGTTGCAGCAGAATTGTGAAGCTAAGAATATTTCACAAAATTTCTGGCACTTCAGTTATTTCATGAAATCCTCACTATCAGTATAGTCATGGCTAACAAGCTTATGATGCTGATGATTACAACTTCAACGAATTCAATCCTTACCGGGTGCTCTATGGCCTGGTCAAATCAAACTAAACTTGATAAATATCAAGCATATTCTGCCTCAGTATTTAATACATACATATACACTTGAGCTCAACATAAGGCCATGGTATTTGAGTACCCAGTGAGGATCAAACAAATAGTAGTAATGGTCAGCATCACAAACTTGTTAACCGTTACTGCACTGATCTTTAGGGATTTCTTTAATTTGGAATTTCACAAAATTCCTGGTTCTACCAACTTTTTGCAACTGGAGCTAGAAGGGAATTGGGTGTAGGTTTCCTTAATTTTCTGTGTTATTCCTGCACAGGTAATTCCCGAGGTAAGATTACAATCTTTCCTCCTAATCTACCCAACCCTCAAAATAGATTTGAAAAAAAAAAAAAAAAAAAAAAAAAAAAAAAAAACTGGAGAGGCAACATGGTGATTCATATCAACAATCTTCCTACTGAATTGCTTCAGGTGTTGAGAAGAAAAACTAACAAAAAATTTTAAAAAAATAGAAAAAAGAAAAAAAAGAAAAAATCAAACAATTCTTTGTATCCTGTTGACATTAGGGGGGAAAAAAAAAGCAAATAATTTGCCACCAGGCAAAAATGTATGTATATATGTATTGTTTTCTGCTTTTTCAGTTTATGAGGGTATCGCAGAGTTAGGTTCACATAGATTATTCATAAGACCAACCCCTGTTCTGCTCATAGCATCTGGTATTCTCCAATGATCATCCATCCAAGTATTGACAGGCTCAACATTAACTTTGATGATCTTACATGGACCAGTGTATCCAATGGGATTTAGGGCTAGGGAGAAGTTCCTCAAATCCTATTACTGAATGCTCAGTGGAAACGCATTGAGTACCATTTGTAAAGTCTGACAGAACTCAGTAATGGATGAAACCACTGACTTCCTAACCAGAGGTGAGCATTCATTCTATCAGTGAAGCTTCGGCAGAGCCCCATTAACTGTATCTTTTGGAAACAGGTTCTCTACTCTCTCTACTGCTAGCTTCCTATAACACTGGACTATCCCAATGCAAATTTTGAGTTGTCCGTCTCCTGAAAGGAATGCCAACCAAGTAGATCAAAGTAAATAGAGATTGCTTCAGTCAGAATTTGAAATTGGCTCACAGATTCCATTTATCCGGGTAGCCAACCGGCCACTTGCACCTCCACTACTTCGAGAATTACCATTTGTAAAATTATCAGTGTTCGAGAACTATCATGAAAATGGAATCGAAATTTATATTCTAGTGAGTGGGAAGCGATTAATACATTTTGAAATCAATTTTGACAAAACTAAAATACATCATACTGCTGTTTAAATGTAAAAGATCCACCCAGGAAATTCAAAGTGCATTAATAAAAACCAATACTTACAGACAAAAATGTCTAATATTCTTTCACAATCTAATGACCCTTATACAGGTTTGCAAATGAACGAACCATAGAGAATGATGCTAAAAGTGAAAGATTTACTCATGTAATTACATGTTTTGCAGTTTAATTTCCAAGCATGATATCAAATTAAGACACAATGCTACTCAAGCTACTGATGATGTCAACAATTTGTAGTGAACACTACTAAAGTGCAAACTCAACAGATGTAGTGTAGACAGACAGACAATATATAAGAAATATGATTGATTTATATATATTTTATTGTGGTATAATACGCCGATTTTCTCATGTTGGGATCATGAGTTGTTTACCATGTAACCATTTCAGAGATTTTAAAAACAGTTGGCACCCCAGAAGTGTGGAACAAATACCACCTCACTTTAAGTTATTATTTTAATGTACTGCTCATGTCATACATGTAGTAATTCCACACAGGATATATGTATATACACACACACAAGAACATAGTGCATTCCGTGAAAATATCTACCAGTGTTTCAGCAGAGTTCAAGTGGTTTCTCCATATTCTTATTTTTACTGAGACTTTATATTTATACTATTGACAGCTTTGAAGTAGTGAATCAAGTGTTTACATTTTAGGTTTTATTAAAAAGTGACTGAACTTAGAAGCGGAAAAATTTATCATTTCAGATAGTGGATAGACGTTTTTATCAGCAAAATTGTTACTTTGAAGTCAGTAAAACAAACAGAAAAAGGTTGCAGTTCATAATATAGATAGATTGAGAATTACCTTTGTAGGGTGTCTATAAGTTTATTTTGTTACTTTTCAAACAAAAATGGATAGACTTTATGGATACCTAGTATAACAAAATGTAAAAGCAGTCCCATTAGTTGGGAAGAATAAACATGTGCATGTGATAGAAGAGACTGGTCAAAAGGCAAGCAATATAATACAGATTATTGCAAATTACAATGCTTCTCGAAAGAAGGCATCGAGATAGTCAACATAGATATCAAATACTTTGACCAAATTTGTATGAAGTGGTTCTATCTGGTATTTTTTTTTTTTGTATACTTGAATGAACGAGATCTCATTTGTGATTTTATTTTCATTTTGTAACATACATCACTGGAAGAAATTTAATTTAAAAAAAATTCATAGTAATAAAATAATACTTTTAAATTGAATAAGAAATATTTTAGGGTAATTTTTTGCAACTCATTCACTTTATTAACTCATTCATACATTAGCTCGGAAAAAAAAAAAAATTCTAATCAAAAGGTATAGTCAAATAACATTCATATAATATTAACACAATGAAATTGAAGCCTTTTAATTCATTTAAATTGACAAAACTATTCTACAATTTTGTGGCGACAAAATCATTCTTGATTGAAAATGATATTTTTTAGATAAGTAGAAAATTATATTTATTTTTTAAAGTAATCATTTAATTCTTTTAAATTCATAGTAATAAAAAAAGTAATCCTTTATAGGAAATGAGCAATATTTTTGGATGATTCTTAATAAGTAATATCTCACTGTGACATGCTATGAAATAAAGAAAATCACAAAACCTTTATACATTCAAATTTACTGGAAAATATTGAATTACTCAATTAGTACAAATTCCCTCAAAACATTTGGGCTACAGTGTTGCCATTCAACTTGAGTCTTTCGACCGTTCAACTTGTAACAGCCCGTACTAAACAGCTAGCATTTCGACTGATGCCTTCAGTGAGTGAAATGAGGAAGAATGAAAGTAGAACTGGTATGAATGAGAAAACTATAAGAAGCTCAATTAATATGAATACCACAAAATGTCATCGGAAGCTTTTGGAGACATTCTGTAGATAGAGAGACAGACAAGTAAACACACAGTCCTCTTTCAATTTTGCTGACAGAGGTAAAGAACAATAACAAAAAAATAATCCATACTGGAATTTTCTTTATAACCTATTTCAATGACTAGGTAGGATTACTTTTTTGTTTTCTAAAGCTAGCATTGATATTGTACATTTGGTTATGGCCTCTCATCTGAGAGTGAAATGGTGATGAATTCAGGGGACAGATTTCCTTTTATTAGAAAGAATTCTATACTCCCTCAAAATCTGGCTCTGCATGGGTACCATGCCTCATTTGAGGCAAATTGTTTTTATTGCTTTTTTTCCCAAAACAGACCAGGTGGTGTGGGTGGCCTAACTATTAGCAACACAGAAGATAGAGTTCAACACACGCTAAGGCAGTTTGCATTCACTTCACACTAATGCCCTTAGCTAAAGCATGAATCCACCTTTTCTCCAACCAATGATAAACGGCAGGGAAGACTTCGATCTTCATCCCTGCCTGGCAACCAGTCTAGGAGATGGACAACTGAATTCCAACCAGGAAAACGATTATGAAAGCCTAGCAATGGTCAGAGTAGGGAATGTGTTCAAGAAATCCATGATTAATAGGGCTCTGGTGGAGCTTAGATGAGCCTAGCAAGCTGGAAGAAGATCATTAGGTTAAATGAAGGAAAATAAGAACGGACTGACAGAATAATGCAAGTTCCCATAACATCTTGAGTACCAATGAAAGGTTTGAAAAAAAAAGGGGGGGGGGCTCATGTCGAAGAATTGGAACTTGGTCTTTTTTCAAAAGGTACATTCAGTCCAAGTAAACTTCTTTTTATAAAAAATATGGAAGAGTAGCTTCAATTTGATAGATACATATAACTTCATGCCAGAAAAATGCTGCAAAAAGAATGTCTTAAAAGCAGAAGATTTTTCCAGTGTATGATCTTATGCAGTGAAAATCACTAAAAATGGTTTAGAATGCTGAAAATAAATGTAAAAATAGAACCCCAAAATATCAAATTGGTTCGTATCAAGGAAAACTTTTCACATATTGGGATGTTCATGATACAAGAATAGTAACAGTGAAATATTGATTTTATGTATTTTCAAAATTTGGAGTTATAAGATTTAACAGAAATCGAAAAAATGCTATATTCATTTATTCCAGACAAAAATGTACAGATGTCCAATAGAAAAAAAGTTAGTCAATTAAGATTTCACCTTTTCCTTCCAACTTCTGAAGATTAGAATTTTTATAACCGTGAATGGCAGATAGATTGGGCAGGTTTACTACTTGCTTTCAGTACTAGGATGTAATTTATAAATCATCAGCCTCAGAAAAAATTTTGGTCTTTTTTCATTTAAATTTCATATGAGCTAAAAAAAATCATTAAAGAAATTCAAGTGAAAAATATTGCGATGTATCAACGAATTGTTGCAACTCTAGGAGATTGCATTTCCTCATGTAAATGAACACGAGAGGAAATTCTAAAAAGTTGTAAGATCTAAGGTGAGCCAGGTACAGTTACGGGGCAACATAGCATAGGTTTATAAATCTAAGAGATCAGGAACGTACTTTAGAGTTGACAGCATTGACCAAGCTAATCAGGAAGACTATGATGACATTGAAATTGATCAAAGATGTGAAGGATACGTAGTCTTGCATTGAAGTTAAAATAACACGGCACAGGTTTCCTCCCAACAGACTATTTAGTTGTGATAATACAGATTCTTTTGATCTCATGATTACCTAGATTTTTTTCTTTTCCTTCACAGCTGATTGCAAACCTTTGTTTTTTGACAACACAAAAAAAAATGAGAGAAACAATTTCTTTCTCTGGTGGAATTATTTCAGATTGGGATGGTTTGATCAATAGGGATAAAATTTTCATCAGGGGTCCATGCCAGACACAGAGGATTTACAAATTTACTTAGAAAAATAAAAGGAAAGAAACTTGGTCAACTTAATCCAATGCAATTTAGAGACTTCTGAGAATACGGTAATTTCTCTCGTTTCCAGGATTCATTTGATAAATGCATCTTAATGTTTTGAAAATTTGCAATCCAGTAAGAGAGAAAGTTGATCAAATGAATATTCTCCTCCCCTTAGACTGTTTTAGAGGGAAAGGATCTTCAAGTAATCTTTTTAAGGAAATGGTCTTCAAAGGATCTGTTTTGTCATGAATGAAAGCGATTGGAACAAACAAAAGTCCAGAATCAAAGTGATATGTAGCCTGAAAGATTTGGCATTGAAAAAAATGTATTTAAAAAGTATGTATTCGTATGAATAATACCTTCCACTATTCAGAGTAATATTTTCCCTAGTTTTCTAAATTATGGTAGCTTATAATTAAACCTCCCTCAGAACTTAGGGACTCAATGATTAAATGACCACTCTAAAGGGGAGGATATTAGAATGATCCAAATATTTTTGTCAAAATAGTGAATTCTCCAAGAGTAACAATGGAATCATACTTCTCTAGTTTGGAGCTGAAGGGAAAAAAAAACAAAACAAAAAAACTTAGTGACATGTTGAGCTAATTATTCTAGTTTATAAAAGTTGGAGAAAATATCAGGCAGTAAGTCACTTCGCAGTATGATAAAAGAGAGAGGAGGAGAGGCAGGCAATATGATAGATGCCCAGAATGTCATGTCGTTTCTCTACTAGATGCTTAGAAGAGATTTTCTTTTTATTCCTTCACCTATACCTAAATAGCGATCATGTGTAAACAGTAAAAAAATCGTGTGTAAAGTGGTAGAGACAGCCTCTACTATTGCAGTCAGGTAGCATATAAAGTATGTAGCTAGCTAACTGAATAAATAGGTGTGACCTGTATCCGATTACAATACAGTTGGCTCTTGAACAGAAGCCAAAACTAGTCTAGATTAGCTAATTCTTTCTTGGTATGCAAAAGGATGACTATCTTTAGGAAGAGCAGCAGGAGCCACAGAGGCACTCAAGTACAGAAAAAAGAAAAAGAAAAAAATGAAAAAGGAAAAAAACCCAAAAAACTCATTTCATCATTTTTGACTGTATACCAATCAGTTGTCAATACATTAATCTGTCAAAATTAACCCTACAGCAAATAAAATCTTATTTTAATGAGAATATGATGGTTTGATCATGTACCGAAATATTTTTTTCAAGTGTAATACTACGAATAAAAATGAACTTTAAAAATACTCCCAATAATGTCAAGAAAATGTGTTCTTATTTATGATCATTTGTTGTGGAGGTGGACAGTGAATTTTCATTTCAGTAAGTTTGTCAACAAGCCATAAATCTATCTAAATTATAAAGCAATGGCTATTTTATGAACATAGTACAAAGAGGAAACAATCCACTTGTGTAGTAATCATACAATTGGGTCAATTGAGTTTTGAAGATTTGTTTTTCTCTGGTTTGAAAGTAGTTGAAACTTCATGGCCATCTACTTTACCAACTCCTTCAGACATTTCTCTAAGTAAGCATATCACTTCAACCCACTCATACAAGCGATTACAGCAAATAGATAATCTTTGTCCAAGGCCAATGATATCTCTGTATACGGGTTCTGGAAGATTTTATATACCAACTAGCTTGGTACCTATAAAATATGATTAGATTTGGATGATGGATCAACACTTCTAAGATCAACATGTAGTATCTGTGCTCCTTATTGATAAAAAAAACCAACAGAAAAGTCAATGTTGATTATAGAGAGATTACAAGATTGAATCTAAATTTGGAAAAGAGAAAAAAAAAAAATTTAAAAAATCAGAATATCTATGACCAGTATTGCAACTCTTGCCCACAATCAAAGTGCAGTATCAAGGGAAAATAACCAACAGAAAAAATAAATCAGTTCATTATATGAGCAGATAAATTACAAGATTAAATCTAAACAAGCTTGGCTGTGCTAGAGTCAAACTCCTTGGCTTCATTCAAATCTAAAAAGTAAACAAAACAGAATTCATTTCTCCATACCATGATATTTCAAAACTACACGTCCCATTTCAATTCCTTCCTGTAATAAAACTAGTCGACCTGGGTTCAGAAAGTGAATTTTTCATCAGTTTAACTCTTATTCATGCATGATGTCACTGGTTTGGGGTGTGGTCATTATTTCCTTTTGTCACAATGATGAAGTTAAAATTCAACAATACTAGAAGTTACACTGTAAAAAAAAATTTATGACAAGAGAAATTGATTAATCTTGCAAACTATTGCGCAACCAATTGCTTTCAACCCTGTTCATGTATTTTAAAGGTCAAGTTTTGAATTTGTTGTTTTCAAAGGCAGGGGTGGGATGGGGGCGTTTATTCGAGCGACAATACTGAATCGTCTAAATACAATTGATAAGAGAACGCGATCAGCCTGGAATGGAACTTGGTATGCCGTTTCTATTTTCCGTTCCAGTAACAGCATTCTGCACCTCCAATTCCATATTTGATCACCAACAAATAACTTCAATACCAAAAATAGTTAAATGTTTTCATACTGATAAAAAAACTGTTCAGACTAGACCGGTAGATAAGGTAATACACAAATAGCTTATAATGATGAAAAAGTTCACGATATTTTAGCGTGGTCATTTGTTGACATTCGGGTAACATTCCAGAAATAAGGATGAAACTTGACCAGAGTACTAGTCTAGGGGGAATGGGAATATAGATAAAAGCACAACAAAAGATGCTCGGACACATACCATTTAATAACTAGGGTCTGTACAGGCTTCCCCTGATATAAATGTGTTATATTGTGGGCATATGATGGTCCCCAAAATATCAATCTAGCTCCAGAATAATAGATTTAGCTCAATAGCCAAATCTAACTAATTTGATTGCTACTCAGTTATAACATGGTTGGCTTTCTTGGACCCTATAACTTATTAAAAGAATATTTGAAGATACTTTAAATATGAAAGGCTGACAAAGACCAATGCCAACAGTCTATCCTTTAGGCTATTTGGCACTACATAAAAACCCCAATTGAATTGTACCAGTGTTTTTCACCCTGGGGCATGGCTGGAGATGGGTGGGGTGATTGGGGGGGCAGAACTGGCTCCTTGATAGTACCCTTACTCCAACATTAAGTGGTTTCCAATCTGAGGGCCAAAAACCCGAGTGTCCAAAAATTAATACAAGGGGTTTGCGGGCAGACTTGTCTACGATTGCATTCCACTTGCTCTTTCAACAAGGGGGAGGGGGACAGGGGGTGGGACTCCTTTATTCTCGCAAAATTTAATGTCATGATTCTCAATCTGGTGACTGCAGACGTTGTATAATGTTAGAAATGCAGTAGGTGAATTACTGTTCAAGTATTGGGGGGGGGGGCATTATTAGGATTAGAAATTAGATTTTTAAAAAAAATAAATAAATGAAAAAATAAATGAATGAAAAAGTAAATAGAAAAAATAAAATAGTAACAGTATAGAAATAATTAAATACCAAATAATCCTGCCTAACAATATTGAAAGTGATAAAAACTAGAACAAAAAATTACTAAATTTCCACAGAATACTCCCAAGAGGTTTGGTTACAATAGGTATCAAAATCATAAATGTTTAGAGCCAGTAGTTTTTTCTCTCTACAGACCTTAGCCAGGGAAAAGTAAAATTACATTAAATTTTCCTCAATTACAAATAAATGTGATAACTAGCACTCAAAATATAACCAAGGAGGGTGAGAAAAGGTAATTTTATCGGTTTCTGATTCTCCTTAATTTTTAGAATTCACAATAAAAATGAAAGCAAAATAGCCTAACAGTATGGTATGTTTTTATTTAGTGTGACAGAAAGAAATAGAAGTGACAACACTTTTTATATAAGATGATTAAGTAATCAAATATTAAAAGAACCACTTCAAAAGCAATCTCTAACAATCCATCAATGATTGGAGCTCCTCATTAGATCCTTCGGCTAATTATATGAAGCATGTCCTTTCAAAGCATACAAAGTTTTAAGAATTGTGGAAAGCTTGCTATACTATAAAGGCAGAGTTTGATGAATTTTAGCCAACTCTGAACCCCCACCAATAACAGACAAGTACCACACAACAATGGCAGAATATTTTCAGATACAATAAATTTCAATCTTACTTTGGAAAGCAAAGAAAACAGTTAACTTACCTCTATGCTAAAATATCCTCTGTCTACATAATCTCCTAAAAAGAGGTAACGCGTTGATGCAGGTGGGCCGCCAACTTCAAATAACTTCATTAAGTCATAAAATTGTCCATGAATATCACCACAGACTAGAAAGAAGAGAAATAAACAATGGATTAGTTTTATTTGGGGGAAAAAAAAAAAATAAAAAAAAAAAATAAAAAAAAAATAAAAAAAATAAAAAAAAAAATTAAAAAAAACAAAAACAAAGAGCAAAGCAAACAAACAAAACAAAAACAAACAACAAAAGCAAACCACAAAAAAAAAACAAAAAAACAAACAAAACCAAAAACATGAGAATATGCATTTAGTCAGTCAGTCGGATTTGAAGTTTTGAGCCTATTCATTAATTTTAAAATTAAGCTTTAATTTTCTGAATTAAATTATAAGAAAGAAATTTTTGAAAAGTCCAATCATTCCGGAATTGCAAAAAGATCAAAGCAACAAAAAATCAAAAAGTTTATAAATGAAAACAGAAATTCTGTAGTTTCTTCTACTCTTAAATTTGTAGAAAAAAAAATTGACTCATTGTCAAGGGAAATAACTTTTGATTAGAATTATTTCATTTTGACCATTTATTAAATTTTTTCCTTTCAATCCAATTCACAGAAAAGTTCCATTATTTTAATTCTTTCCATGGAGAGTTCCATAGTCGGTTAAATGATTTATGAATTTTAGAGTTAAAGCTATTACAAAGTTTGGCCAGACAACACCAAATATATAGTTAGCCGGACAATATCAAACCCTACATACATTCATTTTTCAGATGAAACCAATATCACATATTCCAGCACTAAAAGTTTGGCTGAACAATACCAAACACTTAATATGTATTAAGAATTTTCAAGAAAATAGCTGAAAAGCAAGATATGATTTCATCAAGATACATCTAAAGAAAGTGCACACATTTAGCTTGATATTTGTATCTAAACAAATCCAAGATCAACTTCACAAAACAAAACTTTCAGATATGCTATTCAGGAATTCTAAAATTAATCTTCATAGAATTGTCAGACTCACAGCTAAATGTTTATCCCCCCCCCATTCCCACAGACTCCTTTTGGAGCATAGGGCAATCACATGATGCAAGTAACCATTATGTCACCCAACACCTTTTAATGAATTATTTCTTTACATGGAAAAAACAAAAGAAAAACTTTCCCAATGAAAGAGGTACACATTGAACTTGTCAAGTAAGTCATTAAGAGAGCAGTTTTTCAGTAAATGAGAAATTCAATGTTAAATGCTCCCAAAAAATAAGTTGATTTTTCAATTGCATTGAAAAAATATTTTCTAACATTTACAGGAAAAAAAAGGGAGGGATTTACTCAATAATTAGCATTTAATATTCATCTCACTTAGACAAGAAAATATAGACATGCATGTAGCACATTTTATAAAGAGATTCCTTCAGATTATAAATACATTTCAGAGCTCTGAGTACTAACCATTGCTCAATAGAAATAAGCAACAATAGTGTCAAATGAAAAAGAGTTAAAATTGAATTGCTGACTTATAAAATTTAGTAATATCAATACTAATTCAATATCAGTGTCATTTGTAAACAAATTAAAATTCATGTGATCATATCACAATAAGCAAAGCAAAAGTTGATGTGATTTGTCATCAAATGAAAAAAAATTTTTTAACTTGACATAAATCATAAGATTATATTTACAAAAGAAAAAAGTTGCACAAGTTGATAATTCAGTATATACTAGGCTTATTCACAACAAAAAAGAAAAAAAAAATTGAAACAGCTTTTTTTCAATGTATGCGATCAATAACAAGTCCATTAACTGTTGTAGGTATCAAAAAATAGTTATTCATTGAAAGATAATAAGTTGCCAACAATCGGAGAAAAAAAAAAAAATTTCATCGAGTTAGTCAGAGAACCTCCATGACGGAATTTTCATCATTCATAGTTTCATACACATTTCTGGGTCTTTAATTCTCAATGTCTTTATCAAATGTACTAAAATGAGTATATGTGTTTATCCTGAGAACTACACATCACAGAACAGAAACAAAGGCATGTCCAAAATTAGGTCTCAAATTAGCTACAGCACATATCTTTACGTTGAATTATGCAATTTTTTTTTCATCTACAGTTTTTGCCAAAACTATTATGATTACACACACACACACACACACACACACACACACACACATACATACAAAATCAAACCACATTTATTTTGAATCAGCATCAACCATGAAAGGGTTTTTTTTCATTTATGTGAACCTTTTCACTGCGTTTTAAAATATTCCTTTTTGAGCTGTAATGATTAGTTCCAATATCATGGCAGTTCAATGGTCAAGTAATCAAAGCCTTTGAAAATGGAATTGGCAGCCCGAATTCATACTCCAGCAGAATATTTTTTCCCCTCCAACTTCATATGCTTTCAAACTATTTGGCCTTTAAAACTCGGAAATTTGTCATTTCTGATTGAGATTTTTCCAGGTTTTAGAATATATTTATAATACAATATATTTATAATAATAAACTGGATCCTCACTTTCCATTTGTCACAGGAAAACTGCAAACGTGGTTTTATTTATTGTTTTTTTTTTTTCATATCAGTGCAATTATTGCTGTCTATATATTAAATAAAAGTACTAATTTTTCTTTTCCTTTTAATTTCATGTTCTCAATTTATTAAACCTTCAAACCCTCTGGAAATTTGTCAGTTTTGAAAAAATATACTAAGATAAGAGGATGTTTTATTTACAATGTAGCTATAATGCTTAACTGCACCCTTACTTCCCATTTATCATTGATGACCATCGACGTGAATTTCTTTCTCTCATTGCTTATGCCAGTTTGGCATATTGTTTCAAGGAATTGAACCCTAAATTGACTATAAAACATTTTTCTTAGAACAAAAACACTAACCCTACTTCTACCCCCCCCCCCCAAAAAAAACACGAGTACAACTTGAATCCAATAGATAGTATTTCGTAGAGCAGCCTAATGCATAAAGTGATCAAATGGATTGAATTGATTGGGAACATTCAATGAAATCTGGTTATCTAAAAAATTTATGTAAAAAAAAAAAAAAAATAAATAAATAAATAAAACACCTAACTAATGCAGAATTTAGATTTAGTCTATAAGAATTTGAATCTACAATCCTGAGATTATGCAAATATCTGTTAATGATTATTTGTAGCTGAACTGGAGGGATGACATACAATTGGCATGGCTGAGAAAACCTGAATAATGCGTGCTGCAAAAAATTGTGTGTAAAAATATTAGGAAAGCTTTAGCATAGAATTTCACTTTTCACAAAGAATGCAATCCTATATATTGTTAACCCATTTACTACATTTATAGTGGGTTTTTCATGTAAAATCAAATTCCATGTATTTGCTAGTACGTTTCTAATCCAGAAACTCTCATGGTTCAGCACATTTTGAATTTGTCACAATTACTTTGTGAATCTACCATCAGAGTTCTTGGATTTGATTCCAAACTGTGGTTTAAATCTTGATTTAGCAGTTTATGTGTAAAAACCTGACTGCGGTTTGAAACTGATTTGAAAAATTCTAAATTTCTAATTCATGTTTATTTCAGTATAAAAGACTTATCAATTTTTTCTGAAGATATTTTAATATAACCTATTAAAAAGCATAAGCAAACATAATGTTCATTTATTTTTATGATTTATTCCACAAATCATTAAAAATATATTTCTCTTTTTCCACAGAATTAGAAAAATGTTTTTCAGCATTATCAGTGGTTTGGCAATTGACAAATTCCCAAGTTGCCATATTAAAGTGGTACAATATTTATGAAATAAGCTTTTAAAATTCCATATCAAAATATGCATACAGAGCAGAAAAGCTAAGAGGTAACATTTCCTTTAATATTGTTGTAACTTGCATAATTCTGAACTACTGGTTCAATTCCAGGTGTGGGTTCTTTCATTTCCAAGTTTAGAGTGGAAGTCAGTTTGCTTTTTGTTAAAAGATCAGATTTCTGAATAAACACTAGTGAAGACCCATTATTGAACTCTTTGAACCGATATTTGGTGTCGTTTGCTATTTTACTATACACTATAAAAGGAATAATGGGATAGCTAAACTAAGATTTTTGTCTCCTCTACTAAGTTTGAAGTTCTGTAAATTCTATAATGGATGGGACCAACATAAATGCTCCTAGTACTAGTTGCAGAAACTGTAGTAGATCTACTTTGTTAACAAATAGAAGTGCTGGCCCTTTAAATAGTGCTGATGTAGATATTTTGAATATTGGTAATGAAGAGGGAAGCATTCCTATGTATTTCATGTTTTCATCTGAATGAAAGAGATAAGATAATCCGCAATTTGAGCTTTCCCTCATCTTTCAAACTAGGGGTATAGAAATGCAGTTTTTTTAATAAAGTAATGTAAGATATTGAGGTGGACTCAAGTCACCATGCAATTTGTAAAGACCTTCGTAAGTATGTATATAACTGTGTAAAGAATAGAAAGAAAATACTAAGGAATATGAAGTTGGTCAGAAGACTATCAAATTATCTAAGCAGGAAAGTGACTGATTTTGGGGGGGGGGATTGGATGATTCTGATTGTCACATTTGTGTATTCTGAGATAGCATGCTGGAAGGTAACAGTATCAATCACAAAAATTTGGCTTCAGGCTAAACCAATTTCATCTGTATAGACAATGCCAGCAGCAATTTTTGTTTGTTTACCTTACCTCTATGATTGTGCAGAAAAGAATCGTGCTACAACTAAATAGATTTCTTTTGAAAATACACTGAGATAGCCAAGGTATTTGATTTCTCCTAATTAGACATATTGAATATCACTGAGCAAATACAGAGAAAGATACAATACTGCCAGATTATTCAGCACCAGGGTCTATTGGGAAATCCTGCCATTGAATTTTGACTTCATTTTCATATGCGATGACAATGACAGATGACAATGACCAGACCAAAAACCAGTGATGTCATGCACGAATAACAGTGACAGTGGTGTATGCAAAAACTGATGACAAATTCATCACCACTTCTAAAGCCCAACTAAGGTCAATTTGTTTTTCTAAGATTAGCAAATCCCATTTATAGGAACTAAAGGGAGTTGAAATGGGACAGGTAGTTTTGGAATGATATTGTACAGAGAAATGAGTTCCATTTTGTTTACCTTTTAGATTTTAATGAAGCAAGGGTGTTTGACTATCACAACCAAGCTTATTCGTTCTCTCTTTTGCTTCTTCCTATCAACTTCTTTCTCCCCTCTACCTCACAACCATGTCTGACACTTAAATCAGTAGCAACTATTAATTGACTATTGTACATTTATGAAAACTGTCAGCGAAATGAAGGGTCATGGACTAGTATCTAACTACAATTGGAGAAATCCGTGTGTATGCAATATGAATACTTGACAACTGGCTATTGTACGAAGTTGATATTAGTAAAGTTAGCAAACAAGGCAGTGCAGTGTTGAGTTTGAAGTTTTAGAATTCAACTCAAACCTGTATGCTGTACAACTGCAAAAACGCTCAGTAAGATAGAAGCAATAAATAACAATGTTGCTTTAAATTGAAGACCACCAAAATTTTGATATTCCACTTGTTCATATGAATTGCAAGATTTTTATTAGGAAAAAAAAATTCCCATCCTGCAAGGATCAGAGGCTCTTAAAGTGTTTCAAAATCCAATAACAAAGTTTGTTCTATTCTGATACTTACTCAGATTGAAATGCTAATTATACAAAATTGAATGAACACTGATATTGCCCAAACTACAAAGAAGTATTTACACAATAATCTAATATCAAATATAGATCATTCTGATGTACCATCACTGGAGAGATGTAATATGCTGTCACTGCAGCTAAATGTAAATTGATAGCTTCATAGCCGCTTGGGCCAGACTTATATTCCATTGCCAAAAAATTGACCAAATTGTAAACAATTGTAAATTGCAAAAAAAAAAAAATCACCTCTTAACCTAATTGTCTTTAAATTTTGCACTTTCAGAGAACTAATCAGATCAAGACATGAAAAATTCAGTGAATTTTCCAAGTTTGAATGAGAATTTGACTTCACAATACAGTACCAAACCATTCATCCAGCAAGCTTAGGACCAGAGGCGACCTGGATTAATGGATTTACTTAAAATATGAAATTTAAACAAAAAAAAAAAGAGCTATCTTAAAACAGGGTTTGTTTGATCTTTAATAATCCACTTAGGTTATAGAATACAAAATATACAAAGGAAAGTAATGAACAAAACTGTTCTAAATAGATTCACTTCAAAAACAGATTCTATTAATATCATTCAACATCTTTGGATGATTCATCATCTGGGTTGACAGTTACAGGAAAAGAAGAAGCACAAATTTTGGAGGTTGAAGGTTTCAAATAAAACCAGTTATATTTGAAACCTTCAACCTCCAATACCTGTGGCAATTTTAGTTTTTGTGAAGCCAGATAAATGGTCTGGTAGTTGTACTTTGCTTTTGAAATGCTTTGATAAAGGTTGGGCTTCAGAATTAAACTTATTAAGTAGTAGTAATACCTCTACATTACCCACTCTAAAATAATTGACTGATCTAAGATTTCACTATAATAGCTGTCTGGAAATTAATCAGTTTAATTATTGTTCTTTTAGGACAATTAAGAGAGAGATGAGTATATTAGTCAACAGGTGACCAGTTATGATTGTAATTATGTTCTGTAATTACCAAATGATTGTAATCAGATATCAACCCTTGCAATAAATTCATTATGATAGCACAAGCCCTGATCAGGTTGAACAACTAAAGTAACAGAAGGTTGAGCTAGAATTCTTACAATCACAAGTTCAATGGAAAACAAAAAACTAAGTTACAGGATTTTTAAAAAAATTGCCATTAATATGAAATGAAAGTATTGAAAATATCTAATTTCTGGCCTGGGGGGGGGGGTTTACTTCGTTTTATTCCAGCAGACACCTGGTGGAGCATTAAGACAACCATTCTGTAACTGTTTAAGTAGCAATTAATTTCTTGGGATTTTTTTTGGGGGGGGGGGAGTTACTAGCCTCACATCCTTCATCCATGCTAGGGACCAGCAACAGCAACTGCCAAGATTTAGTTTTTTTTTCTGTTCGAGTAACCTCTTAGAGGGTTGAAGGGCACCGATTGCATTGCTATTTAGCCATAGCTGGGAAAGTGGATTCATACGTTTATTAAGAGCATTAGTGTAAAGTAAATACAAACAGCCTTTGCATTTTGGGGGCCGTAACCCTGTTACCACTTTGCACTTTCCTTATTTCTAATGTATCATCTACTTATTCTTTTCCTCTTTTCTGGTTGCATTCAAACTTCCTTGTAAATTGTTTCAATATAAAAATTTATTTACTGAAGTGACGAGTCTATAGAACACACATGTATGTATGATCACAAAAACATCTTTTTGTATTTTCCATCAAATTCAAAGAATTAATGTAGAACTATACTAACAAATCAAGATTCCACAACATGTTGGCATTCAGTTTCTGGATTTTGGCAAACAAAAAATACCTTAGATTCAAATTTATCTTGGATCAAAATTTACAGCTTTCAAATCAATGACAAAGTAAAAGGAGCAGGTAATGTATATAACAATGTCTGAGTAGATCTTGTGTATTTGTTAACACTAGATTTATGGTATGCTTTTTTGAGAGCAAGGGTTGCTCCTAGCCCTTCCCATCAGGTTTGAATTATAACCTTACAAAATAATTGTGCATCTTTGCCTAAACATATCTTCAAAACAGAGTATTTTACTAATTTTTTATTTTACGATTAAATTTGTATGAGTTTTTCTATCTTTCCAATATTTACATTGATCATGTAGTATTTCTTTCATAATACTTATTGTCTATATTCAAACCATTTTCCCAATTTAGCATGAAATGAAATTTTGGTTAACTAAAATTGTTTGAACATGAAAAGTTTAAGATAGAAACATTCATGATTAATGATACAATTAATGGTAGCATAACATTAGTATGGCTCATACAATTTTCTTTGATACAGCTTTTCCCTATTTTACATACCATATTCCTGGTGTTTAACACGCCTATATTTTAGCAAGGATTATTTAAGAGAAAAAAACAACAAAAAACTATGAACATCATATCTTAACCAAGAACTTGATTCAAAGAATAACCAAGGTATTCTGGTGCAGGACATTTTAACCACTTAGCACAAAGTTTTATCAACACTGAAAAATCATATCTAAGCAAGGTGGTTGTTAATACCAGGTTTGGTCTGCCTAAAGGCGTTAACATCAAAACAATAATCATCTTACATTTTCTGTAGATTTGTTATAATATTCAACAGATGATTCATCCATACTCAGGAGTAAAGAACAAAATACAATGGTAGATAAATACAGTATATCAGTAAGTATCCAGAACTTCCTAAGTAAAGCTATCAAACTGTGAGTCCATCATAAACAACCTAAGTTTCAACTTGCTATCAATGTGCTTCTGATTAGAAGGAAAAAAACAAATAAAAATAAACGTTTCAATTTCTAATTATTCCATATTTCTTATCCTGGGATCACCAAGGGACTACTGTGTCAAACAGGTGTTTAGGTTTTAGTCTAGTATTTGGCATGGAGCCACCCCAAGGCCTACATAAAACCCAGTCATTAGAGTATAAGATACAGGGTTATATAGGGAAATTGTGCCTAACCTGACAGGAAATATAGTACAATCCTAGGGTGCTTTTAATTGGAGGATAAAATAATAATTTAAATATCTTTGAAGTTTTAATTGCAAGAAAATTGCAATTAAATACTTTGGTATATCTAAAAATTCATACAAACCATGATTATTAAACAATTAATCTTGACATTGAAAAAACTTAAATTTGCAGAATTTCATCGAAATTCTACTTGACTGTTTCTCACAGAAGGATGAAAAAAGTTATTTAAATGGCTTTAAATGGAGTCAGTATAGAAAACTTCCAGAAGTGTCGATAGCTGAAGTAGTAATTTATCAATTTACGATGCAGTCTTTACAGGGAAGAGAAAACCTTTGGTAGTTATTTAGCAATTTCTATATGCAAGGAACCAGCCAACCAATCTCCCTTTCAGATTAGTAGAGGAAAAAAAATGAATAAATAAATACATACAATGATTAACATTCAGTCAAAATAGATTCATTTCAATTGATAGCAAAAATATAATTAATTGAAATTTAAATCTTTAATAAATTATTTGAGATCATTTGAATAAATAATTTTGCTATAATTCACCAAATACCATTTGTCTGTCATTGCATAGCTCGAAGACAGCTAGATCTAAGGCCCCCCCCAAATTTCTGTGGTTACTAATTAATAGGATTCTAGAGAATGTTTTTCCATATCATTTTCAGAAATTTCTAAACTTAGTTTTTTGCAAGGGATTCCACCAACAATGTAAGTATAATGCTAAACTAGATTTATTTAGTGTCCATCACAACCAAGCAAACCCCCCCCATAAAACATTTTTCTCACACATCAAACATAACCCTTTTACACCTTACATTACCTACGCAGTAGTCACAACTTCACCTTCTATCAATTACATTCAACATTATTCAATATATCACTATGCATAAACAGTAAGTGATATAAACAAGTTGAACCATATAGAGTAGGCATCTAGCTGAAAATCCAACCAGTAGGGCAGGTTTTCACCTACACATCAAAAACTGCACAAGCCCGATGGAATCAGAGCAACAGAAAATGTTAAAGGTCAGTTATTTTAGTCAGTAAATATTATCCACAAGTATAAAATGCAATGTATATCCATATATTTTTTGTGAGTAACAATTTCAATGAGAGCAAAGATACCACACTGTGATCCTCGGCTGAGGGTACATATACACGGCCACAAGTGCCAACCATAAATAAATGATCCGGTCATTTTTCATGGGTACTATGCTAGTTAATGAAGATGACAAATTAAGAATTTTAGTTCTGTGATGATCAAAAATTCACTTAGTTGTAAATAAAAAGGGACTGCCATGAGTGATAAACAGTACCAAGAAATAAACTAAATACGAACGGTAGTCATATTGCAGAAAAAAAAAAAAAATTTAAGTGAAAAGACTAAAAATAGACCAAACCAGAAAATCAGATCAACAATACACGAGTTCTCTCCGTAGCACTTTCAAACATGTATCGAAAGAGAGAAAGAAAAAGGTGGAAGTTTTTGGGTATGTCAGTCAGTCAGTGACAGTCAACACTATCTAAAAATTGAGAGAAAGCAGATAATTTATGTTCAGTGAGTTGAGTTGTTGAATATCTATCCAGAGAAGCAGTATCGCATGGCTTGGAATTGAATGTGCCTTGGAGCAGATTATCAGAGGGATCAGTTTCTTTTACTTAATACAAAATCAATCACCCACTTCATGTACAGACACTAAAACAGTAAACAGTTTCAAGTAGGTAAATGGAATTTTTCTTAGTATATCATTTTATTCAGACATATTTAGGACTTCTATATACAAAACATGAAAGGTCTGGTTTTCACACTGATATAAATTACCACAATGACATTTTTTCACCTTAGATAAAAAAATTAGGAAATCATTATTCAAAATTATGATTACTGTTTACCTTCATCTTTAATTGCTTTTTATCATAACTTCAAAATGAAGATTTAAAACAGTGACACGTTTTGTGATTTACCAAAGAGATAGATACTAGCTTAAACAGGTCATGGAAATAATGGATTATTCTACCCCCCCCCCCCCCGCCAAAAAAAAAAAAAAAAAAAACCGACTAAAACTTTCCTGTGTTCACTCTGCATTAGATGGCATATTAGAACCTCCCCCACTATTTTAGGAATATCAGGAAAAAGATTCATTTCCCAGAATTCTCATTTATCATCCAGTATTTCTATTCCTCAAGTTCTGAGTAATGTGGCGCAGGACTACAAAGATTTACCTATTCAGTCATTTCAAGGGGAAATAGGGTTGTCTTGTAGGTCGTTAAATATTCTTATAAGATCAGTATATTCATAGCTTCATTGTGCAAAACCTAACCAAGAAACAGGCCTACAAACTGAGAAGTATGCAACGTGCGCATGAGAGAATCATGCTCAGCCTTACATGGAGAGATCACAAGACAGCATAGTACATAAGGAAGAAAATGGGAGTCCAAGACATCATAGAAACTATTAATAAACAAAAACGGCAATGGGCAGGCCATGTTGCAAGAATAAAAGACAACCGATGGACATCACGACTCACAACATTGATCCCCAGAGATCACATGAGAAACCAAGGCCGACAGAACACTAGATGGAGAAATGAACTAGACAAATTCCGGAAATACTGGCTCCGCGATGCCCATGATAGAGAATTGTGGCGAATCCTGGGGAAGGTCTATGTCCAACGACGGACGTTAAAAGACTGATGATGATGATGATTCACAGCTCCATGTCAGTTGAAATCTGACATCCAACATTAGAATTCTAGACAAGAAATCAACAGGTTTACCTAAAAAAACACAGGTGCAGACCCAGGCAGTGTCAATATTTGAAAAACATTGTAAAATATCTCGGCATCCCAAATAATCATATATCAACCTTAAGAAAACAGATTTATAATTTTGTTTTTCATCTAATATAATGAGCAAAATGTTTTCAGTATTATTCTCATTTTTTTTGATTTATGGGTTCTTTGATAAATTTTTTTGATTGATATTTTTACTGGTCAATTCTGGTGCTAAAAAGCAACGACTTACATGTAAGTAAAAATGCCTAATCATACATTTGTTCTTGAGGTTTTAAATTTTGATTTTTCACGTATTTGTAAGAAGTAAATATTTCTAAATTACTCGATTTGCCCCAGATTATATGCCCATCTAAAAGGAAACTCTGCACATGGATGAATGCTAATCAACCTACAAGTGTCTCCTTTCAATTTTCTATTTGTTTTATTCAATTGTAGATTTGTATAAGCAGAGACTAAAGGCAATCAATGAAAAGTAATAGAATTGAAGAACAATAGCCACTATTTGTCAATAAAACCCATTCTCTAATCCTACAATTCTAACAGTCAACCAACTACAAAATGAAAATAAAAATAAAAAGACAAAAATGATGGTATCCATCAATTAGACAGGAGACAAGTAGCAGATCACATGATAACAAAAATTCAAGGTTTACATTCACTCAAAATTAGGCCAGCAAGACAACTCAACAAAATTGTTGATAATAGCATAGTCAAGAGTAATTTATTTGATTACAGAGCACCAAGTTGTTGCCAAAAACAATCTATAGATACAATAAGACCTCACTATCTGTAGAATCACCAATTGCAGTTTCACTTATCCGCATTTGCCTTAATTGATATTTTCAATTAGATATAGATGTTTTTTTGTTGTGTCTTAATGCTAGAAACTGCTTTTTAGATGATTTATAAAATGAAGTGATTTTTTTTTCTATTTAACTTGTAGTAATAAAGAAATATTTTTGTGAAAATCCGTAATATTTTAGTAAGTGCTGATAACCAAATTCATATCTAATTCATAAATAACATGCAATATATTTCTTAGATTTTAGATAAATTGTATCTACTTTATTAGCAGAAATTTTGAATAAAAATATTAGGGTTGAAATTGGGGGGTAATATTATGTTTGAGTACAAAAGAAAAAAAAAAAAAAGATTAAATATGAATTATTGACAAAAACTGGGGGTCACATAATCAAGATGACAATGTACTTGTGTGAATACAGTAGAGAATCTAGATGTTGCTAGATTTTGACTAAATTTCAGATGTAAACCTGAAAATAATTTGAGCAACACTGCTAGCATATATAGTTTGCTACCATCCACAGGGGGTTTTCAAACCTATCTACTGTGGATGACAAGGTCCCACTATGTTAGTGCAAGGAAACGGGGAGAGTTCAAGAGTAGAAAAATGACCTAGAAAAGCATTTAGTCGACTCATAGAAACAACCTAATGACAGCATACATCTCAGCAGTCACTGTTGTAATGGTAGTAAAGGGATCAATAAGCTTTTTACTAGCTGCATCTTGCAGCAATAATAGCAGTAGCAATATATTGATGTCTGTCTTGTTTGATTCAATGTACAAATAGCAATGGTGGTGGTAGTAGTAGCAGAAACCAGTGTTGCCAAATTTATTTTCAAATTTACATCTAAAACTGAGTCTAGAAAGAAATATATCCTCCAGATGAAGAAAGATCTAAAATCTAGGAAATATTATTCATGAATTAAATCAATCATCAGCATTTACTTCATTAAAATATTACAGGTATACCTTGATAGGTGCGGTTAATTTGTATACAAATTTCCGTACTGTTCAAGGTCTTATGATTTGTGTTTTTTTTTAGCTCATACTTAGTCACATTCAACTGTACTGCAATGCGTTAATTATACTACATGAAAAACTGCACTATCCAAGGTATTACACCATTTATTCTATTAAAAATCAACTGAATGATGGTTTCTGACACCTAGATGCTATGAAAAAAATCTAAATTGGCAACGCTGATACAAAGAGGAAAAAACAGTGGCATTTGCATATGGCATCCATAGTGTTAACCTTCACTAACAAAACATGAGTGGCAGCCTGGTCAAATTTCTATGGAAGATTTAAATTTCCAGTTACACTTTGAAAATATAGTAGAGAAGGAATAGGAAAATAGAGGAAAGAAAAAAAAATCAAACTTGAAATTCAATAAAACGAAAAGGTTTTCATTATTTCTATTCAATTTTTCATTTAAAAACAATTTTAAATGGTTGGATTAGGTTGGTAAAGCAAACAAGATATAAGATCAGTCTTGCTGCATAATAATGTATCATTGTCCTCTGATGTTTTGTTTGAGGTCATAATTTGACCTTGACTGCTGGGCAATCTAAAAAAAATAAATAAATTGGAAGACTACAGCTTTGAATTGCACAAGGCAGAACTTGAGGCAGTACAAACAGTAAAGCTGTACAGGACCCCAAGTTTTTATGGATTGCACAAAAAATATGTCTAAAAAATATTTATTTCTTGCCCTCATCTTGGTTGTTAGAGTTATGTTATAAACGTGCCCCGTCGGGGAGAATATTCGAACAATGTGACAACAAAAACCAAGAGGAGAGCATGAGTTCAAGTAAATGATGATAGTTACTCAGAAAAAAATTCAGACAAAAATTAACAAATCTGTTGGGATGAAATATGTGTACAGTGAGAAGTTGTAAGAAAAAATTTTCTTCAACTGGTCTCCTAGTACAGGACAATTTTCAACTCAAGACTCATATGAATAGAAAGTACTCAGAGCACATACCTCTGCCAATGCTATTGTCAGGGAGAGTAATTGAACATGGATCCACTCAAAAATTGAATAAGTTCTTCCATTGGCATTCACTGAGATCTTCTGGATATAGTGTGTAGATGAGATGAAATTTGGTGAAATATACATCATTGAAATTGAAAAAAAAAAAAAAAATTCACAGCAATTCATTCATTACTCTCAGAAATATTGTGTGGACAGACATTTTAGTGATGTGTTGTTGGGACATGAAATAAGAGGAACCACTCCAAAATAAGTTCTTCCTGAGTCTATTGTTTACCCTTCCACAAGATATAACTGAAATCGAGATATTGTTTGGCTGTCCTTTTGAAATACTTCTGAAATTATTTAGTTTGGACACGTATGATCTTGGTAGGTAATTGTGCATGGAGCCACTCCAAAATTTAATAATTTCTCTTGTAGCCTAAACCTTCATAGTAACTTTCACCACTTTCTCACCCGACTGCAAAACCTTCCACAAAATTCCATTGAAATTCATTCGGTACTTATGTACACAGGCGAACGAATAAATAAACGTACAAACAAACCAACAGATGAGACCGACAAACTTTGTAAAGAGTTAGATTGAATAAACCGAAAAGGTTCATGAAAGATTAGTTAATCAGTCCTGTCAAAAATGGTGGTGTATATGAAATATGTGGATAAAAATTGCATTTGCATTGAGTAGTTTTGTTAGCATAATGTTGACCATAAACAGAATTTAGATTTTTCTGAATTTTATTCTTCAATTTTAGCATATTCATTATATCATTTGAACATGAACAATTTTATTTTACAACATTAATTGCATGAATGAAATTTTACTTTACTATATTCACTTGTGTTTTGTGACAGAACAATGCTAGTTGATTAAAGATTCTTGTTTATTATCAAGAAATGTTCAATTTAATAAACTTTCTTTAAATAGGACTTCACAGATTGCATCAATATATAGTAAGCATATAATGTCCAAGTATTTCATTTTGATTATCATTTTTCTTCAAATTAGTTTACAATCATATTACTAACATAATCTTGACAGATACTGTGTATTGATCAGCACTGCCTAGGAAAAAACATTACACTCCAGCATAGGATCAAAGAGTTCTATCTACGTACTCATGTGCACACACACTCACATATTGTGTTTTATATATGTGGATGATACAATAGAAACAGGTGTTATATACATAAATCAATATACCGTAGGTACATTTATTCACCTGACCTATTAAAATACAGAAAAAAATCAGAAAGGATGGAATTATAATCCGCGAATGTCGGGGACGGGTACAACATAGTAACTATCTATTCTCATCTCCAGAGCCAGACAATAATATTACCACCAGAGTGGCAAGAACCAACTCCCCATACGCTCTCTATTTTGGTCATGATTACACAGGACATCCACAATTTTTATCTTTCAGACACTGTAAACTCAACTGTCAAAACTGGTTTCTCCAGTTTTCAAATCAGTCTGGCATGTATGTTTGTCTGTATGTATCAGGCATACAGGCAGTATCAATTGAGTTAGAGAGCTAGAAATTTAAACATTTACTTGTGTACAAAAACAGGTTTTTAGGGGGGGAGGGGTGTCAGTTTGCGATGTACTTCCATGTTGAATAGGTCCCTATTTTGTCCCCACTTGCTTTTTTGAAAATCCTGAATAGTGATTACTGCTCAACAAACAACTTATTCATGTGACACTAGGGGGCCAGGAGTCCCCCGTGTCCTGAAAATTACTATGGCTGTTACCAAAAATTACTATGGTTATTACCAGTAATTACTATTGTTATTACAAAAGGAGTTATCTGTGTTAAAAGGGATAATGTGTTTTTCGAGATAATATGAGAATTGTGTGCTTCCAGGTGCGGGCACCTGCAAATTCTCAATCTAGTGTCATCTGTCAAATCCTGGGTTTCGAAAACAAAACCAGATATAAGGGTCAGTGTCTGGGGTCTAGAGAAAGAGAGTAAAGCTTATGAAAGAAAGGTTGTTTGCGGAGCCCTTGAGAGAGGGGGGAGACTAATTTATGATATTGAACAGACCTGCGTCGCGAGATGAATGAGGGTCAAGGTTTGGGGTTTTTCCAGAAAAGTCGAGATGGCAGGAGAGGGAGAGAAAGGAAGTCAATTACAAGAGATACAGTGTCGATACCAAGGGCTTAAATAGGAAGGATTTTCGTAACAAGTAGTCAGAGTAAAATTTGGTTTTGGAGGAAAGAATTGTTGCCGGCTCTCTCATGTTAGACGCCGCCCTTAGTAACCGTCAACCGCTGC
Organism: Thysanoteuthis rhombus; assembly: GCA_963457665.1. Classification (NCBI taxonomy): domain Eukaryota; kingdom Metazoa; phylum Mollusca; class Cephalopoda; order Oegopsida; family Thysanoteuthidae; genus Thysanoteuthis; species Thysanoteuthis major. Next base: position 5,910,142 of record OY735240.1, on the reverse strand, counting down.
TACCATTCAGTAGACTACCGTTCGTGACATGAGAGACCAGTTGTCAGTTTGACTTAGATGAAAATCGGCCTCCTCTCTTTTCAATTGCGAATAGGCATTTCCCGTCTCCAGAGATATTGATAATCAATATTCTATATAAAACATTTAAACGAAATTCCGTCTTGTTGCCTTCTTTTACTAACCCAGAACCATGGCTGGTTTAGTATAGTTTGTGGGGACATCAACAGGAACAACCCACATTCATAGTTACCCTTTTTTTTTTCCAATGTATCAATTGATTACCCACAACCATGGTATGCAGCCATAAGACTGTCACATGATGGTTCCTATTGAATGACTAACCAGACTTGTTCTTTATTTTCATCTGATTAAGTATTATAAGCCACTAATCATTTTTTACAATTTTCTATCTGATTTTTTTTTTCATTTTTATTTCTTTTAGCTTTTTCTTAGTTGCTTTCTACTTCAAATCGGTGAGTAAACAGCAGATTTGAAATAAAGAATCAACACCCAGTGAGATTCTAACTCATCCTTTTTTCCCAAGAAAGCCATGTAAATATCCAGGGGTTCTCAAAGAAATTAGGAATCAAGGTTTAGATTCCACAGTCCACCAAAATCTGGAATTCCCATAGAGGTAAAAGCAATTGAGTATTTACTATGCTTCTCCAGACAAAGGGATCAGGAGTTCTTTCTGATCCGTGCTATTCACTCACTACCATTGATTGACAACCAGAGTCGAGTTGTGATAAGAGAGAAAAAAAACCCCAAATAGATGAAGGAAATCCAGTCAAAAATTAATCTTTGAGCTAAAGTATTATACAATTGATTTACTTATGAATAATAAGGAAATGAAAATGGTTGGTTCAAGCTGATAAGCTCCCAGGCTTTGGGAATGTCAATCAGATGGCATATCTCACGCGTCAGTCCATCCAGAAACTAGTTATCTAGCTAAAAGGGTTCAATATCAACATGCAGCTGTCAGTTATTTTTATAGAATAGAAAGCGACACTGAACTGCCTCATGTTGTGACTAATATATCTGGCAAAATTTAAACTTCATGCAACGGTCAGTTGTCCAATAATTGTGCTGTATGCAGACAGATTTATTCGATTGTAGTTAGATATTCAAAATAAAAGAATAAAAGTACTGTATTTGACAACACTTATGATCGCGTCATGCCCAAGAGGTTGTGTACCAGACAAATGTAAATGGGTAAGTTCAAATGCAGATGGCACGACAACATACTACTTTGGTCAAAATGTAATAGCTGGACCTACATAACGACCCATGTGCAAGAGGTGTAATTTGGAAGACAAGTGAATCTTTTTTTTCTTCTCTTTCCCTCTATAGATTAGCCCATTAGATATTTGAAGGGGTAAAATAAAAAAAAATTTGAAAAATAAAAAAAATGAAAATTTAAAATAGATAAAAGTAAAAAAGGGGCAAAATCTGTTGAGGGTATTCAAAGAATTCAGCAAATTTTCTTTTTCTAATATTGTGGGTTAATATGTACAACACTTTCTACTTATCCGATAGAAAGTAGCATTTCAAGGCTCAATACTATCTAGCATTTATAAACATACAGGCTAATAAAACACCTTGTGGTCTGCAGTGAACTTGACATTGCAAATCTTTTGGTAGAGAAACGACGATATATACATCAGAATTCAAATAAATAGATTTTTTAAAAGGTAAAAAATTGCTTTTTTATGGTAGTTCATTAATTAGTCTAGAAACTAACAGCTAAAAATAGGGGCTGGACAGAATATTTTCTTTATAGAATGGGTCGTTGAGTCCTTAAAATTTTGAAAGCAATGCATTAGATAAGGATCAGTAAGATAGTTGAAACAAAGATTTGAAGCATACAACTGTTTCTCTAAAGCATTTTAGTTCTCTTCAAGAATAGACAGTATTTATACTTGGAACATTACTTGAAAAAAAAAAAAAAATTAATAATAAAAATTAAAAAACCA
>OY735240.1:5491012-5901012 GCA_963457665.1 Thysanoteuthis rhombus | reverse complement strand
ATATATATATATATACACATATATACTCTATATATATATATATATATACACATATATACTCTATATATATATATATATATACACATATATACTCTATATATATATATATATATACACATATATACTCTATATATATATATATATATACACATATATACTCTATATATATATATATATATACACATATATACTCTATATATATATATATATATATACACATATATACTCTATATATATATATATATATATACACATATATACTCTATATATATATATATATATATACACATATATACTCTATATATATATATATATATATACACATATACTCTATATATATATATATATATATACACATATATACTCTATATATATATATATATATATACACATATATACTCTATATATATATATATATATATACACATATATACTCTATATATATATATATATATATACACATATATACTCTATATATATATATATATATATACACATATATACTCTATATATATATATATATATATACACATATATACTCTATATATATATATATATATATACACATATATACTCTATATATATATATATATATATACACATATATACTCTATATATATATATATATATATACACATATATACTCTATATATATATATATATATATACACATATATACTCTATATATATATATATATATACACATATATACTCTATATATATATATATATATATACACATATATACTCTATATATATATATATATATATACACATATATACTCTATATATATATATATATATATACACATATATACTCTATATATATATATATATATACACATATATACTCTATATATATATATATATATATACACATATATACTCTATATATATATATATATATACACATATATACTCTATATATATATATATATATATACACATATATACTCTATATATATATATATATATATACACATATATACTCTATATATATATATATATATATACACATATATACTCTATATATATATATATATATATACACATATATACTCTATATATATATATATATATACACATATATACTCTATATATATATATATATATATACACATATATACTCTATATATATAATATATATATATACACATATATACTCTATATATATATATATATATATACACATATATACTCTATATATATATATATATATATACACATATATACTCTATATATATATATATATATATACACATATATACTCTATATATATATATATATATATACACATATATACTCTATATATATATATATATATATATACACATATATACTCTATATATATATATATATATATACACATATATACTCTATATATATATATATATATATACACATATATACTCTATATATATATATATATATACACATATATACTCTATATATATATATATATATACACATATATACTCTATATATATATATATATATACACATATATACTCTATATATATATATATATATACACATATATACTCTATATATATATATATATATATACACATATATACTCTATATATATATATATATACACATATATACTCTATATATATATATAACTATATACTCTATATATATATACTACATATATACCTCTATATATAATATATACACAAATATACTCTATATATACACATATATCTATATATATATATATATACACTATATACTCTATATAATATATATACACATATATACTCTATATATATATATATATACACATATATACTCTATATATATATATATACACATATATACTCTATATATATATATATATACACATATATACTCATATATATATATATATATACACATATATACTCTATATATATATATATATACACATATATACTCTATATATATATATATATATATACACATATATACTCTATATATATATATATATACACATATATACTATATATATATATATATACACATATATACTCTATATATATATATATATACACATATATACTCTATATATATATATATATATATACACAATATACTCTATATATATAGATATACACATATATACTCTATATATATAGATATACACATATATACTCTATATATATAGATATACACATATATACTCTATATATATAGATATACACATATATACTCTATATATATAGATATACACATATATACTCTATATATATAGATATACACATATATACTCTATATATATAGATATACATATATACTCTATATATATAGATATACACATATATACTCTATATATATAGATATACACATATATACTCTATATATATAGATATACACATATATACTCTATATATATAGATATACTCTATATATATAGATATACTCTATATATATAGATATACACACATATACTCTATATATAGATATACGCACATATACTCTATATATAGATATACGCACATATACTCTATATATAGATATACGCACATATACTCTATATATAGATATACGCACATATACTCTATATATAGATATGCGCACATATACTCTATATATAGATATGCGCACATATACTCTATATATAGATATGCGCATATATACTCTATATATATAGATATGCGCACATATACTCTATATATAGATATGCGCACATATACTCTATATATAGATATGCGCACATATACTCTATATATAGATATGCGCACATATACTCTATATATAGATATGCGCACATATACTCTATATATAGATATGCGCACATATACTCTATATATAGATATGCGCACATATACTCTATATATAGATATGCGCACATATACTCTATATATAGATATGCGCACATATACTCTATATATAGATATGCGCACATATACTCTATATATAGATATGCGCACATATACTCTATATATAGATATGCGCACATATACTCTATATATAGATATGCGCACATATACTCTATATAGATATGCGCACATATACTCTATATAGATATGCGCACATATACTCTATATAGATATGCGCACATATACTCTATATAGATATGCGCACATATACTCTATATAGATATGCGCACATATACTCTATATAGATATGCGCACATATACTCTATATAGATACGCGCACATATACTCTATATAGATACGCGCACATACTCTATATAGATACGCGCACATACTCTATATAGATACGCGCACATACTCTATATAGATACGCGCACATACTCTATATAGATACGCGCACATACTCTATATAGATACGCGCACATACTCTATATAGATACGCGCACATACTCTATATAGATACGCGCACATACTCTATATAGATACGCGCACATACTCTATATAGATACGCGCACATACTCTATATAGATACGCGCACATACTCTATATAGATACGCGCACATACTCTATATAGATACGCGCACATACTCTATATAGATACGCGCACATACTCTATATAGATACGCGCACATACTCTATATAGATACGCGCACATACTCTATATAGATACGCGCACATACTCTATATAGATACGCACACATACTCTATATAGATACGCACACATACTCTATATAGATACGCACACATACTCTATATAGATACGCACACATACTCTATATAGATACGCACACATCACACATTACTACTATATAGATTACGCCCAATACGCAACTCTACTATAGATACGCACACATACTCTATATAGATACGCACACATACTCTATATAGATACGCACACATACTCTATATAGATACGCACACATACTCTATATAGATACGCACACATACTCTATATAGATACACACACATACTCTATATAGATACACACACATACTCTATATAGATACACACACATACTCTATATAGATACACACACATACTCTATATAGATACACACACTACTCTATATAGATACACACACATACTCTTTATAGATACACACATACACTATAAAATACATATCCACACAGCACACACACTCTTATATCCATCCACACACACTCATATCCATCCACACACACACACACTCATTCATATCACACACACACACTCATTCATATCCACACCACCACACACTCATTCATATCCACACACACACACACTCATTCATATCCACACACACACACACACATTCATATCCATCCACACACACACATTCATATCCAACACACACACACACTCATTCATATCCACACACACACACACACTCATTCATATCCATCCACACACACTCATTCATATCCATCCACACACACTCATTCATATCCATCCACACACACTCATTCATATCCATCCACACACACTCATTCATATCCATCCACACACACTCATTCATATCCATCCACACACACCCATTCATATCCATCCACACACACTCATTCATATCCATCCACACACACTCATTCATATCCATCCACACACACTCATTCATATCCACACACACACACACACACATTCATATCCACACACACACACACACACATTCATATCCACACACACACACACACACATTCATATCCACACACACACACACACTCATTCATATCCATCCACACACACTCATTCATATCCATCCACACACACTCATTCATATCCATCCACACACACTCATTCATATCCATCCACACACACTCATTCATATCCATCCACACACACTCATTCATATCCATCCTCACACACACTCATTCATATCCATCCTCACACACACATTCATATCCATCCTCACACACACATTCATATCCATCCACACACACACATTCATATCCATCCACACACACATTCATATCCATCCACACACACACATTCATATCCATCCACACTCACACATTCATATCCATCCACACTCACACATTCATATCCATCCACACTCACACACATTCATATCCATCCACACACACACACACACTCACACACATTCATATCCATCCACACACACACACACACTCACACACATACATTCATATCCATCCACACACACACACACACTCACACACATACATTCATATCCATCCACACACACACACACACTCACACACATACATTCATATCCATCCACACACACACACACACTCACACACATACATTCATATCCATCCACACACACACACACACTCACACACATACATTCATATCCATCCACACACACACACACACACACATTCATATCCATCCACACACACACACACACACATATCCATCCACACACACACACACACACTCATTCATATCCATCCACACACACACACACACTCATTCATATCCATCCACACACACACACACACTCATTCATATCCATCCACACACACACACACACTCATTCATATCCATCCACACACACACACACACTCATTCATATCCATCCACACACACACACTCATTCATATCCATCCACACACACACACACACTCATTCATATCCATCCACACACACACACACACTCATTCATATCCATCCACACACACACACACACTCATTCATATCCATCCACACACACACACACTCATTCATATCCATCCACACACACACACACTCATTCATATCCATCCACACACACACACTCATTCATATCCATCCACACACACACACTCATTCATATCCATCCACACACACACACACACTCATTCATTCATATCCATCCACACACACACACACACTCATTCATTCATATCCATCCACACACACACACACACTCATTCATTCATATCCATCCACACACACACACACACTCATTCATTCATATCCATCCACACACACACACTCATTCATTCATATCCATCCACACACACTCATTCATTCATATCCATCCACACACACACACTCATTCATATCCATCCACACACACACACTCATTCATATCCATCCACACACACACACTCATTCATATCCATCCATACACACACTCATATCCATCCATACACACACTCATATCCATCCATACACACACCCGTCCAATTGTAAGATATTCAAGTTCATAGTGTCATAGGAAAGGTAGACTTTTTTGTTGAGGAAACTGGAGAAATTTTGTCAGACCCTCCAAATACTTCATTGATTAAGAGATTTCTGTATTTTCTATAATTTAAAACCTCTCACGTTCACCGACATATTTTCCGAAGTTCTCAAACTTCAATGGCATTTTAAATCAATCAAAAATTGATTATTTTTTCAATAGATTCATTAATTTTCTTCACCTCTTTGCAGCTATCCCCTCTGCATCACAGTTGTATATGATGTGATTTTCATCCAGTTTCTTTCGAGATGTCATTAGCAGAATTGCACTTTCCAAGTGCATTCTGGTTATATTCTATGAAACTGGAAATAGATGAAAGACTCCCTTCCATCACAAAGTAAGTGATCAATAAAATTTATCAAGTGCTGAAATTATAGCATTGTTTTAGAAATATTCTGGATGCTATTTGACTTGAAGTATTGTAATGATTCTCCCAAGAACTAATCTCTAACACAGTGATATAGCTGCCTCGATTTTTGCACATTCAGACAAGCCTGAAACATTTTTTGTGCCCCCCTTTATTGGTTATATATATATATATATATATATATATATATATATATTTAAAAAAATTGTTTGGCAGTCAAATACCTTGTCATTTTTCAATCAAAGATAATGATTCTATTTCAATGAACACAAATTTTACAGGAGTTAAACTGCTGAATCTCCACGATTTGATTACAATAAAACTCAATAGTATCTACACTGGAGTGAAAAACAGATGTAACTTGCAAAACTAGTGTGGGGCGAAGTAAATAAAGTCAAGATTCACAAGATACTGATACAATAGTTGATTCTTATTCAAATTATGCATCAGAGTGGAGTCCCAGAATATTGGAACACTGCAATCATTATATCAAAGGAAACCACAAAGATCTAAACAACTGCAGGCCAATAAGCCTACTCAATTGCACCTAACTTTTTACCAAAGTGATCAATTGAATCTCTTAAATGCAAGAAGAAAACCAACCACAAAAACAGAGAGAAACACGTTCAGAAAGCATCGGCTCAGCAATGCGCATGACTGGTGAATCCTGGGGAAGGTCCAGGTCCAGGTCCAAAGGCTGATAATGATAAGACAATAACATAGGAAACAATAGCGAAGAGATGATGAATTCAACATAGTTATGCAGTCAGTTTGAGGAGGAAGAAAAGGCAAAGAGATTTTAGTCTACATAGGAACAGTAAGTATGAGAAATGTGCGCAGAGATTTTTGTCTGGGAAATTGGCTTGAAATATGCACATATCTTCATACTTCAATGTGACAAGCAAGAAGTTCCAGAACACAAGAAGCAAAAGAATAAACAAGGTGTTCATTTTCTTACACAGCATGTTTTTGCTTTGTGTATTCCAGCAATTGCAGTAGGTGTGCATTCTTCTACGCAGCACTTCATCACAGCAGTCCCGGGGAAGTCAGCAATGCACAGAGTGCGGGTGACCGTAGTGATTCACAGCATGGCGTGGGTACATCTTCCATCAACAGATGTCTCCTTTGTTCCACAAGCACATTGTTCATCTATACTTCGTCACTCTCTCTCTCCTCCCCATACAATAACTATTAAGCAATGTTTCACAAAGATCATAATGAAGAAGCAACAAAAATAGCAAACAAAATGTCAAACTTAATTACAGTATGGCGCCTGAAAATGTTTTTTGGCAAATTTTAGACACATTACATATCAATTGACACTAGTATAATTCCTATTGCTATACTAACCATATACCCAGAGTGGAAATCCAAGCCACCATAGGATCTAAAAGACTCATAGGAAATGCCTGCACTTGACCAAATTTTCCGCTCACTGATGTGAAATTTCATCAACTCACTCTTCTTGACAGCCAAGTACAGCCATTATCCTCTTGTGGATATCTTCATGTGTAATCCCAAACCTTTTGCATACCTCAACCTAACATCTTCCTCCTTGCTTTCTTCAAGGTGTTTGGGTCGCATTCTCAGAACCTTTACTCCCACTCCTTTCATCAAAAATTGTTTTATTTCGTGTGACTGACTGACAGTTATGTTGCTTGATATAATATAGATATTCAAAAGAAACAACTGCATCCAAATTACTGTCACAATGACAATAAGGGTTTCCTTGGACTATATCATCATCATCATCAGTCTTTTAGCGTCCGTCGTTGGACATAGACCTTCCCCAGGATTTGCCACACTTCTCTATCATGGGCGTCACGGAGCCAGTACTTCCTGAACTTATCTAGTTCATCTCTCCATCTAATATTTTGCCGGCCTCGGTTGCGCATATGGTCTCGGGGAATCCATGTTGTGAGTCGTGATGTCCATCGATTGTCAGCCATTCTTGCAACGTGGCCAGCCCACCGCCATTTGAGATTTTTTATGGATTCTATGATGTCTCTAACTCTTGTCTTTTCCCGGATGTGTTGTGCTGTTTTGTGGTCTCTCCATGTGAGGCCCAGCATTATTCTTTCATGTGCACGTTGCATGGTTCTCAGCTTACGGGTCTGTTTCTTGGTTAAGTTCCATGTTTCAGCTCCATAAGTGACTATTGGGAGGATGCATTAGTTATACACCCTTCTCTTTAGGATTAATGGGATCTTATTATTTTTGAAGGTTGAGCTAGCTCTGCCAAAGGCTTGCCATCCTAGTGTGATTCTTCGCTTGATTTCTTCTTCTTTTGAGGGTCTCATGGAGATTCGTTGTCCTAGGTAGATGTAGTGATCTACTTCCTCCAGTTATGTGTCCTCGATTTCGATCTTAGTGTTCTTATCTCCAATGTGGTTGTTGCACATGATCTTCGTCTTGCTGAAGTTCATGTGTAGGCCGACTTTCTTGCTCTCCTCATTTAGTTCATCTATCATTAGTTGGAGGTCATGTAGGTTCTCTGCGAAAAGGGCTATGTCGTCTGCGAATCTGAGGTTGCTCAGATACTCGCCGTCTATTTTAATTCCTTTACTCTCCCAGTCTAGCCTTCTGAAGATCATCTCGAGGCAGGCTGTGAAGAGTTTAGGTGAGCTGGTATCGCCTTGTCTTACTCCTTTCTGGAGCTGGAAGGGGTCCGAGTCTTTATGTAGCCTGATAAATGAGCTGCCGTGATTGTATATATGTTTCAACACTTCAACATATACTGGATCTACACCTTGGCGACTGATGGCCTCCATGACCTTAGGGATTTCTACTGAGTTGAACGCCTTTTTGAAGTCGATAAATGCTACGGCAAGTGGTAGTCTATACTCTGCTGCTTTTTCTTTCAGTTGATTTATCGAGTGCAGGTGGTCCATGGTCGAGTAGCTTCTTCTAAAGCCAGCCTGTTCACGTGGCTGGTTTTCATCGAGTGTTTTTGTGATTCGGTTGGTGATGATCTTTGTGAAAAGTTTATATACACAGTTGAGTAGGCTTATAGGCCTATAGTTGTTGAGGTCTTTCGGGTTTCCTTTTTTATATAAAAGCATTATGATAGCAGTATTCCAATCGTCTGGGACTTTACTGTGTTTTAGACACAGGTTGAATAATCTAAAATGTAAATATATACATTTTCCTCTTACAAAGAAAAACAAAACAAAAAAACAAACATAATTCAAGCTGACATTACAAAGTACACAGCTCAGGGTTCATTTACTGCTGGTACCATGTAAACTAGTACTATTTGTTCCATGGTTCGATGATCAGTAATCAAACCAACTCCCTCATCTCACTTTAGTGTGGAGAAGGGGTGGTGATTAGCTATACAAATGGAATAGAAAAAAAAAAAGATCCTTCCAAGGGTGGAGTCAATGGCCACTAACTTGTTATCTCTGAGAAAGCACTGGGAAACCACTTCACTATGCTTTGAAAGGACCAACATACCAATGCAGTTTGGAGATTTAGACAGTGTGTGAAGGGAGTCAGCTACATCGGAACCCATTCCTTGCCTGGTAAGGATAACCATGTCATCAGACCATCTTTCTACAATGGAAGCTAATGAGAGTCATGATGGTCTGTATCTTTCAGAGACAAGTCACACAGATAACCAAGTACAGGTTACCTTAGTGTAACTGGTGACTGAAAATCATTAAGATCTCCCACCAGCAGCTTTCAATCTCTTGTTTGTTAAACGTAGGCTGTTCTACACAAAATCAATGGAACCATTCATGAACAACATTCGTAGAGCAAAAAACAATAGATAACTGCATTATCATTCACTCAGCTTAAGGATCTGTCAGGATTGAGGTTTTACAAAGCTGATTGATTTTTATTTGGAACATGTAAGTCAGAATGAGGATGTTTATGTATTATTTGATTTGGCTAATGTGCTTACAGGGCATAAGCAAAAACATACAGTCATGTGAGAGGAAGTCAAAAGGTCATCATTAATACTTAGTTCTATTATTGTGATTATTTGATTTTACTAATGCAGTTATAAAGCATATAAGTGTATTTAGTTGTATTCACTTCTCTATAAGACACTTATCAGTTGGTTGGTCCCTCATGTCAATAATTTCCTCAGCTGCATTGAGTTCGATTGATGTGAAACTTAGTTTACCTGGAGATCTGGACAATCATCACCTTTCTCCTCCGGCTACTAACATCACAACTAGTTATGCTAAATATCAATTTTCTCATTTTAGATTGATATGAAATTTATTCCAATCCTTTGAGTTGGCCATCTTCGTCTCCCACTACTACCATAGATGGTGGATGCATCAAACTCGAGTTTCTTGCATGAGAGACATTTTTAAGAAGAGGAAGAGAAAAAGGGTAGGAGGGCCAATTGGAATTTTAGTACTAAGAAAAGACTACATACCTATTCAAGGCTTCACAGAACTAACAAAACATTCACCATGTTTTATCTGACTTTTGAAGAGTGAAAATCAAAGATGATGATAGAAAAGGTTTTATACATACATATATATATATACACATTATATATATATATATATATATATATATATATACACACACATTATATATATATATATATATATATATATATATATATATGTGTGTGTGTATGTATGTGTTAATATAACTTTTGTTTTCAAAATCTCCAAAAGTTACATGGTTAAGAGACAATTTACACATTTAACCATAATACCATAGGAAAAAAAAAACAAAAAAAAAAAAACAAAAACACTGAAGAAATTTATATAAATTGCATTGGGAAAGAAGTGACTTAAGTAACAAGAAAATCTTTTGAAAAAGGTTTTTAATGTTAAGTGCTTAAAGCTGTAGAGCTTAAAAAGAGAGAGAGAGATGTGTGTGTGTGTGCGTGTGTGCATGCATGTCACCACAGATATAAAGGAGGCATTGTTTTTTAAAAAGATCATATTTAAAGAATGACATGATGTCAGTAAGTTTAACATAGCACGAAATGTACTAGAAATTGATTGTCAGCTGTAATGTAAATGGTTTATATCAGTTTTTTGCATACCATACTATAAAACAAGCCATTTCACATGGAATTTTATAGGTAGATTTAAAATGAAGAAAAGAAAAAAATTTGAACCAATGGATACTTAAGGTCTTGAAATCTACATTGAAAATTGTCTTCTGCTAAACTACAAATTCTGGTAGACAACAAAGCCATTCTTTGTCACCATTTCAACTTTGTGGTTGGAATTATCAATTCAGGCTTCTAAAACTTTCAATGCCATTAGGTTTTTTTTTTTTTTCTTTCTTTCTTACAGTTATAGTCTATTGTGCAACCCATATCCTTGAGACTACCTGTGAGATGGGGAAGCTAGATCATACAGTTACATCAGAGAAGTATAGGAAGTAATGCTCAGATAGAAAAATGATGATCATATTTAGCAGCTGTGACCCAGGAATGCAATCTATGAAACTCTTCATATAAAGCAATGGAAGTGTTAAGATCTACCAAAGTATTCACAGAAATAGGAAGTGAAAATGAGTCTTGGTGGCCAAACTGGCTTGCAAACCATGTGTAGCTTTTCGACATTTCATGCACAGCTCGTAAATCATCACAGTTGATATAAAAGGCAAGAAAAAAAGAAACGAGCACAATTATTTACTGGGTCTGAATAGCATCCTAATTTGATTAAAACACAAGTTTAATATTCATGAATATCAAAAACATTCAAGAATTGAAATCCTAATTCTAAAATGGAGACATTGTTCTTCAAGGCTGAATGAAGTAACACAATATAGCACTTTAAATTACAAATATTATTGCATACATGTATTGTCAATATCAATTTTAAGTTTTTCTAACAATGTGTGTGCAACAATGAATATTTACGTGTAAATGTTTATTCATGCCTTGCAACTCTCAAACATCAAGTTTATCATAGACAACTCCTACATTTAACAACCTGCTGAAAATAGAATATCATTGATGTTGATATTCACATTTTCTGTTCGCTAGTTTTTTTGCTTTGTATTACCAGAAGGAAGACCTTTCTTTATGGATATTACACCTGAAGACAACTCAATGTCAAATTTTTGTCATTGTCACAGAAATGTTCTCAAGGCACAAAAACATTGATGAGAATTCAAATATTATTCATGAACTAATTTATACTTGCTGTCAAAAAATGGAAATATTCAAGTAATTTTAAATAAATATGAAAGTTTAGCATGTTAACAGACAGTGTGAAGCTGATTTAATCAGGTATTTTCATAGAATCGGAAATGGAGATTGTCACAAAATCAATGGATTTGGAATTCCTTAAGCCAGCAAAAGAGTAAGTACATAAAAAATGGCTTTCCTTGGGCAAGATGACAGTCTTACAGATATCTATTCTTTACTCACACTCAGCATTAGTGACCCATTGCTGTAGATGGACAGCATGTAGCAAGTTGTGATTAAAAATGGATTTATAATCAAAGAAAAAATAAAAGTAAAAAAATGTGAAGGTAAGCAGTCAAAAATTAATGATTTATAATAATATGAAAAACTATCGAAAAAAAATTCAACAGCAACTTTTCACTTCAAAAATGATTCAAAGTTTTATGTAACCTGCCTAAAGCCAACTAAATCAGCAAGTGGCTAAATAGAGAATTAAATATAAGTATATTATCCTCAGCAAGACAGATCCATTTGCTGGTTAATCAGTTAGTGATCTGCATTGATTTTGAAAGAATTTCTGTACACAAGCATTTGTAGATAAATTTAAGGTCCCATACTGAATGCCATTTCCACTTGCAATGAGTAAGACTAGATCGTACAGCTCATGGAACTGCAGTCAAGATGGGTCTGTAGGACTCACCTAGGTATAGATCCTAATTTTCCCAATGTTAGAAAAGGCTGGGAAAGCAAGCAAGCAGAATCTTAGTCATTGTAAAACAGAAATTCTATCCATCACCTGATACAACTTTTGTACAACAGATAAAAATTAATGCTATAAACCTATTATGCTCTTGATTTTGATAAAATAAATCTATTACATAAAGCTAAAAATGCCATGTACTAAGGTGGATCAATAAGTTCTTATTTAGGTGATTATCTAGGCTAAAATAAGCCTTGACTTTTACAAATCTTTTCAGTAATCAGGTTTTGTGTTAGTAACCAGTCACTGCTAATTTTGATCTTGAATTTTCACTGCATAATCTTCAATCTATGGAAAAGTATTGGATCAAGGGCATTGACAAGAAAGATTTCAGGTTAAATTTCCAAAACTCTAATCCAAAATTTGGTAACTCCCAAAACCCAGCAAAGTTCCTGATACTCCATGGCAGGCTGTGTGCTTAATTCAGAAATCAGCCACCATATTTTGCCGGCACTTTAGGCATGTTCTTTTGAAACCATGTCTTTTGTATACTGCACTTTGCATGCACCCAGTGTATGTTTGCTTTGTTATATCATGTTTTTATACTCTCTGGAAGTCAGCAAATTCCAAAAGTTGTCCTGGCGCTAGCCCCGATAAGTTCAGGAAATTTAATATGTACATTGAAAAATAAATATTTGAATGTAAAATGTGCTTTTTCATAATTTGGCTATGGACTTCCTGATCTAACTAGGTATAAAAAACTACAATGAAAACAACAGAGGGTCCAACTAAAAACTAAATGGAAAACAAAATATTTCCCAACATATAAGGTCCACTTCTACCCGCCAAAGTCTATAAAAAATCAACCTATGCAATAAAACATGAAGGTTATAGTTATAGTTTGGGGTAGGGCTCTAGGGTGAGGTGAAAGGTACCCACACAGACCTGTTTACCTGCTAGATCATTCTAGAATTGAATTAAACAGGCACATTAGAAGAAAATATGGCATTTATTAGATAAAGTATGGAAACATTGAATTTTTTTTACAACTATTTACCTTCACATTGTCATTGGTCGGGTGGGCAGCAAGTGTTTATATTCTGGCTTCATTAAGATGGATAGCTCTTGGGCAGGCAGAGCAATTATTTAGTTTTTGATAGAAGAGACTTCCTTTAAAAGATGTTTGCTCCCTGTAGTCAAACAGTTTACGGAGACATGAAGTAGAAGTTGTCTCAAAGTCTGGGATACAGGGAAATTCGTTTTATTCCACAAAAAGCTTACTCTTTATTCACAATCCCTGCTATTTGCAGCAGAAGTAAAGGTCAGAGTTGGAGTTGTGATAAAAAACACTTTAAAAATTAGGATGAAGGTAAATAGTCAAAACTGATTCAATATCTAATCATATATTTGATACTGCTAGTCTTTTTCTGCCAAAGTCCTCTAAGCTGATCCACAACAATCAATATACAATGTGTTGGATAAAACAGATTTTATCAAAAGGCAGGATTTAACCTTTCACACTTGGCGAAAGTAACAAAAAGTTTGCCTTGCTACTGTGTTTGAAATTTGCACAGTAGTGTTGTCACTTCAGTTTCAGTCATATATGAACAGATGCTAGTTACAGGCTTTCAAAGATACTATGTGCATGGAATCTTGACACCCTTGAACGCAGTGCTAAAAAAGTTGGAATAACTGACTTGTCTGAAATTAAAGTTATTTCCCTTTGTTGTTTAATCCTTATATTTGTTATTTTGCTCACAATTTGGATATCCATTCTCAAACTGTCCTCAATAATTGTATTTTAACAGTTTTATTTGTTCGTAGCATTAACCATACAGTAAGTAGACATCTTCCCGAGAATATTTAGAATTGACATTTTCATAAATGAACCTGACTTAATGCCATTCATTCACTCAAGGAACGCTGGAAAATATATCGACCGAAACATAGTAACAACAAAGCATTCAGAAAGAACACACCTCTCCCAATGCCATACACTAACTTAAAACTGATTCAGTTAATATTGAGCTACGATTCTGGGGAGGTAACCAAGTTTCAATCTTTTATGATTTGGACTATTGTCTTAATATGAGGAAAAAAATTTCACCTGTAAATAAATTCCTGGATCTGCCCTGTCCTTCCATAAAATTTCATACATATTCATGGAGAACATTCGGAGATACTGAGTGGACAAAGACAAATATGAGTGAATATATACACCTCCTCCAACTATGTTGGCAGCAGTGGATGAAAGAGATCATCATTCTGGGTTACACAGAAATTTATATTTTTTATTACCTTTGTAAGAGCTGAAAAACCGACCTACAATTCCTCATGCTCTTTAACCAAGTGAAGTCGAAAGAGTTGGGAGCTAGGGAAATTACCACAATAATGGTAAAAACAGTCAAATCCTAATTAAACAGTCGAAAGAAAATTGTTGGAGTATGATCCTTCATGACTAGAGAGACCTCACACATTCAACTATATGGCAGCTAAATTAAGTGAACATTAGTTTTGCCCAGACAAAATTTGAAAAAAAAAAAAAAATGTTACAAAGCCCAAACACTTGCTAATTTTAACCTTTAGCAGTCTGCATTCTCTTTCAAGGGTGCCAAAATTTTGTGCACTTAGTAACTTCGAAAGCCTGCAACTTGTATCTGTTCATGTATGACACACCTGAAAAAGTTCAAATGCTTAGTTCACCGATTGGAGTCACCTACAGTGACAGGACAAACTTTTTGCTCCGTAAATATAGTGTAAAAAGAGTTAGATATTTTCTTTACAAAAACAAAAATCACTGCCATTTGTATACGCTTCTTTTTACCTAATAAATCAAGCAGTGGTGATGGTGAAATTGAGTGAACTTCATGAAAATACTAGTATTGTTTGAACCACAAATTCAGGTTTTGAAATTAAAAAAAAATTCTATAAACAGTTAGGGCTGGGTGAAGTCTAGACACATAATTCTATTTTGGCAACAGTTTTTCAGTTAAGCATATTTCGTTAAAACGACAGAGTTAACTCAACAAAATTTGTCATTTCTAGCGAAATATGCTCAAGATACATGTACAAGTCAGAATACATGAATGACCAAGATCCAGCAACAGTATTTAAACCGGTCTGTTGCGGGTAGTGATGATTAACAAAAACTTGATCAGCAAATTGCATCAATGTAATACTTTAAGTAGCAAACGCTCAAAGAACATTGAAACTAAATGACTTAATAGAGATCAGGTGAATTATTTCTAACAAGAATAATCTATGGTGAGGAATTTCGAGTTCAACATACAAGAAATTAGGCATCATTTGAAAAGAGCATAATTCATGAGTAAAAGTAGATTCACCTTTGCTGAGGTTTTGTTTTTTGGCTCCATTATGTTGTACTCAAACTACTGTCACTAGTATTACATATAGTAGAAGAGCTTCAAACGGCAGCATTTTCTGCCACTTTTTAAACTAAGGGAGTCTAACCCTTTATCCAGCATAGCAAGAGGTGGGCTATCAACAATAGGGAATGGAGCTCTTGTGTAGTTTGACAGGCCTAGCAAACTGGAAGTAGATTATAATAAATTGCTCATGTAAATAAAGGAGATTAAAAACAGGTGAAGGAGATAATGCAACCATCATTTCCACCTGATACCTCAAGTGGAAGATTTTAAAAATTCCAATTAAAAGTCAAGAGCTGAGCTGTAGTGTGGGAACACTACAGCACAGTTCCTCTAGGTTTGACCTTGCTTTTTGAAATAGTAAAATATTACCCAAGTGGCTATTTCTACAAAGAAGAATTCTAACTGCAATTAAAATAAAAATTCCTTCAAGATAAAAATCTACATGAAAAAGGTGTAAAAAACTGAACTTATTTGACAGCTGAAGATATGGGGAAAAGAGTGAATCAGAAGTTCCATATTAGATTCTCTGAACAATTCTTTTTGTATTAGGTTGGTACAAAAATATCTGCATTTCTTCACCAACTTTAAAGCAGTATATCTACGCTTATACAAAGTTATTAATCAAAATAAGATCTCAAGAATTTACACGTTCTTTCCAACTACAAAGAAGTCCAATTATTCTACAAGCACAGAACTCTGGGGTCCAGGAACAATTGAATTCTTCAGAGGAATTTGAGCCACTGCCAGGTCTTTGAAGACCTTCCCTTGCAGGAAGTGGTTGAAATGCCTGAAAAAAAATAGTCTTTCAGATAAAAAGTCTAATAATTAAGCTGGGTGAGGTAGAATTTTGTAGCCTTGTTTGTTCAATTTCTGCAGGAACATTTGCATGGCATGCAGTCTGGACTTGTCAGTAAGAATCTGTCCTTTTTGGGAATACTTTAAATGTCACAATTCTTGATGCATTTTGTCAGAGTCCTGGCAATACTTCTTGGCTGGGATGGTCTTACCAGGATTTAAGTTGTAGTGGATGATCCCACCAAACAGTGAGCATTTTCTTTTGATGCAGGTTTAGTTCATGGAAGGGTTTTGGTGCTTCACCACTGAACAGAACCCATTTTTCATCCTATGTGACTATCAAGAAATGGATTGTTGTTCTTGTGTAAAAGCAACGCAGAGCAGACTTTGTAATGGCAATTTTAATTTTCATTCAGCTTGTGCGGCAGCTATTTGCCAAGCATTTTAGTTTTCCAATTTGGTACAAATGCCAAACAACTATTGAATGGTCAATATTCAGTCTGTCTGCAACCTCTTGAGTTGTTATGCAAGGGTATACTTCAATAATGGCCTCCAATTGAATGCCATCAATTACAGAAGGACGTCCACAACCTTCATCTTCAAGGTTCTTGTATCCAGATCAAAATGTTAGACACCAATAGTGAGCTTGTTGACAGTCCCCTGGCTAAGTGATTGATAAAGCAGCAGAAACTTCCTGCAATATGTTCTATTTTGAACATGTACAACAAAACTGCCTAAATTTGTTTTTTTTTTCTATTTTTGATTTGATAGAATTTAGAATGATAAACCATAAACCAAAATATCAAGAAAATATTTACCTTAAATAGATTAAAATTCACATTCTAAAATGGTATATTCCATAAACATGTTAAAAAAGTTTTTTTTCCAAATATGCATTTAAGTCCAACAAAAAACAATTTTAATTGCAAACCAACCTAATAGAATTAGATTTTTGTTAAGAAAGAAAAAAAAAAAAAAAAAAAAAAAAAATCAAATCAAGAACACTTGAGGACATCAATTGGAACATACTTATCAAGTATGTATGTCTATAGTTAATACTAAGAGCAGTCATATCGCAAGAATATTTCTACCATACCCCAGTGGGAGTTTGTAAAACATTTTTTTGAGTTTGTTATTTCCTAAACATTCATCACGTTGAAAGAATCTATGAAATATCACAGTACGTTGCTACAGGAATCTGACTATTTACAATTAGAAAGCATCAATCAGAAGTGTCAACATTGGTCTCTTTGGCTTTCAAATGGGGCTGGTTGGCTATCTATAAATGAATTGTATACCTAAGATGCACCAATGGATCCAGAGAGTTCAAATTTAAACTCTTATTCCAAGGTTTTGAAAAAAAAAAAAAATAAAAAATAAAAATATCCCTCAATAGGTTTCTCGAGAGGAGGGGGTCCAATTAACAGAGTAAGTTTATGCTAAATTGGTCTTTCGCATGTCTGGAAGTGATCACTTGTTTTTTTGAAAATTAGGACTTCACTGCCCAACAAAAGGCAGAAGTTATTCATTTATCACCCTTCATTCTTAATTGATCAACAAAGCATGTAACCAAAAGACAGTTACGAGATGGTTTCAATTGAGTGATTAACCAGACATGCTTGTTAGCACTGTTTGGAGTTGGGTAATTCAGGAGAGAATTTTAGAATTTTGAGAGTCTAAAATCAAATATATCAGAATTACCATGCTGACATTTCATTTAGTCCATATTTCTTATAATACCAAAAGAATTTAGGCATAAATGGGTTAATGAAGAGCACCTCTCAAGATGGCTTTATCCTGACTTTTCATAAATGTCACAAGTCTTTTTGAATGGTGATACAACAGATGTATAGCAGTCAAAACCGAGAACCAAGATTGGTAACCTTTTTGCCTCTGCAGGCTGGATTAGCATATTAAGTGAATAGGTCAGATAAATGCCATAAATAAAAGCTTGAAATAAGGGAATTATCCATTCAACTACATTTTAATGAATAAAGCATGCCAGGAAGTCATCTGTACTTAACCAAGGATGCCAATTAGAAATCAAAGAACTCAATTCAGTTGGGATTTATTTCAATCGACGCAGCTTTTGAATCTTTGAAAAAGAATCTTCAAAACATAGAAGTAAGCATAGTATCCCTATACTAGTTTGCAGACTGATCAAAATCTTTTTGCAGGCCAGGGACAGTAGGTTGCCTACCTTGGGTATAGAAAGCTGACTTGCTTTTAAAATTTGTTTATCACAATAACTTCATGTCAATCATTTAAGTGTTAACAAAATGTCTTGGCAAACACTGCAAAATAGAAAAACACTCCAGATCTTTAATGTACCAGAAAGTTTCAAGTCAAAATTTCCTCACCAAATTCAGAACTATTTTGAACATCGTGCCTTATATTGTCTTTGATTTTGAGAAGTCATTATTAATATTCTTATATTTTAGAAAGGATTTGCCTAACCATTGGGGGAACAACCAACAAGTTAAACAGTCCAAAAGAACTCTTTGAATGAAATCAGGCCCTTTAATTTCAAAGCCAACAATACAGATTAATCATTCAAGGAGTTCGATATGGTTAAACTATTAACTGTAAGTGGCAAATTCTGTCTTTGAAATTACATGGCCAACTCAAAATTTGTATTATTGCGATCAATCATGGTGTTAGTATTTTCAATGGCAATTCAACGAGTAATTCCCAATAGAAACCTAAATCCAATTTTTGACTATTTCATTGCATTTTGACATTCAAAAATAAAAACAAAAACAAAAAAAGAAAACAAAAAAAAATGCAAACACAAAAGTGTGGACCTTGGAAAACTGAATCCTGCAAAAAATTCCTGACTAACAGCCTATTGATGGCAACTCAGTTCCGTGAGTCACGGCTTTTTATAACAAAAAACTATCACACTTGCCACTTTCAATTAATACGTTAGGAACTTTTTTTTTTTGTTTATTTTTCACCCCATTGCCATTTCAAGTATTTTGATAAATTCAATTAGAAATCGATTTGGGAAATATAACTTTAAGAGAACGAGATCAATTAAGGATGGTGAGATTGGAAGTAATTACATTTAATAAGGCAATTAAATGTACAAAAATGGACAGGATCCTACTTGAAACGAAGACCAATCAAAGAGAAAAACTGATTAACAAAGACAATTAGAGCCAATCAAGGAAATTCTTTTCTTCTTTAATATCTGATTTGAATTTGGCTGAGCATGGTCAGATTTCACAGTCGAAACCAATCAACTGCCAAAATTATTTGTTGGATTTTTTTTCATTTCAGACGAATCAAGAAAAAGGACAAAGTCTCTAATTTCTTTGGCAGTCAGGAATTTAGGTTCAAAATACAATAAAGCATCACTTAGCACAACTCTGTTTAATGCAGATTCACTGTAGCACTCTTTTTCAAATATTTTCCTTAATAAATTTAGTAATGTTAAATATCCAAAATAAAAGAGTGTCAAGGACAGTCTCTAAAATAATTAGACACCGTACACTTGGGTTAATGCACCAGGTGTAACATATACATAGGCTATAATTCATGATGTAATGATATTCATCCACAACTACTAATATTTCATCACCCCTAAAAATTGGTAAGATACTAATCCATATTATCTTTTGGCTCAACATCCCATTTTAAAATTCTCATAATTACCTTGTATAGTCTTTTCTTCAGCACAGTATATTTTAGGAATATATTAAGAGTGCTTACTGAGGTAGCATATTCGAAATATGCCTTCTAATTCTTTTTTTCTTTTAAATCTATCAAATATTTGGTTTTACGAAATCACAAACAAAAAAACAAAAAACAAAACAAGACAAGCCTTTTGGAGGTGGGAGACTGAAGTTGAACATAGATAAATATTCATTTTTTACTGATATTTTCTTCCATCTCAAAATTACTTTTTTTCAGTTGCTTTTCATCACAACTTAGTGAATTGCTTGGAGTATGGGGAGGTAAAAAGCCACAATTTAAAGATGGAAGAAAATACTAGTCAAATTAATAACCATTGACTATGCTCCATTTGATAAAAAATAAATCTGAATAATTGAGAAACAATGAGTTATCCACTAATGTAGAATTAGAAAGAATTGATTTTTTTCTACAATGATACAGAATCAATATTGGAAACCAATTGGACCAAGATTTGAGACTTGAACAAGGTTGCAACAGGAGAAGTGGCACTGAAGAAATTTGAATTCCTCTATCTTATCACTCCTCCTATCCAAAATTAGTGGTTGCAATTACTATGAGAAATAAATATGCAAATGTAACAACTATTATGGGACAGAGGTAACTATTTTTTATTAGATGAAGTATTATAACTCATTGATTTTTCACTCCTATTTACCTTAATCATAATTTTTTTAATTGTTTTTTTACAACAACTTAACTCCGGCTATCAATCTTGAACTTCTGTCCACGAAAAAATTAAATAAATAAATAAATAAAGAGGTGTGAATTTTTTTTATTGATAATGGGTTCTAATACTTCATCTAATAGAGATAATAAAATGGTAATTACTTAGATACAACCAATACCGAAACATGGCATCAAAGAGATCAAGACGGAGTATAGGTTTGGAGGATTTGAGCTTATATAAATGATCCAAGCTTTAGTAGCTTTGATGGCAAAGCAGTTGTGTTTAACTAAACTTCACTGTTGCAAGAGAATAATTTGAATCTCAATGGGAGTTTATTTTGAATCCATGCTGTTTGATTACCATCCACAGATAAATTATGATGAAAAAGCAAAAACTTAGGATGGAGGTAAATAGCAAAAAAAAAAAAATAATTGGATTCAACTGTTTATTTTTTTTATAGATTCGATACATGGTCAGAATTTCTGATAAATCATTGTCTTAGTCAAACAGATATTGCTGGTAGACTAAATAGAATAACAATTCAAAATGATTCTTACAGATAAAAACCATGTATCAAATTCAAATGATTAAGAAATAATGTACATCTTCGTTATTTCAATGTACATGAAGATACCAAAAAAATTCCAGCAACTTAATTTTTCAGAAACATATTGGAATCTCAAATACAATTTTGATTGCACAGAGGAAATTCTAATGCTAGTTACAGTTAAAAAAAAAAAAAGAAAAAAAATTAAATACCTCGGGGTCAAATATTACCTGAAAAAACTCATGGGAATCGTCTGAAGAGACCATTTGTGTTACTCAACCAAATCTTTTGTTTGTGCACAAAACACAAAAGTGAGTTCAATTCCATCTCACTTCATTGTATCACCTTTTTCTCTCTCACAGCAGATTTCAGCAGTTCTCCTTAAGCGAATATCTGTTGCATCACCTTCCCTTTCATGTTACGATTCCATTCTAAGAACCTCTCTTCTGCCAATGTAAAATTATTAGAGTGGCAGACACTATAATGTAGATAGCTTCTTCACAAATGAACCGACAAAGATTCTTTCAATGAGTAAATATAAAACTTTATCTTGTTTTCAGACTTAGCTGGAAGCATACATTTTGGACAATTAGACAATCCAAAGTAACAGGGTGACTAATGTGTGTGTACACAGCACAAAGTGACGAACTATAACCTAACAAATATAACTGTACAGCAGAAATAACAATTAGAGCAGGACGTACATCATGAGGAGTGATATTTGCTTGTTATACTTCAAGTGGCTTGTCATATCGATGAGAGAAAGTAGAAGTTATTCAGAGCAAAAATGTCTTGACATTCACAGGGTATACAGAGGCTTAACTTTTAGGTTTTCAGTTTGAGATAGAATATAACTGGCTGGTATACATCTTGCAGTTCAAATATATTGCTTCAATGAAGAAGTGAGTGGGGGTTTGATAACTGAATTCAAAAGATTAAAATACCATTTAAGTAATCTCTGAGTTTGAATGTAATGGAATGAAAAAAAAAAACCTGTATCAGAGAGCAAGTTTAGATTTTGAGTCACTAACTAGAAGTGAAGCTTCAAGACATCCAAGGATTGTTAAGTCATTTTTGCACTGGATGAACTACTTTCTAACCATCTTTTCATTGATGCAAGCAAGCGTCCTTTATGATGCATACCCTGCTCTTTAATGAAAAGAATGAAGACAAAACAATGGCTTGCAAATCTGAAGAGACACAAAATAGAATTGTAAACAAAACCTTTGATGTTCTAATCATAAATAGAAGTCTTGATTATTCTAGCAAAACTCATAACCAGGAAACATCTCAAAATTGAAACTGAAAAGCACTCAGAGCGCATACCTCTGTCAAAAACCAGGCACTAATTTGAAAATGAATAAAAAATAAGATATTAAAAACTAAAAACAAAGTAATGCTGATTAGCCCCATCAATTGAAGGTGCTTATGTAGTAATCTGAATTATCTTATTCTTTCGAGACCTAATCAGCTTGGAAATTTTGTAAAATGAGATTTTCTAGGGTAGAAATATCAACAAGTACCATATATGCCAGTATATAAGATGGACATTCAATTGAAAAAATAAATATTAAAAACAATGCAAATATTGAGGTACCACAACATTAACGAATAGGTAAAAAATAGTAGATGGTTATTTTTAAAAATAAATGGGGGGGGGGCAGGTCTGGTAAGAAAATTAGAAAATGTGATCAATGTCTTTTGGCAGCCTGCTGTGTTAAAGGAGTGGGGTGGGGGACCAATGAATATAACTACATTTCTTGCTTTTCAATGGATCACTAAAAATGCAGCTGGGCACAAACTAAGGGCCAATTTAGCAAAAACATACACTGTAGATTGAACCACTTCACTCTAAGAAAAATAAATGAGTAAAAGTTGAAATTTTTAGCCTATTTCCTAGCTCCATTGGTGCTGCCTGTAAGTATGATATATACATAGCCAGCCAGTCCTACTTGAAATCTGAAGAAACCTATCTATGGTGACAGTTTTGGCTGAGGTTTTTAACCTGTTTAATAGTATTGTATAGGTAAATAAAAGCACATTATTAGCCATGAGTAAATTCAGGATGAAAATTGTACCACAGCCCAACAACCACTTTTCTTTCTTTTTTATATTAAAGCAATAGTGTGTGTGTATGTATATATACATTGTGTGTACAAACAAACAAACATATCTCAAATTTCCAATGATATTTGATGGTAGAGTGGGCCATGTGTTAAGGAAGTAGTGATCCATGAAAGTATCAGGACCAGGATGCAAGTCCAGAGAGATACCTCCATCCTTCACAGGGAAATTTGTCCTAATGAAAAGTTTTTCCATACCAGGAATTGAACCCAGGACCTTCTGCGTGTGAGGCAGACATGGTTACCATTACACTATCAGAGCAGACATTGTGCTTGGAGTGTTTTCTAGCTATGATTCGTATCTCTCATGTCGTTGGGGTTTATCTGATACTGATTACATTGTTTATAATTGTTTTGATTTGAGTATTATATAACCAACAAATAACTCGCTATTCAGTGATCTCCCAGAAGTCATTCCTCAAGTAATTCAGAAGCATCAGAAAAAACAAGTAGGAGGAATTACAATTATTCTGGTGAGATTTTCATGGGACCCTGGTGTATTCAAGGAAGTTAGATTACTACAAAATCTATACTTATGAGATCATATTAAAAACATTTTTGTTAAAAAATACAATTGCAACAGGTCTGGTTAGTCACTTGATAGAAACTATCATGTGATCAATATCTTATGGCAGCAAGCTCTGCTGATATGATCAATAAAAAAAAAAGAAAAAATAAAGATTATCAATGAATAAGTTACTTTTGCTGGATCACTTGAGTCATATAAAAAAAAAACAACAAAAAAAAAAAAACAATGCGTACACTGGGCGCGAATTATAAGCATAAACCTATACATTGTATAGTATCAGATTTCAGTAAGCTGCTGCTATGTATAAGTCAATTAGCAAAAGGAAGAACCCGGGAGAAGGGAATTCAAAGTGCCATTTTGTGGAGTTACCCTATGTAGAGAGAAATGCTTGATCAGTTAGCTGCTGTTAGTCCCCACAAGAATGCCAGAAGTAAAACACATTCAATTTGGGAAAAAAAGGATTACAATAACTTGGAAGGTTTTTGTGTTTAAGAGAAATTTTTGAAAGTAAATGAAAAATGAAAATAGAAAAAAAGAAATAAAGATCTCAAAAGGACAGTCATACTTTGAATTGCATTTGGGTTATGTTCTGGTACTCTGGACACAACACAATTTGACTATATGTTCAATATGTGAAATAGCCTGGCAACAATTAGTTGACAAAAAAAAAAAAAAAATTACAGAATTATTCAGACACATTCAATTGTCAACGCACACATTTTCAGCGTGTTAGGAATACATATGCCATGTGAATATATAATTACCCAATATTTTTCCAAGTATTTGATTAGCTTTAATGAAATATCGGGAGAAAATGTCATTTTTTTTAAAAGTCATTGGTCATCAAAAGAAAGGGAAATTCATATAAAATTTCACTGAAAAATTGAATTTAAAAAATGGATAGAATGATAGAAAAAAAAAAAAAGAATGAAAATTCATTTCTTTTCAGATAGTACAGAAAAATTAAACTTGTCCCCTTGTGTGGAAGAAAAAAAAAAAAGGAGGACAAGAGAGAGAAAAAAAAAAAGGAGGACAAGAGAGAGAAAAAAAAAAAGGAGGACAAGAGAGAGAAAAAAAAAAAGGAGGACAAGAGAGAGAAAAAAAAAAAGGAGGACAAGAGAGAGAAAAAAAAAAAGGAGGACAAGAGAGAGAAAAAAAAAAAGGAGGACAAGAGAGAGAAAAAAAAAAAGGAGGACAAGAGAGAGAAAAAAAAAAAGGAGGACAAGAGAGAGAAAAAAAAAAAGGAGGACAAGAGAGAGAAAAAAAAAAAGGAGGACAAGAGAGAGAAAAAAAAAAAGGAGGACAAGAGAGAGAAAAAAAAAAGGAGGACAAGAGAGAGAAAAAAAAAAAGGAGGACAAGAGAGAGAAAAAAAAAAAGGAGGACAAGAGAGAGAAAAAAAAAAAGGAGGACAAGAGAGAGAAAAAAAAAAAGGAGGACAAGAGAGAGAAAAAAAAAAGGAGGACAAGAGAGAGAAAAAAAAAAAAGGAGGACAAGAGAGAGAAAAAAAAAAAGGAGGACAAGAGAGAGAAAAAAAAAAGGAGGACAAGAGAGAAAAAAAAAAAGGAGGACAAGAGAGAGAAAAAAAAAAGGAGGACAAGAGAGAGAAAAAAAAAGGAGGACAAGAGAGAGAAAAAAAAAAAAGGAGGACAAGAGAGAGAAAAAAAAAAAGGAGGACAAGAGAGAGAAAAAAAAAAGGAGGACAAGAGAGAGAAAAAAAAAAGGAGGACAAGAGAGAGAAAAAAAAAAAGGAGGACAAGAGAGAGAAAAAAAAAAAGGAGGACAAGAGAGAGAAAAAAAAAAGGAGGACAAGAGAGAGAAAAAAAAAAGGAGGACAAGAGAGAGAAAAAAAAAAAGGAGGACAAGAGAGAGAAAAAAAAAAAGGAGGACAAGAGAGAGAAAAAAAAAAGGAGGACAAGAGAGAGAAAAAAAAAAGGAGGACAAGAGAGAGAAAAAAAAAAGGAGGACAAGAGAGAGAAAAAAAAAAAGGAGGACAAGAGAGAGAAAAAAAAAAAGGAGGACAAGAGAGAGAAAAAAAAAAGGAGGACAAGAGAGAGAAAAAAAAAAAGGAGGACAAGAGAGAGAAAAAAAAAAAGGAGGACAAGAGAGAGAAAAAAAAAAAGGAGGACAAGAGAGAGAAAAAAAAAAAGGAGGACAAGAGAGAGAAAAAAAAAAAGGAGGACAAGAGAGAGAAAAAAAAAAAGGAGGACAAGAGAGAGAAAAAAAAAAAGGAGGACAAGAGAGAGAAAAAAAAAAAGGAGGACAAGAGAGAGAAAAAAAAAAAGGAGGACAAGAGAGAGAAAAAAAAAAAGGAGGACAAGAGAGAGAAAAAAAAAAAGGAGGACAAGAGAGAGAAAAAAAAAAAGGAGGACAAGAGAGAGAAAAAAAAAAAGGAGGACAAGAGAGAGAAAAAAAAAAAGGAGGACAAGAGAGAGAAAAAAAAAAGGAGGACAAGAGAGAGAAAAAAAAAAAGGAGGACAAGAGAGAGAAAAAAAAAAAGGAGGACAAGAGAGAGAAAAAAAAAAAGGAGGACAAGAGAGAGAAAAAAAAAAAGGAGGACAAGAGAGAGAAAAAAAAAAGGAGGACAAGAGAGAGAAAAAAAAAAAAGGAGGACAAGAGAGAGAAAAAAAAAAAGGAGGACAAGAGAGAGAAAAAAAAAAGGAGGACAAGAGAGAAAAAAAAAAAGGAGGACAAGAGAGAGAAAAAAAAAAGGAGGACAAGAGAGAGAAAAAAAAAAGGAGGACAAGAGAGAGAAAAAAAAAAAAGGAGGACAAGAGAGAGAAAAAAAAAAAGGAGGACAAGAGAGAGAAAAAAAAAAGGAGGACAAGAGAGAGAAAAAAAAAAGGAGGACAAGAGAGAGAAAAAAAAAAAGGAGGACAAGAGAGAGAAAAAAAAAAAGGAGGACAAGAGAGAGAAAAAAAAAGGAGGACAAGAGAGAGAAAAAAAAAGGAGGACAAGAGAGAGAAAAAAAAAGGAGGACAAGAGAGAGAAAAAAAAAAAAGGAGGACAAGAGAGAGAAAAAAAAGGAGGACAAGAGAGAGAAAAAAAAGGAGGACAAGAGAGAGAAAAAAAAAAAAGGAGGACAAGAGAGAGAAAAAAAAAAAGGAGGACAAGAGAGAGAAAAAAAAAAAGGAGGACAAGAGAGAGAAAAAAAAAAGGACAAGAGAGAGAAAAAAAAAAAGGAGGACAAGAGAGAGAAAAAAAAAAGGAGGACAAGAGAGAGAAAAAAAAAAGGAGGACAAGAGAGAGAAAAAAAAAAGGAGGACAAGAGAGAGAAAAAAAAAGGAGGACAAGAGAGAAAAAAAAAAGGAGGACAAGAGAGAGAAAAAAAAAAGGAGGACAAGAGAGAGAAAAAAAAAGGAGGACAAGAGAGAGAAAAAGAAAAGGAGGACAAGAGAGAGAAAAAAAAAAGGAGGACAAGAGAGAGAAAAAAAAAAGGAGGACAAGAGAGAGAAAAAAAAAAAGGAGGACAAGAGAGAGAAAAAAAAAAAGGAGGACAGGAGAGAGAAAAAAAAAAGGAGGACAAGAGAGAGAAAAAAAAAAAGGAGGACAAGAGAGAGAAAAAAAAAAAGGAGGACAAGAGAGAGAAAAAAAAAAAGGAGGACAAGAGAGAGAAAAAAAAAAGGAGGACAAGAGAGAGAAAAAAAAAAAGGAGGACAAGAGAGAGAAAAAAAAAAGGAGGACAAGAGAGAGAAAAAAAAAAGGAGGACAAGAGAGAGAAAAAAAAAAAGGAGGACAAGAGAGAGAAAAAAAAAAAGGAGGACAAGAGAGAGAAAAAAAAAAAGGAGGACAAGAGAGAGAAAAAAAAAGGAGGACAAGAGAGAGAAAAAAAAAGGAGGACAAGAGAGAGAAAAAAAAAGGAGGACAAGAGAGAGAAAAAAAAAAAAGGAGGACAAGAGAGAGAAAAAAAAGGAGGACAAGAGAGAGAAAAAAAAGGAGGACAAGAGAGAGAAAAAAAAAAAAGGAGGACAAGAGAGAGAAAAAAAAAAAGGAGGACAAGAGAGAGAAAAAAAAAAAGGAGGACAAGAGAGAGAAAAAAAAAAAGGAGGACAAGAGAGAGAAAAAAAAAAGGAGGACAAGAGAGAGAAAAAAAAAAGGAGGACAAGAGAGAGAAAAAAAAAAGGAGGACAAGAGAGAGAAAAAAAAAAAGGAGGACAAGAGAGAGAAAAAAAAAAGGAGGACAAGAGAGAGAAAAAAAAAAGGAGGACAAGAGAGAAAAAAAAAAGGAGGACAAGAGAGAGAAAAAAAAAAGGAGGACAAGAGAGAGAAAAAAAAAGGAGGACAAGAGAGAGAAAAAGAAAAGGAGGACAAGAGAGAGAAAAAGAAAAGGAGGACAAGAGAAAAAGAAAAGGAGGACAAGAGAAAAAGAAAAGGAGGACAAGAGAAAAAGAAAAGGAGGACAAGAGAAAAAGAAAAGGAGGACAAGAGAAGAAATAAAGGAGGAGAAGAGAAGAAATAAAGGAGGAGAAGAGAGAGAAAAAAAGGAGGAGAAGAGAGAGAAAAAAAAGGAGGAGAAGAGAGAAAAAAAAGGAGGAGAAGAGAAAAAAAGGAGGAGAAGAGAAAAAAAGGAGGAGAAGAGAAAAAAAAAGGAGGAGAAGAGAAAAAAAAAGGAGGAGAAGAGAAAAAAAAAGGAGGAGAAGAGAAAAAAAAAGGAGGAGAAGAGAAAAAAAAAGGAGGAGAAGAGAAAAAAAAAGGAGAAGAGAAAAAAAAAAGGAGGAGAAGAGAAAAAAGATGGAGAAAAAAAAATGAAAAAAGGTGAGACCCTTCAATAAACAACAACTCCTTTGACAAATGTTACATGAAAAATAAACATAGATGTGGCATATCATAAGTATAGGGATAACTTTCAATGGATATATATCTCTTACACTTGCCACTTTTGACAGTTAATGGGTTAACCAAATGATAATCAATGTAGACTTCCTTTCATGAAGAATTGAATGCAAGACACAGGAAGAGATCATAGCCATCACATCAATCATAAAAGTATTAATATTCATTTTAAGCTGGCAAATGGTTTTAGTATGCAAAGACACTAACAAGATCTTTTTCCACAATCCAGTATTGTAAATAGTGATTGAGGACAGCACGCCGCAGCCTTTTGGGGTGTGGGTTAGGGGGTTCATAAGCATCAGAAATAATAGGTAGGTGTTTGCTAATCAGACATATCAGGTTTCGAGGGCTATTTATTAAATATAACAACCTATTGTGCTTTGATAAAGAGGCATGAAAAACAAAGTAACATTTTAGCATCAATCATTTTAATCAAATGCAACCGAGAACCCAGAATTATCTCTTTCGCAAGTCCAAATAGTGGAGGTGGGTTGGACTAGCAACTCCACCCCATATAACCTACTTCTACCCTAGTGATCACTCAAAGTTGAAAAGATTCCTCTTCAGGAGGAATCATGATGTATACTGGAGAAAGTCTACAGAGCAGGAAATACGCTCAAATGATAGAATAGAATATACAGGGGAAGAGAAGAATTGAAAGGCCAAGTGGATGGAGAAGATCAGTTGAGAGCAAGGCAAAAGCGATCATGGGTCCAACCCAAACATTATACAAACAATAAAAATAAGGAGTTTGATTGAAAAAAAAACAAAAAAACTTTCCATGTTTCCATATTTCAGCATGGATTATCTGCTACCAGAAATCCACAGAAATTTTTAAAAATCATAAAAATTATAAAATGGTGTAATATGGTAATTTTTTTCTCATACCAGAAAACAATTTCTACCATCAAAAACCTTTCCACTGAATTTTAAAAGATCCGATTTCAAATATTCCGAAAACATGCAAAACCAAAAATAAAAAGTTCTCAATCAAGCATAAATATTTTCACAACCATGGTAAAGCCTTAGTTAGTACTCTAGACACATTCCTAAAAAATGCAGCACTAAATGAAAATACTATACAGATTTATTTCAACAGCATAAACAGGGAATGTATAAGCAAACATTTTTAAATATATTTTATATTATTTTTATTACTAATTTTAATTAGTAATTACCTTCATCTTTAGTTGCTTTTCAACACAACTTTGATCATGATGTCATAGTTGAACCTAAACAATATGGAATGGATAAGTGCTGTGTATCCCATCTGGTATCCTTCTGAAATTGGAGAAGTATCAATAGGTGTCAGTGTATATCGCTATATGATAAATGATTGTGAGTGTAAGGGGATATTATCATACACATGACACATTAACCAAATTATTTTGGAGATCATCCATGATGCCATCTTTTACCATCATTCTGGGAATTAAAGATTACTAAATCTACTGAGAAAAATATTTGAAAAAGAGTGTTCTAGCAAATCAGCACTATGTGAGGGAGCTTAACATGAGATAATACTGAAGATCCTTATTGCATTGTGTAAGGGAGAGAAAATTAGTAAGATTCTTTTTAAACCCAATCTTAATTACTCACTACACCTTCAATTTGAAAAGGTTTTAAGACAGAAGTTGGATAAAAGTCACTATAAATGAATGATAAACTAACTTACAATAAAAAGAATTAGAGCTGCTCCATTTGTACTCGAAAGCATCAAGATCCAAATAGTTGTGCCTGATAAAGGTATTTCAACTTTGACTTTTTAGAAATCCAGTACCACACCCTGACCCTTTCATTTCCCTTTTAAACAAATCTTCTGGAAGCATTTCCTTGACCTTTTTGGACCTTCCTCTTCAAGCATAGTTACCTCTTGAACCTAATGATCATTCCATCTCATTCTACTAACAATTATGTTAGCTTCATCTCTGCTTTATGCAAGATGTTAGCATAGTTCTCTCTAAGCAGATGCATTTTGCACCCAGTGCACAAAGGAAATTAATGCGCACATGAAAGGTTAGTTACCTAAAATTGAATATAATTATGAATTACTACATTATGTAGTAATTAATAATAATGATTATACATACTTAAAACCTGTAAATTGATTGGCGTTATCTTTAATTTATTTCGACAAAGCATTACTTGAAAAGAACTCCACATTGATGTTCTATCTAATGGAACAAACAGGACAAAATAGTTTAAAGTATAGAATAAAATCTCAACTAAATACGTTACTTTGTGGAATGCAATTATCAAAATATGCCAATACAGTTCTATTACCCACTAGTTTACACATGCTATCTAGACATATTTAAATAATTTCACAGTTGCATTGTTCCTATGAAGTATCAAAAACATTAAGTGACTATGCATTTTGTAATTTTCATTCAATACTTCCTGGATATTAAACTAAAGATAAAATTATATAAAAATTCTATATAGACATTACTGATGACATAAGCATAAGAATACGAACACACATTGCTAATTATTAAGTGTGAATAAAAAATTGTCTAAATTATCCTGAAATAAACACTGCGTACATGCTTGTATCACAATTTGAAAATTTGTACAACATAAGATTTTTATACATACTGACAACTGAACATAAAAGATGTCAGATATGAGCATTTGTTCAATGCTGCATCACAATTGATATAAATTCAGTCTCTGGGCTTTCATAGAAGGTATTCCGGCCGATAGAATTAAAATCAAGCAATTCAGTTATATAAGTTAGAAAGTGCTGCTACAATTAAATCCTGCTGAAGGAGAGACAGGTAGAAGTTTTTATCTTCATGTACTTTTGGGGTGGGGAGGTGGAGAAGTTAAGCGAGAGGCTCTATAAGGGTATGTCGATATTTTGTAGCATTTGTCAATGAAGATAACTATTTAATGCCAATAGAAATAGAAGATAGAATAGTTTTTGTTATGCAAATGCATAAAAAAAAAAATTCAGATTCATTCTGGTTGAATATAAAAAAACTGAAGTACAATGCAATAGCAAAATTATTTAAATACTGATGTCATTTTTTGAAGGAATGGGTCATCAGATAAAATTCAATGAATATGTAATGCTAGACCTGCTTTATTTTTATGCAAACTAAAAAATTAGTTATCCAGCTTTGGCCCAACATATAAAAATAATGTTTCAAGTGCAAGAAAATCTTGGTCTAATGGAGCCCCAATATGACATAGCAGAGAGACAAACAACTAAATCTGGATGCTTTCTTGAAAAACTTCATTGACTGCTTGTACATCACAACTACTTACAGGCAAAGACACACCAGTGTCTGCAGTGATGCACATTTCTGAAGACTTTGCATCTGAAGATTCCTCTTGGCCATACTGTTTGGTCTACAGAAAATTGGCATCAGTACTCCATTAGGTCACTTCTTGAGAAGTCCTTTCTGGTTTGAGGGGGGAAAAAAAGGTTTTTTGGTAACTTATTTTGATGGGTATATTGATAACATTTAAATTTTCCAGAATCTAAATGCTTCTAGATGTTTGTTTTCTTTACATCATTTTAGAGGTTTTCCAATGAAAATTACCAGTGAGGTCATGAATAGAATTTATTCTGACCAGGTTTATTCTTTGATGGAATTTTTTCTTCTTTCACACATGACTTCAAATTTTGGCACCATGGTTGTTCAAGTTGACTTTCATTTTTGTACTAGCTGACCCAGTCATATACTCTCGGTCAGACATTGCAAGGACAAATTAACTAGGCAGAATCAACCGATATATACCCTGGCATGGAATGAGAACAATCTACCCCATTGGATTGAATAATTGGTTTGGTTGTAAATTTCCAGAAAGTTACCAACATATCAGACACCAAGATCAGAGAATATAACTGCCAAAACATGACTAACAAACAAGATGAGAATATTAATCTGTATAGACCAGTGTACAATACCTTTTTCTAGATTTAATGAGGAACTTGAAGCCTTGAACCTCATGTAGCTTGCCTGCCTCTTACACAGAGCCTGAGTATATAACTTTTTGCACAACCTGTACGGTAATTAGAGTTTTAAAATCTTGAACTAAATGTCCTTTATTAATAGAAGAGTCCCATATGGTATTACCAACTACAGACACCAAATAAAGGCTGCAAGGTACCACAACTGAAAGGTTTTGACTACAACAATTAAGACAAGGAAGGATGTGTGATACTCAGAAATTCAAGCAAAACTATAGTTATCATTCTAGCAGAAATTTCTTTCCAACACACGGTGAAGACATGCAAAGCCGATCTGACAAACATAATAAACATCAACAAACAGAAATATTGAATCCAAATGGGGCGGAGCTTAAGCTACAAGTTGAAACATCAAATCGCTAAACCAGTGGGGGTGGGGATGAGGGACTTATATGAAATGGGCTAAAGTATTAACCTTTCAAAAGGTCTGATATTATGATTCAATGTATCAGTAGGTTAGTAGGATTAAAAATAAGCTTTTCGTTTATAATAAAATTGATAGTAACAAAGTATAATAAAGAGACAAACAAAAGATTTGCTTTCTGGCCTTTTAGTCATATGATTTTGATTGGGCTTTTCAAATCCTTGGAACACCCACTAACCAAAGAATATATCAATAGTGAAAGGAAGGAAGAGAAAAAAGTGGGTTAGAAAGCATAATCCTCACAAATAGAGAAACCTAGACAACTCTGCGAGCTATTGGGTCAGTCACCCTGAGAGAGAGAGAGAGAGAATTAGTATAATCTGATGTGACCAAAATGGACTGGTTTCTGTTTACATATAAGCAAATAAATTAATAAGGAAAACTACACAGCAATCATTATTTGATAGTTATCTTCCGTAACATATCAGTCATTATGATATAGATAGGAGTGTGTGTGAAGGCAGGCCCCATACAATTATTAAGTGGCAAATCACCGAGATTCATAATACTGGTTTTTGGTTTGGAGAAAAAGAATGTAAAAAGGATAATTTCTACCTTTTCACATATTTCAAGAACTAGTCCATCAGGAATGACATCTGGAGAAGAAGGATGTGGAATATTTTTCAGCCTAACTCTTTTCAGATGTAATCTTTGTTGTATACAACTGAGCATAATCATGAAAGAACAACGCACATTTCAAATTGATCAAACTAGGCCTATTTTTCTTTGAATCAGAGTTTAAATGCTTTTGGGACAATAGATGTTTGCTGCAATTGTAACATTGACAAGGTAACAAACCAAAGTGGACCATGCCAACATGATCCAAAACTTTTCTTGAATGAAGGTCTATTTAATGTCGTACTTTAACCAGTTCACCTTCTCTAAGTCACTGTCAGTATAACTTTATATTCAGATAAAACATCTAATTTTCACTGAGATTCCCTAATCCTTCCAAACGTTGTGAAATGCATTCATGGGGGGGGGGGGCAGATGCCCCCTCAGGCTTTACAGTTGACTTCTGTCAAATCAAGGACAATCTATTTTCGAAGTTTACACATCTTAGAAATTCATAAGAAACAAAAAATTTACTAATATGATACAAAAGAAGTGGCAAAATCGTGAAAAATTTGGCTAATTGAATGGTCCCGACCCTGGCCCATTGCTTTTACATTAACTTAAACTTTTCATATTCATAAAATATTTACGTCAGACTAAAGTTGAATACGGTTGAAACACAGATGTTTTCAAGTCTGTTTGTTCTAAGGTGAAGTTTTAAAAAAAAAAAAAAAAAAAGAGAAAAAAAAATCTATATATTTCTCTCTCTGCATATATATATAAATATCTATACACACACACAAATCTATACACACACACAAATCTATACACACACACACAAATCTCAATATATCATTAAAAAAATGAAAAATATCAAATTATTAAAAATATTAGGAGCAGCAGCTAGCCTCATGCAAATTACTTATATAAAATACCAACTACCTTTACATAGACAACTTACTGATGACTTATCTCGATTATCTACTAGCAACATGAAAACTAGCTCAGTATTAGACTGACTCACTACAGTAATTTGATAAGACTACTGGCTCATAGTTAAATGATAAGAGTGCTCATCTTGCAAACTACAGGGTGTATCAATAGGTTTTTTTTTTTTCGTTTTTCTACACACCTTTACTCCGAAGCTTATTTCATACATAGTCAACAGAGATTTCACTGTATATGTAACAGTCACTGAACTTTATTTGACAGTAAATATTTCATACAAGGAAAGAGGTGCAGACTTGGATTTCAGCTAGGTATTATGACATTGACATGATTTTTTAGTAGTTCAAGTGTTGTTTCTAATACTCAAATTATGCAAATTTTTCAAATAAATACAAATAATTATTTACAATGTGAACAACTTCTCAAACAAATATCTCCAGATTTATATCATGGACACTATATATCTAAGCTCAACTCGAAATATTTTAGGGAAATTCAGTAATATTCTAGAAACAATAAATCAATAATCTTCACAGCAACTGAATTCAAAAGATAATATTGGAGGGAAAACTAAATTGGATAAAAAACTGGATTCAAGATACTATAATAACTATCAGTCTGAAGGATTCCGGCTGCGAGATTATAGCAACTGTTATTTTCTAATTATCTGTCACTAATTAAATATTGAACAAATATCCCATTGTTCAACTTCGAGTCTACCTTTGCCTATATATCTGCTTGAGCAGAAACTGAAGTCACGTTTCCAGGTGGACAGATTTTAATTTTTTTACCAATAGAGAATTCAAAACTTACTAAAAACCAGAGTTTCACATTCACAATCTCTGCAAAATCCCAATTCTACATGAAAACAAACAAATTTGCCAGATTTTTTTCAGACCTAAATTTCAGGTCAGAGGAAGCCTATTACTTTTTTTATATTCCATTTCCATCATCATACATTCAAAGTCAATTGTTGGATATAGGCCTTTCCCAGGGTTTGCCAGTTATGCATTTCTGAGCAACACAGTATAAAAACCTTCTGAACTCGTCACGATCATCATGCCATCTTATCTTTGCTGGCCACAGATCCACCAATTATCGAGAGAGGTTCACATTGATATCCTGGCAATATGGCCAGTTTGCTAATGGCTTCTATGATATCACTAACATCTGATTTTTCTCCAATATATTACACATTTTTGTGGTCTTTCCACATGATTAAATTGTATGCTTCTTAGTTTGAGGGCCTATTTTTTGGTCTAATTCCATGTTTCACTGGTTCAAAATCTAGTTTTCCCTGTCTGCTACCAGTCAAATCCTTGCTCAGATTAAAGAAGGGAATGAAGAAAAAGAAAAATTTGTTTTGCTTACCTGTGACAGGTGCTTCAATATCAATCATAGTTTTTTCTTGCCGCAGCAGTGCAGCTCCTTCATTAATAATCCTTAATGCTACATCCTCAGTAACCCTGCCTTCCAGTACAAAATGCTGCTTGAGCACATCTGGCTTTGGTTTGCCTCGAGAGTCAAAAACCTCACTCATTGTGAGCCGATGACTTGGTGGAAAGGGTACACCTGAAATCAAATTAACAGATTAGAGAAAGACAAGTCTCAAAGAGAAAATTCAGATTATCTACTATATTGCAGATATTCTTATTAAAAATATGCACAGTATATAAGATTATATTTTGAATTATAAACAGAACAATATGCATAGATGAATTTCAAAACTTCACCTTTATTTACATTTGTCAGTTACGAATTTCAATACGCTTTGCAATTCCTTTTATGATCATTTTATATCCCAAAGATACTGTCAAAATTATTTTATCAAAAAGAACAGGTGATGGGTGAAACATTCTTTGCCCCAAAATAAAAGAATTCATCAGGAGACAAAAAAAAAAAAAAAAAAAAAAAAAAAAAAAAAAACAGTACAAAAAGGTACAGTAGCATTGTTTATTGATACTTTAATTCATTATCTTTGTAAGAATTCTGTAAGTAATGAATAGCAAAAGGTCAAAATAACCAAAATATCAAAAAATGATGTAAGCAAAACTGAACTGAATGTCCTCAGAAAAGTAACATTTTGATTCTACTTTCTAGTTGAGGAGTTATTTTATTTTTTTTTTATTTCATAAAAATTTGGACATTTTTCTAGCAAAAACAAGAGAAAACTTCAAAAATTTATCAAGTTTTAAGAATGGGATATCAAAGACTTCACATATATACAACAAAAAAATATGGTAAACTTGATTCGTAAGTAAGGAGAGTTTGTATTAAAATGATGATACAGAGTAAATATATAAGCCAGTAACATTTTGATATTGCTACTGAGTACTACAGATGATACAGACTGGTTGATATGTACTGTACCACTTTAGTACTGTCTGTTGACATCAACTGAACAATTGAAGTTATCCAACAATTAAAACCTTATGCAAACTTGGATGCATATGTGGTTGGACATATGCAGCTGGACATCAAGTATGTATATTGAATGGGAAGTAAGGTTTTAGTTTAGCAATATATATATATATATATATATATATATATATATATATATATATTAGTAAATAAGATCCATAAAAATAATTCTCGAAACTTTCTATTTTAAAACTCTACACTAGGTTCATAGAGTCTGCATGCCAAATCTGATTAAGCTGTGCCGATATTTAAAGGGGGTGCACACTGGAAAGGAAAAAAAAAAAAAAGAAAAAAGAAAAAAGAGGAATGGTCTCTGCTGTCTGTAAAGACACAGGGTGATCCAGGCATGGCCAATCATCAGTGACAAGTAAAAACGCAAAATTCCCAGGATCTAATCCTCTCTGCAAACAATAGATTGGTATGTAGCATTTTATAAAAAGTTAATTAATTGTCCATCCAGATAGAGTAATGGTTAGCACATTTGCCTCACAAGTAGAGAAACCCCAGGTTTGAATCCTGGTGTGAGTAAAGAGAGTAGAAAAATCTTCACAAGTACAAATTTCCCTGTATATCCAGCAGTTAATTGAGTATATGCAAAGCTGCATGATTAAAGTGAAGGTATCCCTTTGCTGGACTTGCGTTCTGCCAAGGGGGTGATCATAAAAATTTGTAAGTTCTGGTCTTAACTTGAAACTGATGCATGTAAAGGAAACTGGGACAAAATCAATGATCATATACATATTTCCATGGGAGAAATGAAGGCTTTACTTTTTTTATTGTATGAAAGCTTATTTAAGATGCAGAAGTGAGAGTTCTTTGATCCCCCCCCCCCAATGTATTGCTGACATCTGAGAAAATGCAGTAAAAATGAGAGAGAATAAAAAATTGAGACATTAACTCTGCTTTCTATTAAATGTCAAGTTCTTTTTATCTATTGAAAGGACAATAGAGAATGAGGATTCAGATAGAAAAGAAACCAAAACAGACAGGAGAGAAGAATGGAAATGATAATACAGAAGAATAACTCATTATTCTGGTGATAGGAACATGATTGGAAAAAAAAAAAAAGAAGCCAAATAGATAAAGTAATCTTAGGTGAAAATGAGGGAAAATTTATCTATTATAATTAGAAACCATCAATCACAGTTGTTCTAATGAAGATTTTTCTACTCTTCACACATACCATTCATGCTTTTTTTTAATTATAAGGACATTTTTAATGATCATTTCCAAAATGGAGGTAAAAAGTTATCTATTGATCACCCTTTTTTCCAATTTTTTAATTGATCAGTCCCAACAAGGCATGCTGCCAAAAGATGTTGGGCACAATGGTTTCTATTCAGTGACTAACTAGACCTGTTCAGATTACATTGTTAGCATAAACTATACCAGCTATAATTGTACATCACAATGAGCGAATCTATCAAACACATTTCCTATAAATTTGTAATTCCATTCAAGAGTTTAGCATAGATTATTTAATTCCTCCACTTCAATCAGACAAGATAAACAGGATTTCAGGGGTTGCAGAACTGAAGTTTTGGTCTCCTCAACACAAATGATAAAAATACAAAACTGACTTGAGAAGAAGAATAGATATGCAGCAACAATTTCTGGATAAATCCAAAAAACCAGCAGCTGGTATGAAAAATGTTGAGAGTTCAGAACCAGAAGTGGTTGTGTCCTTTTGGCCAAAATGGGTATGGTACGAATATTTTGTGGTTCTCTATGTTACCAGCTAACAAAAATGTTCATATTCATACCATATTGGAGGGAGCCGTTTAAATTCATTAAATGTGGATGTCTAGCACCCAAACGACCGATTCTAACTAGAATTGAACATCTAAACAGTTCTTGAACAGTGTGGACAGAGCCACTTCTGGTTGTCAGCCCAAGATTCATTCTGCTCAGTTGAGCTTAGATACATTGGCTCTGAAGTGGGACAAATTACAAACTGTCAACATAGGTTTCTTCAGTTTATAAGTTGCTCTGGCTGGCTAAGCATGTATATCATATGCAGACTATACCAATGGACCTAGATGGATAAAAATTTAAACATTTTCTCAATATTATGACTGGGAAAAACAATTGTTTCTTGAAGCACCCTTTAAAAGGTTTTTATTGGGGGGGGGGATTCAGTTTGCAATATAAATTTGTTAAATTGGCATCTAAGTTTGTGTTCAGCAATATTCATGCTTTTTTTTTTCAATTCAGCATTTTTTTTTTTTTCTCACTACCCAATGAAAGGTGAGAGATGTAACTTATTTATTATCCCCCCCCTCCTTCCAACGATCACCTCTCCCCAACAAGTCAAGCTGCCATCAGATGTTGGTCATGTGATGGTTCGATCGAGTTATCAACCAGATCCGAGACAGTTATAGTCAAATTTTTACTGCCTTACCCTACAGTCTTCTTCAAATGTTTGTAGTAAGTAACCCTCAGGGAATTCTGAACCAAACTCTTTATTTGATCCTGGAGTTGGGTAGATAGAGTTGGCAGTGTCCAGGCAAGATGATATTTTGTGATTAATTCTACCTAAAATGCATTATGTAGCCACATAAGAGAAAGTTTTCTATCAACTATCATAAAGTCACTTCTATGACAGAAACATTTTTAATGGAGTAATCTGAATTAAATTTTGATAATATTCAAACCTGGTAATTTTGCAAATGCTAATTGAATTTGGGGGATTTGATAGCCAGACCTTTCTGATATCAACTCTTTACAACTTGAAAAGTGTTCTCAGAAAATTACTTGAGAAATTTGTAGTCGGATATTTTATCGCAAATAGCACATACTCCTTGGATAGATTGCACACTTTGGATACAAGCTCAAGTAATAACATAAATGACAAATAAAAACAAATAAACATATCATGAATGGTCGGCTGTCAAAAATGAGAAGTATCTAAAGGAGGAAAAGCATTGCATTCCTATGTTAAAAATAAAAATGTCAAGGAGAATAAGGTACCTAAAAAAGTTATGGCACAGCTAATGAAAATAAGAGAACTTATCACTTGAGTGCAGATATAATTAAATACACATTATGATTAAGTACTAGGTAGTGAAAAGAAAAGAGATTAAATGAAACAATGCAACGTTTCTTGCAGGGTCGAGGCTGACAGGAGACAAAAAGCAATATATTAAAAACAGAGATT
This sequence comes from Thysanoteuthis rhombus, assembly GCA_963457665.1. Taxonomy (NCBI): domain Eukaryota; kingdom Metazoa; phylum Mollusca; class Cephalopoda; order Oegopsida; family Thysanoteuthidae; genus Thysanoteuthis; species Thysanoteuthis major. The sequence continues at coordinate 5,859,734 of OY735240.1, read as the reverse complement.
GATGGGACAATCAGAGTGCATGTCTGAACTTGGAGCTTTGTTCATTGTTGATCAAGGTTACTTTTCATTTGATTCAAGAAGACCAGGTCAACAATTTACAGAGAGAGAGAGAGCAAGAGAGAGAGAGAGAGAGAGAGAGAGAGAGAGAGAGGAATTGCAAACAAGTAGGCCAGAACAAAGGTGGGTGGTAATGGGTTATGATTTTCAGGGGCCTACTCCAACAGAAAGAAGCAAATACTAGTGTATGCTTATAGTTGGATAACAATTATGGATAAAGACAATGTGAAGTACTTTGCCAATATACTTGAAGCTAAGTAATCGATGAATGCAGAATACCAGCTATAATGAATGGATGGGACCATGGAAGCTAACAAAAACAATAGAAACAAACTCCACATCACATAGAGCAATGAAAAGAGCAATGCTAGGAACAACAGTGACAGATAAAAAACATCAACACTGATTCAAGAGCCAATCAAAGTAAAAGATATCATACAAGTAAATGACAAAAATAGAGACTAGCTGTGCACTTAAAAAGGAAGGAAATAGAGCAAATGGTTAACTAATTGGTGCCCGGGAGAACAAGTGCAATATGAAAATACCAGATACAAAATGGAGGGAGGAGATAGAAATGAGTACCACTGAAACTAGGCAAAACTTGACACAATAGCTGCATCATAGAGGGAGCTGGGAAAGGCCTTTGTCTAGCAATGAACCTATGATGGCTGATGATGATATTAGTGCACTCTTGTATGCATTTTGAAGAGAAATTGCTTACTTTACCTTATATAAAGAACAATGAATGAACTAGAACATATCCTCATACAAAAATGAAGTGTTTACCACTAATTGCAAATACTGAAATTAGGCCTATATGATCCATTTGGCCAAAGACTATAGCCAGCTTAGAAATTATATTTATATATATGCAGCATGCCATCATTGTTATCATTAACACTAAATAATGTCATGTTCATAAACATTTTTTCTTATTTGATGTTTGTTTGTCATAACACTGGAGAGCAGCACACAGATAGAAAGGACTGAGTATTATGAAGATGTCAAAAATATAAATTCAGTAACAGTTGAAATGTTCTGCAGTAATTTTTAAAAACATTTTTGAGACAAACCTGCAGTTTTCATGACTGCTGGGATATACATGTCCTTTAGATTCCTTTTTAATTAAAGGCATTCAAATTTAATTCAGGCATCAAATACCAAAGTTAGTTTTACAACTTCCTTAAGTGAGCATTTTTTCTTCATTTTAGTTGAAAACTCGAATCTACAGCTGAATGGATATTCCATGATATAAAAATACACAGCACATCTTTCAAGAAGGAAGAGAGAAATAATACCAAATAAAAAACTTTATTTCAGTAAGACATTTCCGACTCGTCATACTCTACGCTTGACAACGGGTTGAACTTTCTGTTTGGAATTCAGATTATTATGTAGAACTCATGAAGCAAACAAGTGTACGAGTATCTCACACCACATATCTAAGATCTAATACAATAGAAACTAGGGCATGCCCATTTGAAAGGTGAATCTTCAGAAGGGGCAAGATTTTATGATATGGGGAGCAAAATCAGGGCTTCAAAGATTTCTACAACCTCCTTTCCCGATATTTTAAAAAAAGAAAAAAAAAAAAAAAAAAAAAAAAAAACACAAATTCCTCAAATTGGGTTTGATAGAATGAGAAAAAAAAACAAAAACCCACACACTATTCCATACAAAGACCAGTTGTTGAGTTATCACAGTGTGAATACACGAACATTTTTCAAAATATAAAGAGGTGCCAGAGAGGAAGACAATTGGCTGGTTATGATGAAATTCTTTCAAGTAATCTTGTTAATATGTATCACTTATCTGGCATTACAGCAATATTCAGATATTTCAGCTTTTACCGCAAATACAAAGCTTTACTTACAAATGCAATGTAACTAAAAAATTTTTCATCAAGAAATAAGTCAAATATATGCGTTTTATCAACTTGAAGCATAACTATGCATTGATATTGTCTAGGCTAAGCTCTAGGAGCATGGATGTAACTTGATCTGGGCAAACGTCAACTATTATAGAGCAAAGTGAAATAGATACACTGAACAGTATACAATACCATGAAACATACTTATTTACCTAAACTTCTATATTACATATACTTCTTCCTTACCTTTCTGAAGAGGTAGGAACAAATGTCATCCATTACATTTCTTACTCCAAATTATTAGCTCAACTCAGTGTCTGCTTATAACTTTCTTGCCTTCCAGGTCTGGAGAACTTGAAACAAACAGGATATTTCACTTCATTCTTTTCAACAAGTTAACAATAACACAACAGAAATTTTCATCCTTTGCAGTTGGGTCAGAGTACTGCAATGATTGAAATATCCGCTATCCAGATATAATGGGTTCCAAACTCTTATGGGAACATAAGCAGTCATATATCTGATCTCATAACTTCATGTGTGACCTTCGTAACGCCCAACGTTCTTAAAAAAAAAAAAATAAATAAATAAAATTTAAAAAAAAAAAAAAAAATTGATAAGTTTAGGTCAAGATTTAACCGTAAACTTGAGCACTTTAGTCAACATTATGCAAATCTCAAGTATAATGCATTTGTTGTACACAATATTTGACAGCTGGGAATGAGTTAAAAGAAATAACTCATTACAATAACTCATTCTTATACCAGCAAGAAAAATTAGTAACTGCACAATGTGTTGATATAATTGTAAAAGTTGAAAAATACTGGACAACATTTCAACTGACAAAAAAAAAATATCAATGCAGTGGAACGAAATGGGCATTTAGAGTTACATGAAACTAAACTGAAATAAGAGTGTTCTTTTGCCACTGCATCAATACTTATTCACGTTTTTAATAGACCTATAAAAAATATTCTTGTTCTGTACTTTTCAAGTTTTTACAAAACATAGGCAGTTGTTATAGCTGGTCCCATGCCTGGGTTCAGGGGGAAGTGTTTAGTACTCCACAATAAGATTCTACCTACTACTGTAACCACAACAGTGAATGAACAAAAAAATCTACAGTTGATGGTTTAAAGCGAGTCTCAACCACTGATATCAACTTGTAGGCAAATACCCCTTGAAAATGCACCTCTGTTGTCTTAGCTTAGCCTAATATGACAAGGTCAATTGGGGCAAATGTAAAAATGTTATGCCAATCTTCCAAGTATGGATGACATTGCATTCCTAGAAAAATTTGAAATCCTGGCTTTTTACATTGATTGGAACACCAACCACTAGCCCAAGGAGAAAATATTTCTATGTTCGCCTCTCCAACATCATTTGCGGGTCGAGTAATATTTTACTTTATCAGATGGGAATGTCAATAGTACTAATTGTGTTGATCAATCCAATAAGTCATCAATCAATCCTTAGTGTACAGTTCAGTGCTGTCAAGTTGTATCAAAGCTCTAAGAGACATGTACAGTCTTTGTAACTAAGCACAGGCTTGATATAGTAGGATTCATTGAATCCAACCAGATGAACAATATTTATATTACAAAACCACAGAAGTACCACCCACGAACAACATTAACCCAACTTATTATAAAAGTAGTAGTAACTGTATGTGTTTGCAGGTGTCTGCCATGCTTGAGCAAACATATAAAAGTAATGAAACTGCCAGGATTCTGATGTCTGACCTGGAGGCAGACAAGTAGCATATCCATAGAACTACTGATTTTTGCTTGAATATTGAGTGAAATAAAGTTACAAGTTAGCAATTAAGTATGCTGTTTAGATGGTAACTGTTGATTATGGCTTTACTCACTTGTCTGCCTTCACTTTTGTTTACATCCAGTATGAAGCACAGCACAAAGCCAAATGGGGGGGAAATGGGAGTCAGAGAGGCGTGTTGCATCGATTCATAATTTATCCATACGTAACATAAATAGTGCAGTCATTCTTGCAATACGCTAGTACTTCAATGAAACAAACTTGATAAGTCTAAGAATAAAATACCAAGCTGACCCAAAAGCAAAAGTCATCATCTTAATAAAAATCAATTCTACCTTTGTGCTTAAAAGAAAATTGTATTACTTTTCATACTTTTGGCAAAATGTTTCTAAAGAGTTAAAGCAAACTAAATGATTGTTCACCCTTCGGAGAGTACCCACTAAGTTCTGAAATTTTGAAAAATTGCAGTTACTAATAGGAATAAAAACGGATATTTCTCATTCAAATTACAACAGCTATTCCAGAGCAGTTTAGGTAGAGGTGTATTAGGTTATATATCAAATGCTTTTTTGTTTTTTTTTTATAGTTAAATGGACATGAACAAAACAGTAAATATTTAATCAAAATATGACCTCTGATGATGATATGCCATCTGAATAAATTATGGCTTCCCTATTGAACCTTTTATTGCAAATATAGAATCCAAAATACTAAAAAAACTGATAATCTGTAAGAGAAATGTCAGGTGAATACGGAGGATGCTGCAAGATGTCATATCCAAATTCTCCAATTTTATTCAGTTCATGTAAGAACCATTTTTTCCTACTTTTCAACCAATTCTATTGCTTTGAGATAACGTAATATGATCGCCATTGAAGTTAAAGCCTCCACAAAGTCCTAATGCCTGTATTTTATAACCAAACAGATTCTTGACCATTGCTGTGGATACTTTTTGATCTCTAAGAATGGGTTTGGGACTCTCTCAACGTTCATTATAGCCATCCATATTTCCAAACCTAAACATTTAACCAACATTGAACAGTTCACACTGTAGCAGTGTTCACCACAAATGCATTTTGCTATCATTCATGTACACGATGCATTGAATACTTCACATACTAATGCGTTTTATACTGTTAGGGGAATTATCTTGCTTTTACAAATTCATTTTTAAAAATTATCAATAATTTTGGTAATGTTTTGGCCTACATTTTCACAAGTGAGCATTTCAAAATCAAAACAAGGAAAGAATGTTGGACATAATGTAATTCAAATTTATACTTGATAACCCAAATAAGAAAAATACGAATTCTAAATTTAGTAAGTTACATTAGCTTAAGTATAGTTAAAGTTATGATAAACCTTGAGTTTTTAATTAATTTTTTTTTAGACAGTTTTTTTCTTCTAATAACCAGACAGATATTCTAGCAGAATCTAGAATCATTAATTCTATTTTTACTAGTAGAATTCATAATCCTACAATTGGATTTATTCAAGTATCTTTGTTTTGAAATAGAGGAAGTGTACAAAGATAAAATACAATTAATGTCTTCTGTGTATAAAACTTAACCTAAATTATATTTTCAAGGCTTTGTACTGGTGGAAGGGAAGAACTAGTGAATAAATCCATGGAACGGAATCAAAATAGAAAAGCAACAAAAATAAGCTGAAGGTACAAATTGGTTGTACAAATTACCAATGAGGATTCATAATCCTTCATTGAATAAATCAAATAATATCTTCATTCAGGCTGGTACAAAAAAAAAGGAAAAAAAAGAAAAAAGAAAAAGAATTATATAGATAAGTCAGATATTTTTCAATTAATAAAGAGAATAGAATGTTGGATAATAATACTTTTTATTGAATGAATAAATCATTAACATATGTTTGGACACAAGCATTGGGAAACTGTTCTTCACTGACCGTCCACTTGGAGCCTACCATTAGGATAAAGTTTATGTGCATATGTTACACAAATGCTTACAAGATATGCAGCAAATGAATGTTATATTTATTTGTTTATAATTTGGATACTTTTGGGAACAGTTGTGCACAAACATTACATGAACATTCAAAAGAACATGCCTGTTCTGGGAGGGTGCCCCTGTGTTATGTCTTCCATTGATAAAGCATTTGTCCTTATGGCTCTTGTTCTTAGATGTAGAATATTCTACATTTTATTAGGATTATCACGAAACACTATTTGTCACAAGCAAACTACATGCATATTTTTTTTTTATTCAGAAATGAAAAGAATCAAACCTACCAAATAAAAAAGAAAAACCTCATGCATACACATACATATTTATGTCTTATAAGCAGCAAAACTACCTTTTCAGTAGTAAATATATATATGCAAGGCTGGTTAATTAAACAATAGAAACTCATGTGAACAACATCTTTTGGCAGCATGCCATATTGGGGGTGATCAATGAATAAATTACTTAGCCTTTCGTTGCTCAGTAATCACTAAAAAATTTTGAAATTTCAAAAAATGAGGGTGAAAGCTGGCAGACAAACTAGGGAACTAATTTTTTTATTCATTTATAGGGGGGGGGGATAAAAAAATCACAACACAAAAGACCTGTTTCTCTGTGACCTAAATTAGTAAATGTTATCTGCCCACTAGGTCCATTAATACAGTCATGTACATGTGATACATAGCCAGACTAACTTGAAAACTGGAGAAACCTACATGGACAGTTAATATATATATATATATATATATATATGAGTGTGTGAGTGAGAGAGTTCATACATTTGTATGTGTAAGATGTCTAAGAGATATGTATTAGAACTTTCCACCCATATAAAGACCCCCTCCTATCAGATATGATTTCAAATCCTGGATGTAGGGTAAAAGTTTTCAAGCTTTCGTAGTCAGGTACAAAACAATGAAAATAAACATTCTACATTTGTGAGGAGGAAAATGTTCAAGTATGTGCTCAAGCTATTGCAGAAGAACCCAGAATTTGATAACTCAGTGCTTTCCATATTATTTCTGACAATCTAGGTCAAGTAGATATAATCCTGAAATCCATCTGGGTCATTGATTCAATACAATATAGGTCAAGGAGATTTGGCTGAAACACCACCTAATGCTTCTAATTTCCTTAGGTGAGGTGGAAGGTCATTGAGTGGCTACCATATATTTGAAGTTGCTAAAATTTCATGTGTGCATATGGCAAAGCACTGTTATAACTGATCTGCAATAAAATATATATTGCATCATCAGTCTTAATATCCATCGATAGACATAGACCCTACCCAGGATTCGCCACAATTCTCTATCATGGGGGTCGTGGAGCCAGTATTTCCTGAATTTGTCTAGTTCATCTCTCCATTTCGTGTTCTGTCGGCCTCGGTTGAACACGTGATCTCTGGGGATCCATGTTGTGAGTCATGATGTTCATCGGTTGTCTTTCATTCTTGTAACATAGCTTGCCCATTGCCATTTGAGTTTTTTGATAGTTTCTAAGATGTCACGGACACCAGTTTTCTTCCTTATATACTGTGCTGTCTTGTGATCTCTCCATGCTTGATTCTCTCATGTGCACGTTGCATACTTCTCATTTTGTAGGTCTGCTTCTTGGTTAGGTTCCATGTTTTAGCTCCATAAGTAACTATCGGGAGAATGCATTGGTTGTATACTCTTATTTTGGGGATGATTGGGATCATCTGGTTCTTGAAAGTAGAGCTTGTTCTGCCGAAGGCTTGCCATCCCAAAATGATTCTTCGCTTGATTTCCTCCTTTTTGGATGGTCTCATGGTGATTTGTTGTCCTAGGTAGATGTAGTGGTCTAGTTTGCCGAGTTTTGCATCTTCTATCTTGACAGTTATGTTTTTAGTCTCAACATGATTATTGCACGATTCTTGTTTTACTGAAGTTCATGTGTAGGCCGACTTTTTTGCTTTCTTCATTTAGATCATCTAGCATTAGTTGGAGGTCATGTAGGTTCTCTGCGAAAAGGACAATATCGTCTGGAAATCTAAGGTCACTCAAATATTCGCTGTCTATTTTGATTCCTCTATTTTCCCAGTCCATGTTTCGGAAGATCATCTGAATGCAGGCTGTAAAGAGTTTGGGTGAGCTGGTATCACCTTGTCTTACTCCTTTTTGTAGCTGAAACAGTTCACAGTCCCTATGTAGCCTAATGAAGGAGCTGCTGTGGTTGTATATGTGTTGCAGTACTTTAACATATACAGGGTCTACACCTTGTAGGGTGATGGCCTTCATGACCATGGGAATTTCTACAGAGTTGAATGCCTTCTTGAAGTCTACATATGCTAAAGTGAGTGGCATTTTGTATTCTGCTGCCTTCTCTTTCAGCTGATTTACTGAATGAAGATGGTCAACGTTCAAGTAACTTCTAAATCCAGCCTGTTCTCGTGGTTGATTTTTGTCTAGTGTTTTAGTAACCCAGTTGATGATTTTTGTGAAAAGTTTATATATGCAGTTGAGCAGGCTTATAGGTCTGTAGTTGTTGTGGTCTTTGGGGTTACCTTTTCTATATAGAAGCATTATAATAGCTGTATTCAAGTCTTTCAGGACTTTACTCTGTTTCAGACACAAGTTGAATAGCTAGCTTCCTGTTGACTCTTACCAGCTTTGTTGAGTAGATCGATGGTGATGTTATCTGGTCTAGGGGCTTTTCCTTTTTTTGTTTGTTTGCTGGCTTGCTCTACTTCCCATGATGTAACTTCAGGGAAGTCTTCAAACCGATTGTCGGCATCTTGTGTATTCTGGTTGTTGTTGTATTGTCCATGTTTTGAAGAGTAGAGTTCCTGGTAAAATTCTTGGAGGCATTCAACTATTCTGTCTATCTGTTGTTATGTCTTCATTTGCTTCAAGAATGCTAGTTATCAGTTTCTTTCCTGTACTGAGAGCTTTGTTTATTGCTTCAAATCCTCAACGTTTTTCGAGGTTGGTCTCGATGATGGCTGCAGTACATCTTTTGTCTTCTCTTAGTTTCTTCTTCATTGTTTTGTTCAGTTCGATTTCTTCTATTTTCTCCCTTGTGGTAGTTGGTGGTTTGAGGTTTCTGCACTCTGCAATCAGTTTCTTGGTTTCATCTGAGATTTTGCTAATGGTTGCTGTGTTTCTTGGTTTGAACATATAGGCAGCTTCTAATAAAGAGGTTGTTATTTTGTTGTGAAGTTCGTTGACCGTGGTGTCGTTTTTGTCGGTAAGGATATTAAATTTGTTTTTCAATTGTAGCTTGAAGGCTGGGGTGAGTTCATTTGGTATGTTTAGTGGCTGTGGTCTAGTGTGGAACATTTTCCTGCGTTCTTTGTTTGTGTTTATTTGCATCTTACAATTCTATGGTCGCTCCCTACATTCACTTGGTTTAGGATTTGGATATCTTTGATGGTGTGGCTTTTGTCTGTTAAAATGTAGTCTATTTCATTTTCATGGTTGGGGCTCTTCCAAGTCCATTTTCCATTGGGTTTTTTTTTTTTTTGAAGAATGTATTCTATAATTTTGAAGTTGTTTGCCATCGCAAAATTTACCTAATCTTCACCTCTCTTGTGCTGTCTTTTGCAGCCGAATTCTGACGCAGTGCTTGTTTTCTTGTCCTACTTATGTGCTGAAATCTCCCATGATGATATAAATATAAACAAATATATAGATATAAATAAATATATATATAATGAATGCTCCTTTCTTCGGGGTTGCAATGCTCCTCCAACACTGGAACAGAGCAGTACTAAATGGGAAATTGTGTATAAATAAATACATTGCTCAATCTGGTCCTACTGGCAGTCCAGTTCCGCATAGGGTAAGGGTAGAACATCTGCCTCTGGGTCCGAAGCAAAGGTTTAGACCCTACTTTGGGACACTGGAAAGGATATTGGATAGTCTATAGCTACACCTAACAGTTGTAATACAACAAAACAACCATCTTTGGAGGACACAATTATTATATATATATATATATATATATATATATATATATATATGAGAGAGAGATAAGTAAATTGCCCTTTTCTTCCCTTTGTCAGTACATTTTGACCAGTAAAGATATTAGAATAGACGTTTTTCAACACGATGATCAAAGTACAGCCATTTTTATTGCCTCTATAATTATAGATGACCATGTTCATTTATTTTCACTACTTAAAAACCAGTACATGAACAAATAGGCTGCAGGCAGAGAGAGAGAGAGAGAGAGAGGGACAGCATGTTTTCCCTATGACTTTATGAATCAGTCTAAAGGATTTAAATAATGCTCATTTCCAACATTGGGATACTAGACCAAGCCTACATAATACAGGCAAGAATAGTACATTTTCTTATGAATGCAGAGCCAACAAGTGTAGTGGTGACATCCTTATGAGAGTAAGATGACAAATTAATACTTTCCACAGATTATTTTATTAAGTTCTTGAGTAATTCAGTCAGATTCTCATATCTTCCTCAGCCCCAGGTCCTCCTACAATCAGCAGATTAACTGCTTGTTAAGTGAAACTGCGTTTCTTATCTGGACTTCCCATATTGGTACAGCTCAGGATCAAGTGGATGCTGCTATCTATATACACATTTCTGAGATACTTGCTTAAGGGTCAAGTACTAGAATTACAAACACTTTGGCACGGATAGAAATTTATGCCACTTGGATATCAGGGATTTTTAGAAAGAGCTCCTTTCACTCTAGGTCTGAACTAGTTTTCTGCTTTCTGAGTAGAGGAGCTGAAAATCAAACCCCAAACCTCTTCAGCCTACTTGCTAATAATAGGATAGAACAGCAAATCTGCAGCTCTTTGTAATAGTCATTAATGCTAAAAACCAGCCACAGTTCATTGGCAAGTTGGATTTTCTTGTAAATTAAACAATCTAATAGAGTTAAAGACAGTTCAGCTATGTAATGAAGAATTAGATGTTTTAAGCCAGCAATAATTCAGTAGTATCTAAATTTCTTACTACAGACATTCCCAGTTATAAAACAAGTGTTTACCATTGATGAGAACATTTTTCAAAGATTCATTTGGATTCTTTCTCAAATTTTTAAAGACAGAAATGAAGTCCTCAGTTTAGTATTATTGTAGTTACATAGCAGCAAGGAAGCATTGTATTGTAACTTTTAAGGACTGAGTAATATATGTATTATATGTATGGATTGGCACTAAGGAGTCTAGAGCTATCCTTATCAGGAAAAAAAATAAAAAATCAGAATACCTGAATTATTATTTTATCTAAGCTTCAACTCAGGCAGTCCTAAAGGGTGATTGGACAGAGTCTTAAGACAAAATGATATGGATGGAGAAACAAAAAAAACAAACAAAATCATTGAAATCATAGAAAGAGCAACCTATTTCATTACAAAAACTCACTTTTATTTTAGTTTCAAACATCAATAATATCTGTGACATATTCTTCATTGTTATACCACAACTGCCTCAGTTTTTATTAGCTATATTGATCCATTTCGCATAGACAAAACATCATAACTATTAGGTTATAACAGGAATCGGACAAAACATACAACCAAATATACAATTAAACATACTCATTTGCATATATGGATAGATGATAGATATTTGTGAACCCATTAATTGTGGATAATAGATTTTTTCAGTTATTGCAGTTAAATGGCTCAACCTCGAACGATAAATTTCTATCAGTCACACACATCCCTAAGGATAAAAGGGTCGATTTTACACAAACAAATTTAATACAACAATATTAGTATATGAACTAATCCAGAGCAGCTTCTGCCGCAGTTTATGGATTAAACTTTATTGAACCTGTTCATTGAAGGTGACATACAGAAATCAAATACGGAAACTAAATATAGCATGACTCAGAGGTCACCCACTTATTTATTTATTAGGGTTATATTTTGAGCTGTGTGTTCAAGACTTTTTCTAAAATGAACTCAAAATGGCGATCATGAAAATAACTTGACCAGGAGTCTTCAAAATGTTCAATATTGACCCCTGAGATCAACAGAACTGTCCAAACATTTGATAAGTGCCTGGGAGTCACAAAAAAAAAAAAAAAAAAAAAAAAAAAAAAGAAAAAAGGTTGATAAATGTCTGAGGGTGGGAATTCTACTTTTAAGCAATAAAAATGCAGACATATGTATAAGAAATAAAAATACATACATTATGATTTGCGGATAATCATATCGGCTTTTCAAAGTTTTTATTTATCATTTCATCAGGAAACCTTTTTACCTGCATAAATTGAAAGTTTCTTTTTATTTCAACTTTTTGTTCACACCAATCACTCTTTGGCAGGGAGCATATAGCTACAACCAAATGAGCTACCAAGATTAAACTAGTCAGCAGAAGTTCAAATGACACCCTCAAACCAATCCTTCACTGTTTTTGTTCTGCTACAAAACAAAAAGGAGTTGAGTATGATTTTTCCTTTTTCTAATTCAAAAGAAACAAAAAAACAAAAAAGTATGAAACCATAACTAGATTATTATTTTTTGTACATGCCTTGGGTTGATGAGGATCAAAGATTCCATGAAGGGGTTGATGGTCTAAAAAGTTTGGGGTCCCCTTAGCTGACCCAAAAGAGAGGGAAAATTTATTAAGACAGAAGAATTCAACTTGGAACAAATTTCACAGGCTTAGCACTAATCCATGAACTGTGGATGATGGGAATTTCCATTCTATAATGATTGATAGCAACTCAAATCTGGGAGACTTGCAATAGATAAGTTTTGTACTTAGCCACCTGTCGCAGTTAACTCATTCAGGCATGATTTTCTTGAAGGGTTACAGAGCAAGGATTGAATAAAGTTCATTTTCTAGGACACTTTGGAAAGTCATTGTTTTGAAGCTTACGAGATATAGATTTATAGCAAAATTGTACAAATCTAATGGTCATCTGACCTCATTATCTATTCAAAATACATGCGAAATTCAAAGCGCACGTACATGTGCTCCTAGCCTGAATGAGTTAATGTTTCCTCATAAACAAAGCAAAGCTATATCTTTCACAATGATAACCTGAGCTGACAATTGAAAAGCTTTTTAATAGTCACTAGAAATATTTGGCTATGAACCTACAACCCCCCGCAACAACAATAAATTCAAGAGCAAGAATTGAATATACATTCTAAATTTAGGATGAACATTTTTGTTTTTTCAAGCAAAAATATTTGTGAAGATGTTACAAAAAGCATCCAACCCTAATTCACTAAATGTCTGTGCATCTTTATCTGACAGCAAAACTCAGGAACCACACGAGATATCCTCAGGAAACTTTTGGGGTGTACTAAAGGGACACCCAGGAATGTTTCTTAGGGGGGGAAAAAAAAAAAAAAAAAAAACAAGAGTCGGGGGTTGATCTCAATAGTAATCAGATTTCCATCTATTTATACTAAAAGTCAGATTTTGTTAATTTGTATGCAACCGTAAGTAGCCGAAATGGTAGATTGTAGGCAGAGGAATTATCTCCAAGAAATCCTTATAAAGAAATCAAGTGAAGAATTTCTCAAGGATGACAAACATTAAGCAGAGCTAACTCAACCTTCAGGAACCAGGAGATAACATTTGTCAAATGAAAGAAAAAAAAAAAAAAAAAATATACGACCAATACATCCTCTTGATAGTCACCTATGAAGCCGAAACACAGAATCTAACCTGCCAACAGACAACCATGCACAAGAACAATTCAAGAAAAAGTTATGTTCATCAGCTGCAGAGAGATCACAAGACAGTACAATATATCAATATATCAGGAAGAAAACAGGAGTCCGAGACACCAGAATCCATTAAAAAACTCAAATGGCAATGGACTGGTCGTGTTGCAAGAATGGCAGGCAATCAATAGACATCACAACCCACAACATGGATCTCCAGAAGTCACGTGCAACTGAGGCCAGCAGAACACAGGATGGAGGGACGGACTTGACATATTCAGAAAGTATTGGCTCCACGGTGCCCATGATAGACAAAGGCACGGTGAATCCTGGGGAAGGTCCAAATCGAATGACGGATGTCAAAAGACTTCTGATAAGATCAGCTCCTCTTTGAAAATGTAATCCCTTCCTTTTCCCGAAAGTTTGTGAAAAACACCAATTTTTTAAAAGATAAGCTAAATTTATCAATATTATTTCAAGGAAACCAATTTATAATTTTTCTTATTGAAAGTCCTTTGAGTGAGAGGGAACTGGAAAATAAAGTTTGTTCATTTTGGTGAACATGCATGTTGAAAGCCATCTTTCTAAGCAAACTGTAGAATACTGATAATTATTAGAATAACAAGTTTTTATACTATTTTCAACTCACTGATGTATCATTGGCCGTACATATATTTATATGCAGGAAATCTTAAGAGAAAGTTATTCCAAGGGTTCCCTAGTTGAGAAAGGTTACTCAAACAGTAATCAGCAAATTTTGAGGAGCATAAACAAAAATACAATAGACGCTTTTGGCCAAGTAAATAGATCAACTTGATACTTCTGTTGACCAAAATTCTAGATCATTTTTGGAGAAAAAAAAAAAAATATCCAAAAAACCCTAATTGTTGCCTTGAAGTTTTTAAACCTTAAATTATGAGAAGAGGGGGAAAAAAAGAAAAAAAAAGAAGACAAACCCAAAATAACATCCAACTGTAGAAGTACACACTCCCAAATTTCTTGATAAATCTAAATGATGAACAGGTTTCCTGATGTAATACAGACTTGAAAAACTTGTGTAATGTTTCATAGGATCAAGTGTAGCATATAGTGATAGATTCATTTTGGGTAGCTTTTACACAGAAGTAGGAAATCTACATAAGAATGATGGCCAAATAATGCATGAAAACTTACAGCAAAGGTGAACTCCTTGTGTGAGTGTGTGTGTATATATATATATATATATATATATATATCATAGCCAATCAAGGCAGTGCTGGTTAAAGGTTATTAAGGACATGGATCATAACTTGCCTGCTACCAAGCAAAATCTATTTTTTTTCAAAAACTAACATGAATGCTGGAGGACATTAACTAAGGAATCAGTTTAGTATAAACTTACATTGCAAATAGAACCCACATTAAAAACCTATGAGGGGAACGTAACAAAATGAAAAAAAAAAAAAATTCTTCCAAACAGGAGTAAATGCTTAAATTTTCAGTTGTCTAGACCAATTCGAAAACTAAAGAAACCTATGTTGACGGTTTGGGTGAGAGTTTTGATTGACACTTTTTAGTGGTGTTTTTTCATGTTTTATCTAATGCTACTTTGAACCAATGATAACCCTTTAATAACTTACAAGATGAAACCATATCAGTTGGATGGGTTACATGAAAATCAAAGGCAAAATAGAAATCAAAGCTTTTGTATTAGATTATACTCACATTTGTAAATAGCTTGGGGGGGATTTATTGCTAGAAATACAGGTTAAACTGTGGCAGATATAAGCCTATGAGATGCATGGAAAACTTCAATATTTAAAAAAAAATCTATCCTTTTTGGAAGAGGGTAGGATTAGTAATGTTTTTGTCATGTGGGCCATGGCTAATTGAAAAACGAAAAAAAGGAAATGATCTTACAAGTCTGTGGAAAGCCAGTTTTTAGATGAGACATTTTTGTCAGTCAGCCCCAGTTAAATAAACAGGAATAGGAAGGGAAGACATGAGACAGCATTAAAATAACATCTATTCCAATCAATTTTTTTTTTTTCACTTGCTGCTAATGATGTTGTGATAGAATGTTCAAGGTCCACATTTTTGTATTTAAAAGATGCCTAAAACATCCACATTGAAAATAATTATAAGTATATAGTGCTCCCTATACTTTTACTTGGGAATTAAATCCGAAACCCTCCTTTTAGCTAGATATCGAAAGCGTCACTTTCTACAACCCCTATAAAAGCTCTGAACACAAGTGGTCAAATGCTTATTGGCGTCCGCACTACAAGTTGGTTACACTTTTAGCCCCAAAACTTGTTGCTTGTTATTCTCTTTTTTTTCCTAAGATCGGTATCATTTTGCCAACCTCCCTGTCGATCTGATCTTCATTTTTCCACCATGACCTATCTCTGTACTAACTTTGTCCATTTCACTTCACCGATGTGGTGGCATCTCAAATACGCAAAGATATACAGTTACTCAACCTTGTCCTCATCATGTGCTCAAAAATATACCTCTCACTCATGAATGAAACGGCAACACTTTCTTCTATTCGATAGTCACAACGATCTCTCCTAATTCTCTTTACTTCAGGAAACATGCATGGATAAAACTCAGTGTTCTCTTGTCTTTCATGGACTGTGTCAAGTGTCTACCAGTATCAGAGAATAGCCCCCAAGTCACATATGCAACTTGGCACACACACACTGAATCCAGTCTCCATAATCATTCCTTGGTACGCTCCAAGCTTTTTGGATTCAAAAGCAGTTCAGATACCCCGCTTCAACTCCGACGCCTGTACTATCAATGAAGAAGCTCCAACATTTCAGTATCTCTTTATGCGATCGATCAAATTAATATTAAATGTTCCTGTATTAAATGTATGTTTTATTTGTTCATCCAAGTACTTGTGTGTGTTCCTTCCTACTTTGTTCTATCTCCACATCTATATTCATACTTGGCGCACATTCTCTTCGTACATTTCCCTTCCACATTCCACATCTCTAATGATGTCATCCCTAACACCAAACTACATGGAAGAAATCTTGTCTACGACAACATCTTCTTGCCACATCTTACAAACAGCTTTTATTTACTCTCTCCCACACAATATAAGGACAATAACTCCTGATAAAATTTACAATTTCTATTGAAAATACTTGCAGGATATTTTCATACCACAATATTTACAAAATTGATTCAAAGGAAGACTACTTGCTCTTCATCCTTCTATTCCAATCAATTGTAGTCTTGCTCTTCATCTGGGAGTATAGCATTCTCAAATATTTTAGAGCATAATACTTCTACCACGGATGGGGAGTGCATCATTGAACTCATTTAATTACTGATAATTTTTTTCATTATAAGAGTCAGCAAGCTGGATAAAATGAGACCACTGGCCAGATTTGGCCCAGAGGCCAAGATTTGCCAAGCCTGATTGAAAATTTGTGAAACAGCTGATGTAGTATTTATTTTTCCCTTTTTAATTCTAAGTAATACACATATAAAACTTTTTTATAATCTCTTGCAATCAAGGAGAAGATATGTTTTGCTCCTAATCTAGGAGAACAGCAGTTCAATATAGCATTCTCAGATATTTTAGAGCATAATACTTGACTTGTCTCATGCCATTAAAAAACACTTGATGATGATTCATTGGGGATTGTATCTTCATCTTCCACTCAAGCTTTTCTAATACAAATGAGACTGCAAAAAGCTGGAAAAGAAATTCATAAGAACTAAATTTATCTTTTGAAGTTTCATTCATAATAGTATTATGAATTAAGTTTGTATGGTATGGATAATAAACTACTCCTAATTCTTTCAAAAAAGATTGGCTGGTATGTGCTACATCTTGTTCTAGAGTGACTCAAAATTGTATAAGGTATGGGCGAAGACTGTTTCTTAGTTATAATGAAAAAAATTTTTAAAAACAGCAAAAATTAACCCATTCAAACCAAATAGCACAAAATGCAATGCAGAAGTTTATAATCTGGTTACAATTACAAAATTTAAGAATTTCAAATCACTCAGTTGCTAAATTGAAACTCAGTTTCATTCAATATTCAGCATTAGGTTGGCATAATGGATATACTACTTGCCTGTCAACCTTCAAGCTGCACATTTGAATCATGGTGGAGTTTCATCGATTTTATATATCTATTTGCTTTAGCGCGACGAAAACCAACGAACAAAAGTGTGAAAAAACTGCTTTGACATCATAAAATTTGAGAATCGAATCAGCTGGCAGTATTGAATAGTGCACATTTTTCTTAACCCCACAATATTTAAATGTGCTCTTGTATTCATAAAAAACTATCCCAAAGTATTGGATATTACTCCATCTTGAATGAGACTAGACACTTCAAAGCTGGACAAAATTCACATCTAGTTGGGTTTCAAGGCTAAATTTTAGAGCCAGTTGACAAAGAAAGTAATTCATTTATATACATGAGCGATGAACTGCTAGATAAAGTAAGATGACCAGAAACACTGAGTGTATATATATCAGTGATTCTCAATTGGTGGTAATTAACTCAAGTGCAGGAACCTAAGCCGGGGGGAATGTACAGTTATTTCATGATATTCGCAGGTTTTCAATAGGCGGTTGTAACAACTTGCGGTTCAGTCTTGAATAAATTAATGGTTATTTGGGGGAGGGGGGTTGTGGTGCTCTGTGAAAAACAGCATAAAATACGCTGTGCAATATAAACAAGACGTGGAAAGTTTAGTAATCATATGTGTGTTGAAATGTTATATAAATTTATGTATGCAATATGAATCTGGTTTATGGGTGGATTAAACCCTAACAAATCAGTTAAACAGTATTTTGGACATTAAATTGTTTTTCCAATTCACTGTGCCATGAACAAACTCATTTTCTAGATCATTTACCTTCATATTAATATTTTGTTGCTTTCTATTGCATCTTTTCTCAGACTTGGTAAAATCTTAATATAAAAATATCAAGATGAATGTCATGAAAAAAAAGAAAGTGTTAATCATTGCACTGTGTTTTTTTTTCATTTAACTGTATATCTTTCGACTAGCATCTTCGAAGATGTATTGCAAAAGTCAAATATCTTCTTTGAAAGTTCAATTCTGGATATAATTAAGAGAAAAAGCATATAGTTGATACTTTTGCCAACATTTCTTGGCAGATTAAAGCTGTTTTTATAATTTTGACGAGTAAAATATCAATGATGAAGGGGGGGGCGGTCAGCAAAAAAAATTGTTGATCTTTGTATTAGTGGTTTCCTGGTGCCCTAATCCCCATGAATATCAAGGGATAACTGTAATAATGAAAAAATTCAGAATAGGTGGTAGGAATGTGACCTGAGACCGAATACCCATCGTGTATAGGTAAAAAGCAAAGCAAAAACAGTTTTATCCCTTGTCATCTGGCATCATCATTTCTGGTAGTACCTACTAATGCATTATATTGTGGATGAAAGCAGCACAAGTAGAAGATTATCATCTAGAAAAATTGGCTGTTTTCAGCTTTGCCTTCAGGCAAATTTGAAATAGCTTTTTGCTCCAGGTATCTATTTCTGGGTGGATACAGGGATAAGAGTTTTAGTGTTTGATTTGAAATCAGCACTAGTTCGTATCAGGAAACCACACCCTTTTTGTTTAGGTATTCAAAAGAGGAAAAACAAATGTTTCTTCAAACTTGCATCATAACTGCAGTCGCCTCCAATCATAAGAAGGGGGTCAGATATGAACATCATTGTTGGATTAACCAACAAAATGTTTAATCTGCTACCTGTAATGTACAA
Organism: Thysanoteuthis rhombus; assembly: GCA_963457665.1. Lineage (NCBI taxonomy): Eukaryota > Metazoa > Mollusca > Cephalopoda > Oegopsida > Thysanoteuthidae > Thysanoteuthis > Thysanoteuthis major. Next base: position 5,840,676 of record OY735240.1, on the reverse strand, counting down.
AGCAGATTAAAGAGGACAAAATTTACCAACTAATCATTATGACCTTTAAATACTAGTGGTTCCTACATAATTTGCCAAGCTGACATCACACTAATTCATTTACAAAAATATAGAGCATGATTTGTCAAAAGTAATCAATGCTTAAAAGTGCGAATTACACTTAAGTTTCCATGTGATTAAATATCTGAGAAGTTCGTCTAGATTAGAGTTTCTAACATGTGTGTCAATAATTCTATATGGGAGAAGACATATGAAATAGCTGTGTGTGTATGAAATCAAGAAAAAAAGGGGGCAGAATGGTCAGTCATTACTGATCTTGATCCTTGGTCATTTGTGGCCAAGGATCTACACTTTGCAGTCAAGTTGCCGGGAACCTATTCCACTAGGCAGCACCTCTCCATAGCACTATCAGGGATATGGTCTGGACACTGCTTGCTACAAGGCCAAGGGAACTAAATCATCTTTAGCAAACTATGGTGCTTGGGATCCTACACTAAAAAAAAAAAAAAAAGCCCTGTGCCAGATTCTACCTCAGTGGGAGGACACATATGAATACTATAACTATGCAACTTTAACCGAGTGATTATGTTGGATTTTTTGATCAATATTCTTTTTAATCAAAAGAACTAGTAATGATTTTACTAGTATTATATAGTTTTTTTTCAGAGCAGAAAGTCAACTATACGTATTTCATCAAAATTGTTGCAGTTTGAAAGTGCTGTAACTGACAGTGTAAACAGTAAGTTTCAATACGATTGCAATGAAACAAATTCAATTTATCTTTGCTGCTTACTACATTTATAGAATGTGTATTTTTCTGAATGATGGAAGTTGCTTCCTTTTTTTTTTTTCTTGGTAATTCAAGTTGTATCATTAGATTTTAATGAAATAGAAAATATTTGATTTTAGTTTGAATTTTGTTAGCTGGGTTTTAATCATTGTACATGGTCTAGTTAGACATGGTCTTTATGTCCATTTTTTCACAACGTATTGACTGAGGAAGGTTAGAGGATATACAGCAAAAATGTGAAAAAAAATAAGCAAACCAAGGAAAATAGTCTGACCAAAACTTGCATGCAGTTTTATTTCACTTAAAAAGTTTAGAACTTTCATGAATCTGTTTTTGTATGGACACTGCTTCTGAAGATTACCAAAGCCAACCTGAGGGAGAGAACTAATCAGAGTCCATCAACTAAGACATGAAGCTGTAGGAGAGTGGCTGGATTGAAACATCCGACATTAACCAGCTGGCAATGTTGCAGTGTTAGGCAGGCAGGCAGGCATTGGGCTGAACCCACAGGGGAAGAAAACAGACAGATTGATAAGGGTCCAGTTGCAACAAGTTGTTTGAAACTGAATACACTGGCATGGTCTGGCCCTATGTTTTATCAGGAGTCTTTTGACTAGGATAAACTAAACATTTTACAAGATGAACAAAAATAAGAATATTTGCAAATTTTCAAGTCAGTTTCAAGGTTTTTACAAGCTATCACAGTCGGGCATAATGTACTATTTTGAAAATGTGTTCCTTCAAAGAATATAGATATTCAATAATGAATCAATCATTTATTCAATGAAACTAACGTTGCGGCAAGTTGTACAGATGCAGATCTGATATACATAGTTTCCGAGTGCAGTTTTTATGGCTTGATCTCATTGATTGTAAGAAAATTTCGAAGGACATCTGCTGCCAGAAACTTGTAGGAGGAATCTCAACATGAAATCTAAACAGAGAAGGGGGGGGGAGGGAATATTTTAACCCATTGGAGGATAACAAGTGTAAAAGTTATCCTTCACAAGATAAAAGCCCTTGTCCATTACAGTTCAGTTGAACTCAATCACAATAAAACAAATTTTATTGAGCAATGAAGATGGTTCCACAATCAGGAATACTCTCAAGTGTTGATATGATAAACACAAACATTTATCTAAAAGACTTAAACTGGTGTTGTTTCCCAGACCAAAATAGCTTCTTTTGTTTGGTGCCCATTCAACAGAGTAGTCAGCCAAGCATGAAAATAGAGGACGGATGAGCATAAATAGAATTGGCTTTGAATTCTCATGAAGTCTCATTTTGATTGGAGATTGCTTTCTCTAGGAAAAGTTGAACAAATAATTTCAACATTTCTATCATTTGAGATTGTAAAAAAATTCATCTGACAGATGAATTCTGTACATGCTAGTACATGAAATGGACATCTAATCAACGAAAGAATCAAAAAAATGAAACAAAGCTAATTGCATCCAATAACCCAGCTATTATGATGGGGTGGGGAATGAGTCGCAGCAAGTTGTAGTCCTACAAATATTCATATGAACCATTCATCTCATAGTCTAGCATATACGATAAATTAGCCTATTTACAATAAAAGGCTTCAAATCATCCAGCAGAAAAAAAATCCGTTTCTGGGATTTTACCATGACCTATGCAAAATATTTCAATTGCACATATTTATCAATACTGATTTATAAGTCTTCGCAAGAGAAGGCATCATGGTAGACCACGACGGGCATCTTACAGCAATTGAATAGGCCCACTACAACATTGTTGTGCCATGGATATAGAGGCTTTTGAAGACTGCAGGGATTGACTTTCTCAACACAAATTAAACTCATATGGAAACCTTGAAACATCCTTAACAATGAGGAAACACCTAATCATAAATTGTGTAACTTGAGACAAGAATTCCACCCATCCTTTATCAAACAAGAAAGTTTTAATATGTGTAGTCACCTTTGCTTTTGATACATTAGATCAAGTTTCTACATACTAAGTACTACTTTGTTCCACAAACTGATAAGTATTTGTACAGAAAATTTTTAAAATTTTGTGCTTGCAATTCATACGAACTAAATAGGAACCATGAAAATTTCATGGTGTTTTCTTCACAATTTCAGAACAAGATAGTAAGTACACTGACATACATTTACTCAGACTAATGTCCTTGTTCTCTCCAGGCTTCTGTCTGTCATAGACAATAACATTCTATGACTATAACAACCAAGATAAGGAGATTAGTCCAAAGAAATCAATTTATAATAATGATAATTGGTCATCTCAGAAATCCAGACAGATACTATAAGTGCATAGAGAGATATGAAGCATCACAGAATCTGATTAAGACAACTTGTGTCAATGTGTTTTGAAGTAGACAGAAAGGAGTACTATGTACATGGCACGGAAACCTAAATACATTATTCTTAGATAATACATATTTAGTCAATACTTCAATACAGTAAACCCTTGATCTAACAAACACACAGAAAATAAACCTTTTACCATACGAAGTTTGATCAATGTGACAAACAGGTGGACTATAATGAACTTGGCATTATTCTACTTTTGTGGTCTAGCCTTTTGCGGTCTTTAGCTCAGAGTCAAAGAGTAGAATCTGTTTTAACATCAGTGAAACACAGCATCAACTTCCTATTTTCAATTCTGAATGTCATAATTGTATTTTATTCTGATTTGAACTTTTTTCAATTGACAAAAACAACGGTTATGAATCTTATTGCTGTCACAAAAATAATGTGACATAGCATTTTGATTTCGAAGTTTGCCCCACTTGCATTTAACTAAATCATTTCAACTTATAATTCTTCATAACCCTTCAATTAATTTATTTTGAATCAAAAAAAAAAAATGCTGTATTTTTGTGATAAAATTGAAGAAAAAATTAAGATAACCATATAACTAATATTTTTTTGTTAATTGATAAATGAAATTTCAAATAAGATTAATATTCATGAAGAAAACAAAATACAACTACATGATAATGTTTAAAATTGAAAACGGGAAGTTAACACCAATTTTCGTTGTCATGAGAACAGATACTACACTGATCTTAGAATCCACAAAATACTAGACAATAACACTAAGATTGTACCACAAACTATTCACCAAATGATGGACAATCTTTAATGACAACTCTTCCCACCCTACCAGATTGTTATACCAAGTATCTATTGTATTTACTGAAAGTTGCTCCTCGGGTCCCTCAACACAAAGCATGTCTCCATTTCTTGAATGATCCATGGAAACCCAATCATTATAACTATTACAGGGCCAAGGTACTCGTCAAACACCAAAAGCAGACTGCCTTAACAGGGTTAGATCACTAAATGCACAGCAATTTACGCATAACTGCAGGGGCAGAATTGGATTCACGCCTTTTCAAAGGCTTAGCGCGAAGAAATACAAACCGTCCCAACCAAAGTTTGAACTTGTTAATTTTCATTCTCCATGCCATTAATCATTAGACCATCTACACTTCGTAGTATTTTACCAAGATATTTTTGCAAAAGCTACAAAAGAAAAAAGACCCCCCCCCCACCAACTATGACAAGACAAAGCTATATCACTAATAAGTACAACAGGGTTCTAGCTATTGCGTTGGAATTTCCAGGTTAAATGATATTGATGCTAGTCATATAAAATCTGCAACTACAAGTTCTTTTCAGTATTTAGCTTTGAAGGTTTCAGTTTCAATATTTATCAATGTTTAGTAGCTCCCCAAAAACCAGACAAGTCCAGTCAGGAATCACCATGATTAAGTTATATTACTCAGTCTATACCTGTACAGTGTCAATCCTTGTAGCCAGTTGGTAACATCACCTTTTCTAGTTACCTATATCATAACAGGGTCATAGTGTCGTTTGAAGCATGACACTCACAGATGACCGACTTCTCAATTCCCAGCTAAAAATATGGCTACGCACAATATCACAGCACTAGTGGCTCTAAAAGAGCCTTTGTCAGATGATGACCCTGGGGTCAAGCAATGTTTGCATCATTACCGCTATCCCTGGACACCACCAGGCTTTGTTGGTTTCCCTTCACATCAGCAATCGGGGTACCTAATACCCCCCCACCCTATTCATTAATGATAAAAATCTCCAAACAATAGTGAATGACATTTTCAACCAATAAATTTTGCACTTTTAAATATCTAATTCCGATTGAGGTGTACGTGTGTGTGTATGCATGCGCTGTGATTATTTGACAAGTGGCCATTGATATTCAACAGATATATTAGTCAGCACACAAGGCAGTGCAGTGTTTTAGTTCGCAGTTTTTAGGGTCAGCAGTTTGAGAAATCTAATAATAAATTAAAGATCATAGCCCTAGAAAATATTTTAAACGGCAACACTGAAATGTTTCGAAGCCCGTAGTTTTGTACAACAGACGTGAAGTTATTTTACATAATTATTGCACACACACACACCATGGAGTCGAAACAAGCACATTTGGAATGGACACTGCCCTAGGAGTCTATAACTTTCAGAAAGAGTCTTGAACTTATGTTTGGACAGTCAGGAAGATGAGATTTGATTGTCTTAACAAAAGGATGGAACATTTTTAGATTTTTTTTTTTTTAAAATGGTAGCTAGTAAAAGACTTGAGGCTTTATTCCTTTAGTCTGATTAGAGTAGTGGCTTGATATTAGAAAGTTACAAAATGTGCATGTGCGTGAAGTAATTTGCAGGCATCTAGCTATAATTGAAGAAATGCGAGTGAGTGTGTATGCACCACAAACACACAACAACTGGCCTTTGTATAAAAAGTAACATTCACCAGATATAGGTATTAGTCAGCACACAAGGCAGTGCAGTGTTGGGTTTTGAATGATATTTTGTATTCGAGTTGAAGTTTCTTGGATCTGCTGTTCAAGAAATCTAATAAAAATATAGATTATAGCTCTAATTGGCAACACAGACAAGAAGTAACCAAAATACTTTTAAGCCTTAGTTTTCAATAAGGGGCGAAAAATTCTTTCGCATGACAATTATGGCAAGCTGCTCTATACACCATGAAATTTGCCCTCTTCCAAACACACATCTTTGATTAGGGCAGTCCTGTTTTAAATAAAAAGTAGATGTGAAAAATTTACCAGTGCATTGCAATATTTCTCATTTCAGCAATACATAATTCCTTAATGACTAACGCTTTTTTTTTAGCTTGTCTAAAAATTTTCAACTGTTCTGGATTTTTCCAAAATTTTTCATAAGTTACAACATAGTACTGACTGTTCTAAAGTCTTATTTACGATTTTACAGCAAGAAACAAGGCCAATCCAGGTGTTAACATTTTTTAATTTTACAATAGTAATTCTCTATCAATGCTGAAGGGATGGAGAGGGAAAAGGTGTAATGTTGCCAGTTATGCATTTTTTGGTCTAGTGTCTGTTGCATTTAACATCTGTATGATCCACAAATCAGGATGATTGATAAAAAAATATAGTGGGATTTCAATTTCTATCAAATCATATTTCCAAGTTTTGAATATCAGTATTACATTAAAAATTCCAGTCATCATGCTAGCATCATAAAGACCCCAATATTAAGAAAAAAGTGTGTTAAATCTATTGAATTTGCTTAAAGGAATTCATCTAAATTTGTTAGAACCTTCAAAATGCATAATAAATGAAAAAACTCAATGATGCAGTAGGACACTTAATATCTTTTAAAAAGATATTCTTTTAAACTCAAGAAATATTTTTCTGACGTTACCACAGAAACTCCTTGATCAATGAGGTCTTTTTATAACGTCATTGAGAAAATAGATAAATATATGATGAAATATTGTAGGTGGAAGAGCAAAAGAAATAAATTTTCTCACTCAACAGATGTTAGGAGCAAAATTCACAGAGAAGGCAAGCTTTTGGATGTTTTGAATAGAAGATGAAAAAATACAAACATTAACTCTGAAGAATACATCTACCATGATCCAGGGTTATTCTGCAAAATATCAACAGAACTGAATACAACAATTTTGGGTTGTACTGAGTGAACACACCTGACCTCTTTGAATATTGATTTACACCAGAGTTGCTAGAACTGTACATATTTTAACCTTCAAAATTTTGAGAACTCATTCTGAAAGCCTGTAACTTGTAACACACATGACCAAAAGTGACATGACAACGCAACCTTGAAATTCAGAAGTATTGTTTTGGCAATTGGAGTCGCCTGCCGTGGGAGGACAAACATTCCCCCCCCCTTTTTTTTTTATCAGTAACTTGAGTCACCTACAGCATGCTAAAGGTTGATATTCAATTACAGTAAAGTTGCCAGCATAAATTTTCAAAATCTTATAAACTAAAAAACAATTTTGGTTCAAGTTTAAAGTTAGAAATTCCAACAATGCATTTTGAATATTCAGTTAATCCTAAAGATGGTTTGTCTGCCAGTTGAAATGGTTTAGACGTATTTGTTCAGGATTTAATAATCAATAGGATCTCAACTAATTGTAGAGATAAATGAGAGGAAGTAATTCATGGATGTTGAGATACATTAAAGGTCAAAAACTTGAAGCTGCTATAATCAGATCAACATTGGACATTATTTGTTTCCAATGATATTAAACACAGAAAAAAAAAAAAAAAAAAAAGTGATTTTCACAGAAGTGCATGAATTGTCTCAAGTTTTGTAAGTCATTCCAATATAGTTTTAATCATTTGTAATAGATGAAATACTCTCTTAATCATTGACCTATTAACTATGGCAGATGTTGAATAATTATCCATGGCAAGTTATCTATTGAATGATTGAAAAAAAAAAAAGAAAAAAAAAAAAAAGAAAAAAAAAGAGGCTCCAATTCAGAGATGCCATCTTTTACAATGGAATATTTAAGTCAGCATCTATTGCAAAATGGTTGAAAATTCCGTCATTCACAGATAATGGGTTAATTTGACTAGTGAAATTCATCTTAATTTCAGTTGCTTTTCATTGCAACTACACAGACCATCAATTTAGGATCATTATTAAACTATGGATTAGAAATTAAGAATAAGCTCTCAGCAAGACTCAAACTAGCCTCCCTTCTACCATTCTGGTCAATTGTGTAATAAAATTAAAATGAAAGAAATACACGTCAAAAATTAAGAAAGGTTGACAATTATATTGTTGGCCATATAAGTCTTTTTTTTTAACTTCAGCTATTCATATATGCCAATGGACTTACCTAGTAATTTTGCAGAAGTACTTTTGTAAGACTAACCTGCATTGTTGGTTAAGAAGATAAGGACAAAATTTCAATTTATGAACAGCAAGGATTTTATTTAAAGTGTTCTATAATAGTTCATGTCTAATAATTAAATGATCAAAGCCTTTCACTAAATGAAAGATACAGATTTTAAAGTTTTGAAGCAGATTGAGTGTCAACTCTGGAACAGTAACCCAGAGACTGGAGTTAAGACATTATTGAAAATATCTTTTCAGAGATGTTCTAATACAGCCAAGATGTTGTTTTGGGGTCATCTTGATGGTACCAAGTCCAGGTAAAGAGAAAGGGTTATGCTTGATGCTAGCAACTCCACCCTGTAAAACCTACTTGCAACTGAAACTGCAGCAATATCACCCTAGCAAGATTCCTCTTCAGGTCTCATGATGCATGCTGGTGAAAGCCTATAGGAAGCCAGTTTTCAGAAGAACCTTCTTGTGATTAAGGCAAAACCAGAATCAAGTTTCAAGAGGTGGACTAGAATCCACAGGGGAAGAGAAGAAAAGAGTTTAGAGACCAAAGCAAACCTAGAAATTAGTTGAGAAAGAGGCAAAGGCAGGCAGCAAGACTGACATGGGTCCAGAATCTACTCCACTGGTATAGTGTGGTTGTGGCTCTATTCTCTACAAGTAGTTTACATAAATAAACACATATAGCAAATAATTGAATTAGATATTTGAAAAAGAATAAAAACTCTTTTGGAAATTGAATTCACTTCTAAGAATGAAACCTTTCGTTCAGCAGGAAGCAATTGATGGATAATCCTAGAGTTTGGCCTTCAGTCAGAGTTCCAGTAAATCAAGGTAATATAACAAGAGTCCACATTTACAGAGACACTAAAAAAAAAAAATTTTTTTAAAAAAGCCTTGCTAATCCACGAACACACAAGACATCACTGAAAAGACTTGGAGCAACTAAGTTGAAAACCTGTTGGTAGCAAAGATTTTCAGTTAGTTCCTGAGGAGGGCCCAATTTTTTTACCAGATAGAATCTATAATATTATTCAGCTTGTTCCAATCTGGGATAAGAGATCATAGATTTGACATATTTATTGAATCATACCATACATTAAAAAAAAAATCACCACCATGACCTCTTGGATAACGTTCTATTTGAATATCGAGGGGAATAAAATATTTTTTTCAAAATTCAAAAACATTCAATTTTCAAAAGGGAATTAGGCCCATTTAGTATGTGTGCCAAATATGGCGGGGCAATGCCCAGGTGTAGGTGTCACAGTTTACACTAGGTTTCTTTAGAAGTAGGAATTAGGTTATTGATAAGATTATGTTCTTTATTGGGAGCAAAATGTAGAAAAAGAATATACAAGAATGGGGGCGAGCAATCTATTTTCCAGACTTGAAAGCACTTTTATGAAAAACCCACAGAAGTAGGTACTTATGGATACCGCACTGAAAGTGATGATATATAACCGATTATGTTTCCATCATATACTGCCAACATCACATTTCCAGGCATTCTTGCATAGGTATTTTCTTCTACGTTGAAGAACTTTTCAATGAAAACCTCATACAAACAGATAATAATTGGCTTAGAACCCAAAAAATCTGTTCTAAGAAAGCTATATCTACTTGGCTTGCAGAATAAGTATCCTTCAAATATTCGTGAAATCCTCCGATAATTCACTGAATGATACGCTGTATATGACAGCGTAACTCAGGAATCACAAAACAAATCTGTGAAATGTGTTTACTAATGGGACCTCCAGACAGGTTTTTAGTAAGTTAGTTTCTAAAAACTAAAATGGAAAAAAAAAAATGTTTTCCTTCAAATAGTGGCAGGGGGCTTAATCCCAAAATAAAGATCTTTTCCATCTACGTCTAATACTAGAAATCTGATTCTATTTATCCTAATGTTATCCAAGTGGCTGAGCAGGTGCACTGCAGCCAGAGGTATTGAATTACAATATTGTTAAAATACACAACAAAAGAATGTGAAAAAGTCTGGGTGTTCTGTATCTGAATTATAATAGAGTGATATTGAACTGATTTCTAGTTTATACTATTAACCTGATTCCGTTTATCTGTATTTTACCTCCAAGTAACCAAAACATGTACGTGAAGATGGGTTGAAACATTTTGACTAAATGAAAGAATGTGAAGAATTCTGAACATACTTTAGAATATTTACATTCTGTTCTTACTAGTGTACCACTGTCGTTGAAAAACTCAAGTGTTTGAAAATGTTATTCTTTTCTCCTCGTGACAAAGCAACATGAATTGTGTATTATTATAATTAGATTATACGCGTTAAACTAAATTGGTAAAACTGGAGAATTGGCAAAATTTACTTTGATTACACAAACTTTTGATCGTGAGAAAATAGTTGTTTTTATCTTTGTTCCGATAAAAAAAAACTTTTGACCAAATCAAAACTACGTACCATTTATATTTTGTGAAAAAAAGTTATAACGTTATTTAGGTAATTTCCCCTATTCGGGGTAACACATGCATTATAAAGAGTTACTTCAGCCGCACACATGATGCATAATGTGCACAAGTATATTTGTATATCTACACAACAGTTGTCCTCTTAGAAATGATTCATAGTTGGTTACTCTAATGAAAAATTCTTTCAAAATGTCATATTCAACTTATGACGAACTCAATAATGATACAATAATCAGTATCCTTCTCAACACTAGAGTGAAATGTGATAGAAGGGAGAGTCATTTGTGGCAACATGCGTACATGCGGGGATAGACAAAAATCATCTCTACAATGTAGAGAAGTTAGACCCAATTGGAATTCACAAGATTTGGCGTAAACATGAGATCCGTTGAAAATTTATGAACAATTCAATTTATTCTAAGAAATGACAATATAGTTCATTCACTTCTATTTTCTTTTGAATTCTCTTATCTATATTTGTGTGCCATTTTAAACAGAGTGTGCAAACCACTTTCACTATTATGGGCAAATCATTTAGTTCCTAGGTACCTACCTTTGAGATGCCTCAGGTATCAGGCAATGAACCTGACCTACACTTCCAAGTGCAATGGGAAAGGGCAGTCTGGCAGGACACTCCCTTTGAAAAAAAAATGTTGGGAGGGGGTGCTTCAGAACCAAAGAACTGAATGGTTGTGTGTGTGTGTACGCGCGCAAGAGCACTCAAAGTGGGTCACTAAAACATACCAGATTGTGGTTGTGTTTACAAGGTCAGCCCGAGGTACTGGCAAAACGGCTGACGCCCAGTGAACCCATGATGTGTCCGAAATGAATCCAATAAGAACAGTCAAAATAAAAAAATTACAGATTTGCCAGAAATACCTGACAGTTGAATATTTTCTGTTGTAGTAAAACTAAGAGGAACAATTGTCAAAATTCTCATGACCAATAGCAATCAGATTATTGTAATAACTTCATTCCTATGTATTCATTTTTCTCTGCTGAACACAAGATATCGATATAATAGATTGAAAGGCGCCGAAGTTCAGCTTGCCCGACGCACCAGGAACCGTAGGGGCCGACCATGTTTTGTTGAAACCATGTTGATCAAATATGAATCTGTCTACATGATTTTGTATGGGTGTGTAAAAAAGAAAAGGAAAAAAACGGAGAAAGGGAGGAAAGGAAAGAAAAAACAAAACAAAACGGAAGCCCAAGTATGGGGGCACCAAAAAGAAGCGTGTCTATTTCAGGCAACCCAACACCACTCAAACAGCAGCACATATCTATATATAGTTGGTAAGATGAACTAAGCTTGGCTTATTTCTCTAGCCACGAGGAAAGAGAAAACCCACACCGAAAGAAAAAAAAGGATGAAGTTCTACTTCCTTCGTAGATAGAGATACATTTCAAATAACATGAGATAAGCGTCCCGTTAAAACGCGGGTATTGGTGTTCAACACAGCTAACAGCGTAATAACCAAGCCGCTATCAATTTAGCTATTTTAGAGCTAGATAAACATTTTGGGGATCACCGTTATAACGCAGGCTAGGTCGTAAGAGGGTAGGTGGTGTTGTAATAACACTTTTCTTAATGTGAGTTTGTACTATATGTAAAACTGACACTTTATACAGGATGTAGAGTCCTATCTATTTTTGTTTCAAAAATAATAAAATATATACTATAATGGCCACACAGGTGTCCATAAAATTTTGTTTAATCAGGGCAATAAAATAAGTAGAGAGTTTATGGACACTTTTCTGTATTTGCAAAGGATAACAAAACCTTACTTTTCAATAATGCAATAATGACCCACCCAATCAGGGTCTTCGGTTTTATGCACTGTATCGGAATTAATGTACATTGTTTACAACAGTTTCTGTCATACGGAAACAATTGTTATGGTTACCATGCTTATACTTATGTTACAAACAATAAGCTTTATTTATAACTAAGCGAAGGTAGTTCCGATTGAAATTCTGATGACGTCACGTAGCGGGTGTGAGTATGAAATTTCACACCCACGAACACTCCATTTTAAAAATGGCGCATGAATGAATTGATAGAATTCATGAGAAAAATAGGATTATATTGTTACTGCATCTCTTCGTTTTCGATAGATCGCATACCTGCTTGACGTCACATGAATTCCTAATCCCAGAAGCCAGAGAATAAAAAGACACCATAAATGACTTTCGATTAAGTACCAATAAATTCTAAGAGAAGAAAAAAAAACAATCAACCCATCAATAGCGGAAGGGGGCAAATGTAATAGTTATCCATTGCAAGATTAAAGCCCAAGATTCACACGAAGAACTAACTGAGTTTCCATCAATGACAAGACAGAAATTTCCGTCATCCGCAGTTCAAAAGAAGCAGAATAAAATCTAGGCAACGAAAAAGTTTCAGCAATTAATGGTAAAGGAAAAAAAAGCTGGATAGAAAGGAGAAAGCAAAATATAAGACGAACAACAGGATTTTGTTTCTTTGTTGCTCTCATTACTACACAAGTTGGAAGAACCGAGTGTGAGAGACTTGATCCCAAGGCTAATTCTTCATTATAATCAAGAATACAAGGACAATTTAGACAAATCAATCAAGAAAAAATAATTCTGGAGAAAGAGGCAAAAATGACTCAGCAGTTCGCAGTTTTCGTTAATAATTTCAAAGTGTCTCGGATGTTTTGTTTGTTTTTGTTTTTTGATCCGTGGAAAAATGAAGGAGTCCTTGGGAATGAAAAGGTTGGGTTGGGGATCACTGATTTAAAGTAAACATCTGTACACTACAATGGTAATTCTTCGTTGTACGGAGTTTTTCGTATTAGGTTCTAGCATAAAACGAGGAATTCTGATAGAAGCGACCATGAAGTCTAGCAGTTGAATTGGCAAAAATGTCGAGTCATATACTGGTGTATGTCTATGGGCTATGGTGCACCCGAAGAAACAAACAAGACAGACTTCAGAGACTAATGATTTCAATCTGAACTGATTCCTCCGCTTTTCAGAGGAAAGACAAACATTAACCATCAAAACGTCTTTATTCGTCTATTTTCCTTCCTACGAGACAGACGAAACGGCAGAATCTTCACCTTGAGAGCTTCAAATTCATATGTTGAATAACATTTAAATGGATTTTAAATTATTTTTATAAATCATAAATATAGAAATATTGAATTAGCTGAGGATAGAATTTTATTTGCCATTATTGATAAAATTCGGTACAAGTTCGGAAAATATGCTGGTTAGGTTATTAAATCATGACACTGATATGTGCAATCCCCCACAGATGCCAATTATTCCATGAACTCAATCTTTTTAAGAGATGAACTTTACTTTAAGATTATCAATCTTTTGTTGAGACTGTATAGAAATTTTTAAAAGATCACAGGATTCTGCAAAATAATCGAACTAGAATCATGGATTCCATTTTCTGTTTCGTAATGGAAAATCAGACTAACCTTCCAAAAATCATTTGACAAATCAATATGGGAATACATTAAAAAAAAAAAAAAAAAAAAAAAAAAAAAGAGGAAGTACAGGGAGAGCGATTTTGAGGAGTTGAAAACAGTTCAATAAGAGTCTATTTGGATTTAGGAAAATAATATTAGAGAAACAAATTAAAATCTAAGAAAGCAGGAATAAGTGAAAAATGGCGGAGATACTAAAAGTGGTAAGTAGCTACTACTACGTACTACAAAGTACATAACACTAGTAACCGACATTCGAGTGGTGTATGATGACAGTGACTATTAATGATTTTACAGGTACGAGAATACCTGATTGATGGTTAAAGTTGTTAGTATTCCTGTTTCCCTGAAACAAGGCCAGCATCGACATTAAACATTTTCTTCCTAATCCAGACCTAAGATCCAGTTTTACAAGTAGTAAAACTACCACTAGTAGCTATTTATTTAGTGAAAAACACAACATGGGCTACAAAGTAAAATATCTTGATAATTTTTGATCGAAGCATGGAACCAGCTGATTGAAAAAAGTTACCAAGTTACGAGCTGGAGCTATAAAAGTCAACTGCACACATTCAACAAGAAAGCATCCTGAAAACGTAAACCTTTCACGCCATTGTCACTAAAAATCTAAACTGTTCCTGGATCCATCCCAAAATTTAATCAATTGTTCCTTAGCCTATGGCCCATCCTTCTCTACAAAATATCATTGGAATTCGATGAGGACTTTGGGAGATAGTGGGTGGACAAAGACAAACACGAGTGAATAACTAAATAGAATACTCAGTCCAACTTTTCAAATTTAGTAAATGAATAAGCAGTTCCATTAAAAGGCTCTCGAAAGGATAACATTAAATCAATGACCCTTAATGGATCAAACTTATCACAAGGCAGTCGTTTGTCAACCACAACAGAATTAATCAATGTAGGTTTTACTTGACCAACTTATTCAAATGAAGATAAACAAAGTGGCGATGACTTGGTTCTATTTTCATTATGTTTCAGTATATACAATATCAAATAAAATGTCTTATTGTTTAGGTTACCAAGTAGTAGTAGAGTTGAAATAAGAGACCCTTAATCTTTGCAGGCAAATTTTCATCGGGGCTACTTTTCAGATAACTACGATGAAAAAAAAACCAGGAGACTTGTTCATTTTCAACAACACGAGGGGGTGGAATGACAATCTGGTGATAGTTCACAAGATCAAGATGAAAATCTGATAATACCGTAGTCTCATAATAGGCGTTACATTTGCATGCAAAATTCATATACTAAATATCATTAACATAGGATAGAGGTAGTACTTTTTTATCTTTCAAGGAAATAAAAGGTGATGTTTGTTGGACTACAATTTTGGTAACATTAAGGTCATATTTCGCAGCCCTAAGAATAAGATTAAGATTTCCAACAGTAGTTTCAGAGCTTTTAGAACAGTTCCCAGGGAAGATATTTTAACCTGGGGGGGGTATGTATTTTGATCATTACCAGGACAAAGGTATGGGTGGTTTAACAATTTGGTCGAGTAATTTGAGTGTTTCAGCCAAGAATCCAAGATGGTAGATAACCCGCCAATGGGTCGGTATCATAATGAAAAAATTACGAAATGACAAACGCGAGGAGAAAATGTGGAAACCTTGGATCGCTTAAAGAGGAAGGTGAACTGGAACCTTGTTTCTTTAAAACTGTGTTTCTCAGACAACTAAGCTTGTTGGTTTCAGCTTTCTCCTTATTAAGAAGAGGGGAGATAATGAAAGAATTTAATTTCATTTCAATAAGTGCGAGTAATATCAAGATATCTAAAAAAAAGAAAAAAAAAAATATCCTCAATCTGAAAAACCAGTGACATTTTTTTCAACCAGTATGATCACTTTTAAGAATAAATCCACAACGCAATAGAAGGGTTAGGTAAAATTTATAATAATAAACATAACTAAATCTGATCTGCAAAATAACGGGACGAAGTCAGGAAGTGTAGGACATCAATAGGTTAACCTTTTTAAGAACATGCTTCGGGAGTGAAGGAATTTCTCAGAGGTGTAGCTGGGGGGGGGGTATACCACCCCTCCCGAGGGGGTGCAAACGTTTTAAAAATAGCAGCTCACTGCATTTCCAGACATTGAATAAAAATACATTAATTGCATGAAAAATCATTCAAAATTATTGGTTGTTTTTCACCAATTAAGAAAGTACATGTTTATAGCAAATTTTCCTTTTTTCATCAAGTCTCGTTGAATGTTATAGGAAAAATATCTAGCTATGCCACTGCATTTTCAAGCGAAATTATGATTAAAAAAAAATATCTACCACAAGCGAGAGAGTCGCCATTATGAGCGGAAAAGCAACAAGAAATCTCTTCTCACAACTAACCATTAATGGAAGAAATCTTAATTCTCAGCTATCAATGAAAGAACGATGAAATAATAAAGAATTGGTGTTTTCTTGGTGGGATCGAACGGCATAAAAACAATCTTTGTTTAACAATAGGGACTGTTGTATGCCTGTAGAGTTTACTAGAGTATATCATGTAGTTCTCTCACCAGATGTAAATACTTAAAAGAATTAACACTACGATCAGTTGAAGTTTAAGATAGTTGAAAACTATATTTGTACATTTTTTCGCACTTAAAAGCGTATTACCATTTAAAACTCGACTTAGAGCCTTGAAGAGTGGTTAAGAATTCAAGAAATGGTTATGGAAGTTCGTAAAATTAGTTTAATCCTGAATCAAGCATAGAAAAAGGATTTTTAGGTTTCCAAACATAGAATCAAAGAAAAGTCTATAATGAAAATAATGCAAGATTTTCTTGAAGAAAATATCACTATTTGCACAAGAAAATTGAATTTTCAAGCAAAAATGTATTTGTGAAATAAGATATCAACTAAAATTCGGTTTTGTAAACCAGTGTGTATTCGTAGGAAAATGTATTGTTTCTACGTAGCTTGATCTGCTTTGATTGAATCTGACATTTTTTAGAATTTCTTTTTTGAGAAAAATCTTAGGGGAAGCGAGTTGTCTGTTAAGTGGGAGTTTAATTTACAATTTACGTATGATGTAAAACTGGACCCCTATTTTGTGTCTTTCTGACAGCGGGTGTTCCATCAACAAAATAAATGCTGCCTAACTGTTTCCTTAGCGAAAATTTTATAGAATTGTTTTGCATGTGTATAAAAAAAAATAGAGAAAAAAAGTAAGCGTAAAAAAATGTTAAAAGGAAAAACATCGGGGTAGGTGGTGTCTTAATTCTCGATTTTATAGAAAAAATTGTCAAGGCCCAGAAAATTGGCAAATAATTCCAAGGTACATGAAAAATGAAAAAGAAATGGTTTGATGCGATGGACTTGTCATATGAAAGAGGCTGTAGAAGACGCTACCGTCAGTTTGACAGGTGGAAGGAAATAACATACCTGGCCTAAGTTCTGATAATAATTCAGTTTTTAAAAAATTTAAATGAATGAAACAAACAAAAAAAAAAAACAACAAAAAAACGTAATTTGAAATTAATAGTAATTTCTTACAGTAATTTGCAAAGGAGAAATATTCTGAAACTGAGTTTCAAGTGAAAACTGATGGTCATTCTGAATTTTTAAGGTTGAAAAAATTAAAACAAAAACGAATTATTTACCTTAAAAAAATGAAGTTAATGCATCATTTTCTGTTGAAAGATTTTGAAAAGAAAATGTTTGGGATCAAAAATCTAAAATATTGAAAAAGATTTTTTCAACTTTTTTAACACGATATCTTTGTATGAACTCAATAGTTATTTGAATAATAGTTTTGTTGCGTACAAAAGACTAAAAAAATGATTTCAATAAATCCATCTACAGGAGGTCGATAAAATCGTTGAAAACATTTTTTTTGAGAAGAAATAACAGAAATAGCTAAACTTGACTCGATCCTTAAAAAAAAAGAATCGAATTGAGAAATCTATGAATTTCAGGTGAATTATTACATCTAAAAAAAAGTAATGGACCTTTCACATTTATTTTCAGGTAAAAATCTAATTGAAATAAAACGAATTAAATAGACTTGTCAATGATTTTTAGATTAAATAAAAGTCAATTCACTCAACAAAAACCTTCACCTTCCATTTATGATGTTCTATACATCACTATAGAAGAAGGACTAACACCCACGCTTTATAAAAAGTGCACATTATTAAAAACTGGTAAAATCAATTTCATTCTTAATAAAAATGATAGAAATATATACATAACGTACACGGTAATAGAAATAGGTAAAGGTAACGTTGAATACTAATTAAATAAGGTTAGATATGCCAGTCTCTCTCGAGAAAGAATTTTCACATACATTAAGTATTTATTTGCAGAAATGAGAGAGAAAGAAGGAATATTACATCAATAACTAGAGTGAATTTCATATATACATATTAGGGTCAAACGATTCAACAGGTAATGAACTAGTCTTAAAATAAAATCATTTGAAAACATCAATTCCTCCAAAATGAATAATGGTCTCTAATAAAATAGGGACAGTAGGAAATTTTCATCCAAGCAATAAAAAAAAAAAAAAAAAAAACAAATAAATAAATTCAAACTTATATTATGTACATGTCTTGGGGCGGAAAAAAAATAAAAATAAAAATCTGTGTTTCGAAGCTTAAAAAAAATAAAATTACATATCCGACTTGGATTGTCAATGAAGACGAAACATTGGGGCTATTTTAATTTTAAAAAAATCAATTATACAAAAATAATTAAATCCCACCTTGACACGAAAAACAGCGACTGATATTGAAACAAGAAACAAAACAAGGGGTTTAGTAACGGTGACAGAGTGCACTAAAAACCAACCCCCCATTTTTTAACCATTAACATGGTAGAAATAATATCGAAGAAAGTAAGGGACAAGTTCAAGTGATTAAATGTATTAGAAACCGGTCCCTCACTTCGTAACCACACGGACCGTACTTACAAGATTAATAGTGGGGGTTCACTTTAGATGATCAAATGCATTGGAAATAGACCCCCCACTTTAATCACAGCATACTTATTCAGATATTCCGAATAAATAAAAATATTTTTTGAAGAGCACTTAGTAATAGGAATAATGAGGGAGAAAATACTGCTATAGTCCAACGAATTTATTAAAATCACCCCTGACTTTGTGACCACAGAACAGTAGTTGAAAGATGAAAACTGGGGGGAGGGCATTTTAGGTGATGAAATCCATTAAAAACTCATCACCCACTTCGTAACCACTCATGACATAACATTATTAGTACATAGTCCGTATAAATATACTCTTGGAGGACACGTACCAATAACTAGGGAGAAAATAAGAGGTCAGTTCAAGCGATGAAATGTCTTAGAAATCTCCCACTATGAAACCACACATACAGTAGTCAAGATGAAAGGGGAGCATTTTAGGTGATGGAATGCATTAAAAATCGATCCCCCACTTTATAACCAGATATGACAGTAATACATGCATTATTTCATTCTTTTAAACCGTATAGATATTTTTGAAGAACACTTAGTAGCAATGAGGAAGAAAATAAGGGTTCAGTTTATATGATGAAGTGAATTACAAATCTTTCTTCCAATTTGTAGCCATACATTTGGAGTTAGGATGAAAATGGAGGTGCGTTTTAGATGGTGAAACGCATCGGGAACCGATCCCCCACTTTATAACCATTCATTTGACATAACAATACATACATATTCACAAATATTGCGTATAGATATATTTCTTGGAGAACACTTACTTTTTATTACCCTGTCCGTCGTAGACATCTTACAATCTGTAGTAGTCATCGTTTTTTTTTATAATTTTTTTTTGAATTGGTTAATTTTCTCTTTTTTTAATCCAAAAGAGAGAATAAAAAGATAATTTTCGCCTCCTTTTGGCGAGTATTTTTTTTTATTTGCAAAGGCTTCTCTTTCGTTTTTTTTTCCTTTGAGGAAGGATTTTAGAAGAATTTCGTATTTCGTCAAACAACAATCTTTGAATTCTTGTAATTTTTTTCCTTTTTTTCTCCAACCGTTTTCGGTTAAATTAGTGAATTATTTAGTAGTAATTGCACCAAACAATTCTACTAGCTTGATAACAGGCGTAGAAAGAACTTGAATTAAATGGTAAACAGTTCCTCTTTTCGTTTTCCTTGGATTTCTTGGTTAAATTTTGGTAATTAAAGATCTTTGAAATGGATTGTTGTTATAGGTTTCTGGTTTCGTTTTTTTTTCAAACTATGTTTTGTTCGTTTTTTTCGTCTTAATACGTATATAATAATTTTTTGCTGTTTTTGTGTCTGTGGTGGTTGTGCCCCCCCAACAGGCACGGATTACAAGGTATTGGGTCTCCGATTCTGACTACAGTGTTTTTGTAAATCGTCACCCCAGCAAAAATCGACAGGGACAGAAGCAAAACCCCCTCAACATTCAAAATGGCGTCAATAACATCTCATTTGCATATTTACATCAGCAGCAGCCTCCCTGATTTGCATAAGAGCAGCAGGAGCTAAGGACTGTCGAAAGCTTTCCGATGAAAGTACTAAAATGGCCAATTAAAAAAAAAAATTATTACAAAAAGAACCAAATAGAATATGAATATGAATATGAATATGAATATATATATATATATATACACACTCACTATTTGGTTCTTTTCTAATAAATTATATATATATATATATATATATATATATATATATATATATATATATATTCTTTTCTATTATAATGCAGGTGTTGGGGGCCTAAGTTAGCCAACCGCATTATAAACAAGCCATGATCAATGGAGCCGATTTGGAGCTTGATTAATATTTTGTGATCAACCATCCACTCAAGTTATAAAACGGGGGGGGGGGTCTACCTCTGGATCTGCGACTATATATTTTCATCATATAAAACTACAATAAGATACTTCGTAAATTATTAGATAGATAATACAGAACAATAAATTCAATTCTTCCATAAATTTGCAAAGAGGGTTAATGCCAATTTAGCACATTGTAAGCTAGATTTAGCCCCAAAGGGGCTAAATTAGCAGTGTTTTACAGTAAAATATTTTTGCAAATTCAAAACGGAATTATCAGTTGTTAAATATTTTCACAGTTTATCGGGATTATATATTGAATAAATAAATTGAAGAAAAGTACCAAATTTCACAATCGTGGGAAAAGAACCAAATTCGGTTCAAAAGAACCAAATTTGGCAGCTCTGCTGCAGCGGGTACATTGTTGCCAACTTTATTTTGAAATTTACATAAAAAATTATGTCAAAAACATCTAAAAACACCTTAAACACATAGATTCACAATTTATACATGAAAATTCCAAGAAATACATTACATATCATCAATAAATTGAATGTGATTATAATCGTCAACATTCACTTATTCAAATCTTGATAATTTTATTGAAAATTCAACTTATTTTATTACTATAAATTGAATGAAAATATTTCTTATTTTATTAACAAATCATCTAAATTACAAATACGCAACGAAAATCATCTAGATCTAGCTGCAAAACATTGAAAATGTCAATACTGCAGCAGACCCAACGTTTTATGTATATTAAAATATATATACAAGTAGGTAGGTGTGTACAAATAAATGTACGTATCTAAGTGGATGGGTGGAAGGAGACGATAGATATTCTTAGCGATACCAACGGTGGTATTATTTATTACAAGCTACCGTGTTGCTTCGCTTCGTCGCTATTAGCGCTTCTAATACCAGTGCGATTCAGCAAACCCAAAACCTGCACAATCTCTATTTATCTATCTACGTAAATCAGCCTGCTTCTATCAATTTCAGCCTTTTAATCTCTACCTATCTACCCACCTATCAGCCCGTTTAAACCTATCTATCTATCTATCTATCTCAGTCCGTTTGTATGTATGTATATGTAAGTATTTATCTTTTTATCTATTCCCCCTCTCTTTCTTTCTTTTTCTCTCGAAAGATTTTTACTCTTTTGTTATCCGTTCAGGGAATTCATCTTATTTTTTTTTCTTAATTATTCATCAATCAAACTAAACGGCAATCTTCAGATACTTTTGATTAACACATTTTTTTTGAATTAATACATAAATAGTTACTTATATTTTAGTTCAAAGTATCTTAAGCTTTATTAATTAAATGCAATAGATTTACTCATTTTTAGAATAAAGCATATGAAGTGTACTTCAGGTTTGAGAATGCTCATTAATTTTTTTCTACATATCCATACTACTCAGTGTTTTTGTCACACAAGTTTGGATTGATATTTCTTAATCCAAATGCGTCTAAATCCAGAGATAATCATTGAAAACCTAATTAAACGTGATTATTTTCTTATTTGAATCGCCAATAAAACTCTGCCTTATAGACTCATCGTGGTGTTCGACTTATTGAGATCAATTTTCAAATCTAATCAAGAGTTGAACATAACACGAGGTGTGCTTTTGAAACAGTGGAAATTTCGGACTCAAGGCTAATCCTGCAGACTCAAGGTGTGTTAAAACCCCTGATGATAGATTTGGCCATAAAATACGAACAGTACTAGACGAGTATGGTATTTGTGAAAAATCTATCTGAAATTCTGTTTTTCCAGCGTTGAACCTGTTCAAGAAGAACGCAACGCTATCAATGTCTGTGGAATTTTCTTTCAAATTTGGAAACAATTATCATCACTTTTTTATAAGTCGTTACCTTATAGACCGGTGATTCTAGACGTGGGGGTGGGGCAATTAGGAGTTCAGGTGTTAATAGCGAAAAGCGCTCCGTGGCTGAAAAATGAGCCTTAACTTAAAGCACAACTGATTTGTTATTAATCATAGTAATACTATTAATTACTAATTACACAATATAAGTAATTACTAATTTTACTATAGATTCCATAACTAATGATTTACTCATTAACTTAGGTGTGAATGCGATAAGTTAATAGTGTGGTTCGTAAATTTCACACCATAAAGAAATATTTCAAAATTTAATAAGTACCCTCAAGTTGATACATCACTATTTATTTCACGAAGAAATTGTCACATGATTTATAAGTAAACTATAGTTTTAGTAGCAAGGGGAACATCAAATTTTTGTTGTCGCGTAGGGGGCCTGGTTGGAACAGAAAAAAAAGCGTTTAAGAACCACTGAGATGAAAGAAAAATAACTATTGTGACTTCTTAGCAACAATATGATGCCGCAATTAGTGCTACTGCTACTCCTATAGCTGTTGTACGGCTTTATACGGTAGAAGCCCCCCCCCCCATCTCTCTCTCTCTTTCTTTCTCTTTGATGAAATAAAAATACCTTTTCGCTAAGCACCATCCACACATCACACCGACGTAATAACGACCTCACTATGTCAGTGGATGGTTCTACGGCGCAGAATGTCAGTTAAAAAAAGAATTTTACAAACTATCTTTCATTTTTTACAGCGTTCTTCTAAACCCTATGGATTTGTTATACCACGGGGATAATGTGGATTTTACAAGACTGACCTCAAAATAGAAACTTCCCATTTTGAACTTATATTGAACTATGATTCAAAATCATAGTTCGTCATAAGTTTCGTTACAATAACTGGCATTACCTACTCAAAGGGTGGATCCATGATTTTGAGCGGGGAGCGGTCCATTTTCCCCTGTATGATTAAACCATAATAGATTTTTTTTTAAAGTTAGTTAATGATTATTCGGGATTATTTGTGCTTTTTTTTTCTATTTACATAATTTCTTTATCAAGATATTACAAAAAAATAATTGTGCTTTTCCCAAGCATACGAGGAGTTCGAAACCCCTTGACTGTCTCCGCCCTGTGGAACTTCTGACCTTGCAGCACTATTTTCTTATCTTGACTACGTGAACCAAACCCACTGGTGCTAAAAGGACCTTTAAACCATGTTGGCATTATGGGTTTTACAAGAATAAGAACAACTGATTAATAAAAAAAGACTTTCTCGAAATATCTGAATCTGAAGCAGCTACTAACCACCTCTTTCATTTGAAGTTGTTGGTAGCTGTTGTCAGTTGTAAGAATTTTGGTCGCCAACTTGGCGTAGTAACAATTCTTTTAATCAATATCGTTTTAGTAACAATTGCAGCACTAGTGATGCATTATGGTAAATTGTGCTGCATCTGCTTTAATGACTAACTAACTAGTCATCATCGATTTTAGTAAGCTTATAAGGGCACTCCCCAAATCACTTATTGTTATTTAAATTTCTCAAACAAAGGCCCTGTTTAATCCAAGCTGTAATGACTTCAGGACTAGTGCATGGGGGAAACCCAGGATTTCATAGTCGAGTGGCAGGCAAATTTCTTGTCAAACTTCAGTCCCAGTCCAGAGTTGATTTGGCTTTTCTACCCCAACAAGAACAATCACATAAGTAAAAATTAACATTCCATTATCGCGATTTGAAATCACGACCAACTGTTTGGTCTCACCGACGGAGCTGAATTGACAAGTCATACATATCTACAAAATTTACCTCACAGATATGCAAGGGCCTATCTTATTCCAATAAATAAATGCATTTATACTAAAAAGAATATTTTCAAATTTTCGTAGTTATATATACAAAAGTTGCCAGAGTCATCTTCAATCAGGATAGAAGCAGCAGTGGAATTTGTTCCTGCAGCAGTCAGGCTTGTTTAACAGATTATTTTTTGCTAATTGGTGATATATCACAGTGTGTACGTGTAGATCGATTTTTTGACAATTAACCAGAGTACGTTGACATTCGACAGATATATCACTCACCACACAAGACAGTACCGTTTAAAGTTTTTGAGATTATCGGTTCCCGAGAAATCTAATTAAAAAAAATGAAAAATAGTTTTTATAAATCATCTCCCTTGAATTCTGCTACTTAGAATTATCTAAATTTGAATACAAGATATCTTAGTTGACAACACCGAAAAGAAATAATCGTAATACATTGAAGCCATAGTTTCGTTCGGCAGACGGAAATTATTTTATTTGTCAATTCGGGCTGGTTGCTCCACGCAGCATGAAGTCTGACACTTTTCAAATATGCACCTTTGGAACGGCAATGTTCTCGTATGTCTTATAGACAATAGATGTAGTACTTTTTCGTTTTAAAGGTTATTTTCTGATTACATAGGATTATACGATTTTTTCTATTTATAAATTTTTTCATCTAGATATTCAAAAAAATTAATTGTACTTTGCCTGAGCAGGTTGGGGGATATCCATACACCCTGGTTCCCCTGGATCTCTGCCTGCTTGTTGTAACTATTATCTAAAATCAATAAGTTTTTTTTTTTTTTTTTTTTCTTATAATAACTGCATCAATGATACGTTATGGTACATGTATTGTACTACATCTGCTTTAGTAACTAACAACTAGTTATCGATTTTAGTAAGCTCATGAGAACACTTTCCAATTTCACTTGATGTAATTTAGTTAGTTATTAGGACTTTAGTGTCCAAGCTGCTAATTTTTTAAACCATTGTCGTTTTTTCTTTCTTTGTAACAACTGCACTGGTGATGCATTATGGTAAATACCGTACTACATCTACTTCTGTAACAAACAACTACTACTACTATTACTACTACTCCTACTTATCGATTTTAATAAGCTCCTAGAGATGTAGATCCAGAATTTGGAGCGGAGGGGGGGGGCAAATTGAAAAAATTGAAATAATCTGTCTAATTAGACAGTGTACATAATACATTTTAGTTTTTGAGTTTAATTCATGATTACGCAGGGTTATGTACCTTTGTCAACGAAGTTGGAAAGAGGTGTATGTTTTTGGTCGTGTCTATTCGTCTGTTGGTTAGTTTGTTTGTTTGTTCGTCCGTCGGTCCGTCTGTCCACACGATATCCTCGAAAGAACTCAATGAATTTCAATGATATTTTTTGGAAGGGTTGGCAACGGGGTAAGAAAGAAATAGGGTGGATCCATGTATTTTTCCTAATTGAGAGATATTTTTCTGCTTTTTTTAAATTACTCAATATCCCAAAAAGCTACCAAAGAATTCCTGTGATATTCAGTGGAAGGGATGGACGGATGGGCCATGTGGGAACTAACTAAATTTTGGAGTGGATCCATGCACTATCACCTCCCCTGCGTCGTAGTTACACATCTGAACCACATAATATCGCCATAATTTAATGTTTGCACACACGATATCTCCAAAAGTTATCAATGAATTTCAATTATATTTTGTGAAAAGATGGATAATGTGCTACGAAAGAACTGATTGAATCTTGAGCTGATCCTTACACAATTACACCCTCATCCCCCCCCCACTGGCGTCGACAGAGATGTACGCTCGTTGAGTGCTTTCTAGTTTGGTTTCTTTTATTTAGTTTTTTCATCGAGATATTTACAAATATTTTTAACTATTCTTTGCCTGAGCAAGGATCCACACTTGTCACAGAAGGACGCTTTCCAAATCACTTGCTGTGATTCAAATTTCAGAAAGTAAAGGCAATCTAAGTTCTATTGACGTCAGGAAGAATAAGGGCTGATCCAGGATTTTGAGCCGGGGAGGGGAAGCATCTTCAATTTATGATCATTTTTTTTTTCATTGATAAAATGTATTTATCTAGATCGCATATGGACAACCAGGCAGGCTTGGCCAGCGGCAACATTTTTATTGGTCGCAGCCAATCTAGGTATTTATTTGAAATCTTATGTAATTTTTCTCAAGAGGTCAATTTTATAATCAATATTGCAAAATTTCTATTATTTTGGCTTCAAATCAATTCTATGATAATCGCAATTCATATGTTTTTTCTAGGATAGAAATTAAGTTGGCTTTCTGTAATACGATCAACATTTTTGAAGCGAATGTGTGGCCCTCTAGATTAAAATGGTTGTCCATGCTTGATCTTAAAAATGTGCTTTACCAAAGAAGGGGAAGGGGCGGACCCCTGACCCCCCAATGATCCGTGCTAGTTGTTTGTAGCTGCAGTCAGTTATCAGGATTTTAGTCTCAATTCGCTAATTCTTTGTACCATTATAATTTTTTGGTGTAGAAAGATGGAAATAGGTCTGATTAGTCACATAATAGAAATCGTCATGTGACCAACGCCTTTTGGCAGAATGTTGTGTTGGGGTGATCAATTTTGAAAAGGAGTGATCAATAAATGAGTAACTTGGCTTTAGTTTGGCGGTGATCACTAAAAAAGTCAGAATTTTCAAAAAGAACAATAGCGGATACAGAGGGACCAATCTTACATAAAATTGCTTTGTAAACGACCTCCACCTCACTAAAAACCTATTTGGGATGGAGATTTTAAGAAGTAGACATAAGAAGTAAACGATTCGATTTTCGGCCCTTCATCTCCATTGATACGGCTTGTACGTGCAACAAATACATCGATAGTGAGCCACCTAGACTCACTTGAAAACTGAAGAAGACAATGTCAATGTTGATAGTTTTGGTTGTTGGTTTCTTATATTTAGTGTATTGTGGTTTTGAACAGTATGGGAAATTCTGGACCGTATTGACCGGAATGTATACCTGTATTTAATCGAAGATATAATGACGAAAGAGGCACTAGGGTGTGTTAATTTGAGATTTTTATTTACCGCCTTTGTACTTAATTCCTTCATCCATGCAACAGCGTAGCTGCCATAGTCGAAGACAAACCAACCAGATTATTCTATGTGCATCGCATCCTCTTCCTTAACATTTGGAATTGAGAAGAGCGAAGGGAGAGAGAGAAAGGAGTTGCTACAACATGAAGATTTGGGTTGTGTGGAGATGTGCATTGATTTTATTATTATTACTATCATTATTCTTTAAGCAGAATAAGACGAATTGAAAGGTTGTAAAAGAGACGGTTGGATTAAACTACAGGTCTGCAGCAATAGTATATCTACATCCATAGAATGAACAGTATGATTTCTTCTGTTTCTCTGGCCGTAACAATTGACTATCTTACTCAAAGACAACAATTTGATAAAATATCTCCCTGCCACTATTTGAAACAATGGACTCTTCCACTTGGATAGACCACTTTTTGATATATATATATATATATATATATATATATATATATATATATATATATATATATATATATATATATGTATATATATATATATATATATATATATATAGTATGTGTGTGTATGTATATAATATGTCCGTGTGTGTATGTATGTATTCTTTTCTAAAAAAAACATCTTATAGAAATTCAAATATATCAGTAAATTTTTAAGATTTTTAACAAGTGTATTTCATAAGTACTAAAAAGATGACTGCAGATACTGGGCTAAGGTCACGATTTCCCCGATCAGAATTACAAGATATCTTGAATAGTGCGGTTTTGATTGTGGTTTTTATGTATTACGCTTGAGGTACAAATTAATGTAATTAAGTATAAGCAGGAAAAACACTCTAAGGTATAATAAGACATTGAATAGTGCGGTTTTCAACAATTTGGAACAAATCAAACGCACTAATCAAGGTGTATCTGTATGTCTGAGGGTGTTATATGTAATACTACTGGCAGACCAACACAGGACTGACCACTATTGAGGTGGGGATTAAAAGAATAACAATCCAATTGATTTCTTTCACTGACTTTCACTTATGGTGCTATTATTAGCAGTAGTATATGGCCACCGTTTTGGTGGCTGTTTGGGATTATGAAAAGACAGGTTTGGTTGGTCACTCAATAGAAACTTTGGGGGTGATTAGTTAAAAATTGGAAAAACGGGTGATCAATGAACATATTACTTCTCTCAACTTTTGTTGAGTAGAGATCACTATTAAGTTTGATTTTTAACAAAACAATCATGAATGCTGCCGGTAATAAACCAAGGGATCAATTTGCTAAACAGTTTTACTTTGCAAATTGAACCTCCAACTAGAAAACCTTTCAAGTGGGGATTTTGAAAAAATAAAGTCGATTTTTTCTAGGTACAATAAGAAGTGAATGTCTGACTTTTCAACCTTTAGCTCCATTGGTATGGCCTGTACGCGTGACACATAGTCACTCAGCCAGACAGACCCAGTTAAAATCTAGAGAAACCTATGTAGGCAGTTTGATAGTTAGTTTCTAAAAAAAATATACTTGTGATATTGCCCTCCAAAATAAATACACATCAATGAAAATACAGAGAAATGGTGTGTGTGTGTGGGGGGGGTATTGAAGATTGGGGTCGAGGAACTCCCTGTATTGAAAAGTATCATTCAAGCTCCTGGTTCTAACCGACGGATGATATGCAACTATCTATCCCGGTGCTTACAAAGCTGGTGAATAATTCCTACAAGCGCGAATGAAATTATTTTGGGCTGACTGAAACTAAAGGGTGAATTAAACACGGAGGGCCGAAGACTTCATCCATTCAGGTATCTAATTTTTTTCGATTCTTAGAAGAGCATTTTTGTGATAAACATGTACAATAAAAAATATATGATTTCTAAAATAAGTTTCAAGACTGTTGTTTGCTAAATTTATGTGAATTGAAAAAATTAAATTATTTTTTCCTGCTAATCATTTTTGTCATTCCTTGTTTTCTTTGCATACTTTTACGATGTCCAAAAACAGGAATAAAAGAAAACACTTGAGAAATGTGTGAATATGAATAATAATGACACTGGAATGGTTTAACACTGATTGAACTTATCAAGTAGGCTCCGAAATTATCTGATGTGCAGGGTCTTACTTATTTGTTAGGCTTAGTCTGACACTAGCTTTCAGGTGTTGAGAACCTAGTAAGGATCAAACTTACTACAGTGAGAGACCAGCTTGCAGAACATTGTACTACAGCCCCCCCCATCAGGAGTATTTTTATACTCTTACGACTATGAACCACAAATGTTTACAGGTATATCCTGCCCTTTCTTATGAAAAAAGGCGAAAAGCGAAAATATTGTTATGAGTTTGTTTTGCAGCTGGCCTTTATAAAGGCAGTGCGTGCCCTTCTCTTCTT
Source organism: Thysanoteuthis rhombus (assembly GCA_963457665.1). Classification (NCBI taxonomy): domain Eukaryota; kingdom Metazoa; phylum Mollusca; class Cephalopoda; order Oegopsida; family Thysanoteuthidae; genus Thysanoteuthis; species Thysanoteuthis major. The sequence continues at coordinate 5,810,931 of OY735240.1, read as the reverse complement.
ACTCATACATCACAACCTCCTGTACTTCCTACCACCCCAACCTTCGATGACTAACATACCATCATTACTATTTTGGGGGTCTGGCCACTCTCAAAACGATTCCCAATATGAATTAATGGTAAAGCCGCTAGTTTTTCTGTGTTTTCTTTTTTTCTTTTAAATATTCTCACTTTGCTTTTGAATCACGGAAGTTTTTTTTTTATTGTATCGAAACGCTTTACCTTCGTGTGGTAGGGGATCTGTGGATAACGTTGTTGAGATCTAATTGTTTCTTTACAAAATACCTAACACATGGGTTCAAACTTTTTGAAGTACTGCATCGTCATGACTCCCTTGAGATAGCAAATGATGGTCTACGTTAATAGAACGGAAATGCCTGTACATGTATTCGCTTAACGTCAACTTGATATTGCACCCCAAAAGGCTGACGATATTTCACAAATCAACCAATTGATTCTAATGGCAAGAAAACCAAGACAATTGTAAATGATGGATCAGTTATATTTTTATAATCTGTCAGTAACGCTTGCATCATTTCCCAGCAATCTCTTTCATCCGAGTTTTCTATGCATTTCTATAGTAAAATCAGTAGCAATGCATTTACACATAGATCATACATGTTAAAACGCGAATCTATATAGATTGTCATCGTGGCTCTCCTTTGAGGCTAACGATGATGCTCCACATTTCACACAACATAGACCCATGTGCGTGTATTTCTTTAACGTATACGCGTTGTTATATAATTCAAGAAGCTCACGAGATGCTTTACAAATCAACCAATTCCAATGAAGAGGAAACTGACGGTTGGAGATGATGAATTTGTTATAATGACTAACAAGCCGCTAGTTTTTCTGCTTTTTTTTGTTTTTTGTTTTTTTAATTCTTATTACACCCATTCAGAAGAAGAAAAAATAAACAGTTTTCTTGGAGCTTCCATCTTCTTTGATTGAGCAAACTCACTGTCAAAATGACGAAACAGTAATTAGTACATAATTTCAAGCGTACGAGTACAAAAACGGTCCCTTTAATATAAATTCTCTGCTCTTGTTCATAAAGGAAAATATACAGAGTGTTTCATAGGTGGCTCTACACTTTCTGCTTTCTAGATTTCTATGACATTGAATTAAATCTGTCACTCAATTTTTGAGGAATTTCGACGCTTGAGCACCACCTCAATCCAATGATTCTGAGATAGTTTTGGTTCTGTCCAAAGTCATTTAACAACAATTGAAGAAATATCTGTGTGTGTGTATGTGTGTGCGTGTATGTGTGTGTGTGTGTGTGCACCTCGATTACTTGAAAACGAAGTTGACATTCATCAGATATATGAATCAGTACTCAAGGCAGCGCAGTGTCGATTTTGAAGGGTTTTTTTTATCCGTCCTTCTCGAGATATCTAATAAAATAAATTTAAAAATCACAGATTATAGATCTTTCTCGATTGTTTCTTCAAATTATCTCCACTGGCTTCCACTGTTTAGAATTAACTACATTCAGATTTAGAACATCAAAGAAAAGAAGTAACCAAAATACTTCGAAGTTGCAGTTTGGTACGATTGGCGGCTGCTCAACAAACCATCCGGGCCCTTTCCAAACATGAACCTTTGAACAAGGCAGTTGCACTTCTATGAATGAGCTAACTCGAAATGTTCTGAAAATAATAAATTATAAAAATCCCTTATACTTGGGATGAGCCAGGGGTTAATGCATCGTTGATAACCATAGCCATCAGGAAATGCAGAAAAGAATCCTCCTCTCCCTCGTATTTCGTTTAATGGTTGTGATGCGATGAGCTCTGATCTACAATACTTGGGTCACTTGAGCGTCTGCTGACACTTTTTGGGGATGTATATATACCCAGGGGAGGAGGGGAGAGAATATATTTGGAATATATCTTAGCTGCAACTCTGTTGCCAGTGAATAATAATCCAGTCTTTTTAAATGGAAACTGATCCGGGGTTGGTGGGTAACAAATACCCCTTTAGCTCACCCAACCACCTGTTATCGAATACCCATTCTTGGCCATTATAAGTAAAACTCTGAACTTTCTACGGGGATGAAGGCTAGTCCTATGATGATGATGTTTGTCTTTCGTAATCGAAGATGACCATGGTTTCGATTCTGAATGGTTCAGTTGCACTGCAGAGTCTGAACTTATGACTTGTACTAGGCTAGGATTATTGTGAGGGAGAGTTGTGTGCAACATAAGTTTCATAAGTAATAAATAACTTACAAATACGTCCCCAGCCACACATACAATTATTTGCAACGTGCATTTGTCATCTATCGCACTTACGCCATCAGTGACGTCTGGTGACGTAACTTGATAGCAATAGAATTTTGTTACGATAGACTTAATAAATTGTATCTTTACTGCATTTTACCTTTAGATTAATATGATAATCAGAAAATATAGAACATAGACAAGAAAATGATATGCCTCATGTTTTCGATATTTTATAAGTATAATGCAATAGCAAAATTACGTGATTATCAACGTTATTTTTTGTGGTAAGCGTGAACTAGTAAGCTAATAAGCCAGTAAATATTATAAATCAGAATACACTTTTGTCAAACCTTAGCTTTGGTCGGGGGCTAGAATTTCATTATCATAACATTAATATTTCCTCGCTGTGATTTGAAATCGCGACCGAGTGATTGGTAGGCGGCTTTCTTAGCGACTCACACACCGATGCGAATTTATGTTGCAACTACACAAGGGCTTATTCTATTCCAATATGTGGTGAACCATAAACATTTACCCGCCATTTAATTATATCCCATAAATGTAGGTTTTGAATTGGAAGTTTCAAATTTCGCTCAGAGCATCTCAAACGTTTGTTCTTTTTTATCTTTACAGTTTCATAAATCTATTCCAACCATCAGCGTCGGAGTGTGTATGACCAAATCGTCGCCTTGGAAAAGACTCGACTAAACAACAATCATGTTATAAAAGAGTTGTACTTTTGCCGAATGTCTATTCATAACGTGTGAAGGTAAATATCCGAGTTTATCTTCAAATGCTTGAAGAAAAGACGTTACCTTAGGTCACTGAAGTCTTCGGCAAGTGTTATGTATTCGATTAAGATGACGCACCAGATCAAACGTTAAATATCGCTCAGGTGTGGTGCAAAAAGCATTTCAACGGATTATGGGGCAAGAACATCTAACCTCCTTCAAGCCTAGACATCAATGCCATCGATTTTGCCATCAGGTCAATTATGGAGAGTGATGTTTCAAAGCTCTCCTACAGCAGTGTTACCCCTCTGAAACAAGCTCTTGTTACATCTCGTTACATGCTGATCCAATTTAGACGATGACATGGTACGGCCCTCGTGCTAGTCTCTCTATCTCTCTAAAAGCCATGATCAAGGCAAAAAGTGATCATATTGAAAATATCAGTTTGTATGGACTCAGTTTAGCCAATAGAATATTTGTGCTTTGTAATATACCCGTGATTCCATTCAATTTCGAATAGATAGGAAAAACTGATGGGTAAATCTTTATGATGCACCCTGTAAATAAATATATTTAGACTAAGAATATTTTTTATTCATTTCATAAACAACACAAAAATTTGCAGTTATCCTCTTCAGACGGAAATAGGAGTGGAGTTTTACCCTGCAGTGGCCAAGCGAGTCTTTCTTCTTCTTTTTTTTTTACAATAATGTGGCACACGATCGCAAAAAGGAGTGGGCAAATGCTAGACTTGCACTAACTTCCCTCGCCAGCCTCTCACGTGACCCATACCTACTGATATTACTGCTAGAACCTAAAGAATCCACCCAAAAAATATTACACTCGTCACTCAACATAATACAGGTTTCCTCACTATTCTGAAGTAGAACGTTCCCATGAAACCTTTTGTAAACTGAAATGGTGTAATAAGAGGAAGCAGTTACCATCAATATACACCAAATGCTATTTTGAGCGTTCAAATAATGGCAGTGATGGTATATCATTCTGAAACGTCGGTGGTTGGAGTGGTGAGAGTTATAGGAGCTGGGGTGAAATGGGAGAGATGAGGACGTGCGCTGCATCTATAACAGCTCGCTGCAAAACAAATTTTGAATTATTTTCGCAATTCACCTGTTTTTGTAGAAGTGAAAAGGTGGCGTGAAGCTTTTTTCGAAAAGCGAGGGATAAATGTACTCTATTTACGAGAATTAACAGATTATTTGGAAAACCTGTGCGGGCTAAGGTTTTGAGAAATTGCGACTGGTGATCATCACCGATCCGGTAAAAATTGAGCGTTACCATCAGTCTACTCAATTGATCTTTGAAACAAAGCTTTCTCCGCAATCCAAAAGTTTAACATTCCATAGAAAAATATTGATAACCCGAAGTGGCGAAAAGTGAAGAAGCAGTTACCATTAACTTCTACGGGAAAAAAAACTTTGAGCGTTTACAGACCCCAAAATGCATGAGATTTTCACCATGTTTTACACAGTTGCAATGATTATAGAAAATTATGACTATTGGAAAGGCACGTAAGTTTAGGTAGGTTTGTTTTGGGTGCTTACAAAGAAATGCACGATAGAAAGAAGCGTGAAGCTTATTAGTCAAACATATTGTAGTGCCCACCTTTCCAGCTGAAGAAAATCATACATATACGGAGTTATCTACCCTTTGGAAAGGATCTACTTCTAACCCCTACATCTCAGTAGAAATAGTAAATTTCTTGTTCCCCTTTTTTGACACCACACAGAGCTGCCAATCAGATAGCTGATTCTTATCTTTACGATATTTAAATTGTGGCGGGAAATCTCACTCGCTCTCTCTCTGTGTTCCGACAGCCTCGAGGTAAGCTCGCCTCTTCTCTCTCTCTTTAGTTAGGATAGTTAGTATAGTTTTTATACACACTTTCTTTCGACACACGCATCATCTCAAGAACCCATCCTATACAAGTCAAGCACTTTCATCGTAGTTAATTCGGACTTCCTAAGATAACTTCTTAGTGGCTACAGCTAGGATGACCATACTGACGGACATTCTATAGACTCTATCTCACATTTACTTTGTTACATTCCTTTCCCTTCATCGTTCCTATCTCTACATCTTTTATCCTGGTAGATCCCTCCACATATCTGTGTCGGCAGAAACTCTGGTCCTCGTTTATTTTAATTTACTCATGGACAAAACCTGGCATGTTGTTTACTTCTTTGTTTGTTCTTATTTCTTCGTTTTGTTAACGATTCAACTAACTGTGTACTAACCTTGTTTTTGTGCCTTAGCAACAAACACGCTACTTACCAGGATTTATCTCCTTAGATCAATTCTGGTTATTTATATGTTAGGGAGCTAATATAATTAGCAGCCCTAAATCTGGCCCCTGACGCCAAATCTGATGACGTGATGGGACAAAATCATTGACAAAAATCAATCACAAGAGTGATGTGTCAGCAAAGGTTTCGCTGTAAAGCCAAATAGAATTGCGAAACAAAATGTTCATATAATCAAAAGCAAAATGTCTCTATTTCAGGTAAATACTGTGAAGGAAATTTTTGTGTGTTTGCAAAATAGTTCGGAAAAAGATTGTGTATGTGTATAAGTTTGTGTGAGCAAAACTATTGCAAATCAATACAAAAAAAATAGTGTACATATTACCGTGTGGATGTAAACAACAAATGGAGCAGTTTTGTAAATATGAATGAAAATGTGGTCAAGCAAACGTTTTTGTGCTCATCCAAAGTGTACTAATAGGTAACAGTGTTCATTCATGCGTGTGTGCGCGAATGAGCGCGTAGAAGGTTTCTACGATGGTCGTACTAGAAGTAGTAGTCGGTGTCCACGAGAATTCGTTGGTCAGATCAATGCTTATTGGTAGCGGTGTTCATTCATGCGTGTGTGCGCGAAGAAGGTTCTACGATGGCCGTACTAGTTGTAGTAGTCAGAGTCTGTGAGGAAAAATTGTTGGTCAGATCATCAGAGCTGAATTTGAAACAATTTTCTTTTGTTGGATGGTCGCATGTTTTTGATGGAGAATCTATTCTTGTGTGGATATGTGTGATGATTTCCTGAAATCCAGTGCTGAAAAATAAGTGCAGTTTTAGGGGTGATTTTGTCGAAAACTTTCGCATAAAGATGTAGAAAGCGGAGAATTACTTGTTGTTGGAGTGAAGATTTCTGGATTTTCGAGAGTTGAATTTGAATCTTTAAGCGTGTTCGTTTATAGATTCACCTTCGAATTTTCATCCGAAAGGTTTTATCGAATCTATTCACGTCGGGGTCACCAGTTTTTGCGCGTAGTCTCCTTTGTTGAATCCGATTTGGTCTTCGTTGTTGTTTGACTGTAGTGCGTGCGCGGCCCCGTAGCTGTGGAAGGAAGGAAGATGTACGAAGAGAAGGGAATGGAATGCACACCAAGTATGAAGTTGGGCGCGCATTGAAATAAAGAGGAATGAACACATACAAGAATTATAGCCAGACAAGAAACGTACGTTTAATACAAGAATAAAGATGAGGTACATGTAAGTATAACATAGATACGATCGATCGCGAGAAGTCATGTTAGGAGAAGAGGTAGAAGAAGAGATGGCGAAAGGTGGGAGCTTTCTTGTCTTGATAGTGCTGGCGTCGGAGTTGGAGCAGAGTTGTCTGAACGCGTGGATTCCGTATAGTTGGATTGCTCCCTGATACTTGGAAACCAGGTTCAGAGAGATTGTTAAATCTCTAAAATGAAATTTGAGAAGATTAGTACATATGTGTCGTGCTAATAAGTCTAGGCCATCGCACCCAGCGTCCAAAATGACGAACGTAGTCCAAGGAGAACAAGTGGCAGATGGTCTTCCTAGTGCACGTGGTCTAGTTGTGCTTTTAGGGAAGTTTTCGAGGATCGGTGGAAGCGTTCGACCAAGCCGTTTGCTTCTTGATGATATGCAGTTCTGTGGATTCTCTTGCAGCCAAGGAAATTTGTAAGTTGTTGGAATAGGCTCGACTCGAATAGTCGTCCCCTGTCGGTTGTAATTACCGATGGGACACCGAATTGAGCTATCCATCCTGACACGAGAGCACGTGCAACTGTCTCTGCCGTCATGTCTATGATGGGGAAAGCTTCAGGCCAGCGTGTGAAAAGGTCGGCACAAGTCAACAATTATGTGTACCCGTTGGATGTCGGTAGGGGTCCGCGATGTCTACGTGAACGTTGGTAAAACGTTCATCAGGAGTTGGAAATTCGCTGACCGGTGCACGCGTGTGCCTGTTGATTTTAGCTTTCTGACATGCCATGCAGGCTTGTGCCCACCAGCGGATGTCAGTTTTAATTTTTGGCCACACGTACCTTTCTGCAACCAGCTTGATTGAAGCTTTCACACCTGGATGAGATGTGTTGTGCAACGAATCGAGAATTTGTCTTCGCAGTTTTTCAGGGACGAATGGACGTGGTTGATTCGTTGAAGTGTTGCATGTGATGAGAAGGTCTGAATGTGGGATTGGGAAGTTGTGTAACTGGAATGCCGTGTTTGTTGACTGAAGACAGTGCTGCAGCTGCGTGTCGTTGAGTTGTTCTGCAGCTATGGCTTGTACATCAATTACAGCATTCTTCCCTTCCTCATCTACAGGGCCGGTGCGCTACAGTCAAACCATAAGGATCTAATCCCCTCATCTCTCAACAATCCATCGCTGTTCGGACTCAACAGAAAAAGACATCCTATAATATCATCAGATTCCAAATCATCCACGTTAGCCATGAAAGACGACGAATCTCAACTTCCGACCTCGAGGTTGGCAGACAGAGTAGAATGTTATTTTGGGAGTCGGCAACGGCCCCCAACATTTTAAGGGTAATTGCTTCTTCGCTTTACGCCATTTAGAATCATGGTGGAAACCTCTATCAATGTAGGTCTTTCGTAGAAACGGAGTAGCATAAAGCAAACTTGGAAAGCAGGGTATACTTATAAAGTACAATTACTCTATAAACAACTAAACAAGCCGTTCTCAACGGGGGCAATATCGCCCTGCAAAGGGGCAAACATTTACTGCCACGTACAAATTGATAATTCTTTCTAAAGAAAATAGACATTCTATTTTATGTTGGTAAGGTCAAGATATGAAGAGAAACTATACCCACTTGGTGAATTACGAAATATGGATTAAAAAACAGTTTTACTTATTGATGTCCGTTCCCATTATTGCTTTAATTCCCAATGCAGGAATACAAAAGTCGTCTTGGAGCTCCACATATCCGCTGCAAACGACTTGTTATGAAAATGGTTAGTTATAGTCAAGATAAGATATTTCAGAATGGAAAGCAATGTTCCATTTGGAGGTGTACATTCAAGCTATTTGATCTAGCTCAAGGCACTGGAAAATTCACTGTAATCATTCTCAAAGAAGTTGGGGATAGATTAAAAGAAATAAACGAAAGAGGGCAATTGATAAAAAATTGAGAAACCCTGGACGAAACCGTCACTCAAATATTTCAACAATTTAAATCCGAATTGCTTTGTCTATCTAAGGCTCGGCTGACCGATGTTTTCTGAGAATAGCGGGAGGGCTAAACAGTTTTCTCTTTTTGTCTCTGACTGACTGTTTGTTGCCCTGTACTCAATCTTTTCCAGAAGAAATGGAAAAAATAAGGCAAGCAAATTGAAAAATATGGCAAGCAAATTGAAAAGTATGGCAAGTGAATTAAAGAGACAAGCGAACTTAATCGCTGAACATAAACAATCAAATGTATACAGTTACTGCTATGTTGCGGCAAATGTTCATTCTTTAAGCAAAATTAGTTGAATTTTGTTACTTCATTAAATCTACGGGCTTTTTTTGTTCGTCAGTCACCAAGAGCTAACAGCTTAACAGTTCATTCTTTTTGTTTGTCTCTGTGTTCTTCTCTACTAAAAACAAATCGGACAGCCTCTAAAAAGGAGCAGGAGCGAAAAAAGAAATGACTAGAGGGGGAGGACATGAAAGAGTTCAAATGCTGCACTAAGATTTATGAATAATGGTTAATTCAATGATGGGCGGATCCCAGAAAAAACTTATCCGTTTTATGACGCATAGGTCTTAGAAAAACTAGTCTAGTCTGGCGCCACAGTGAACACAAAATTTGGTTATTATTTACTAATCACAAATTTACTTATCATAAATTAAGGTCGCCATATCCGAACATCCAAAAAAAGAGGACGTTCCCAGTCGCAATCATTGTTGTCAATACACATAAATAATACAGCGACAGGTCTAGTTAATCACTCAATAGAATCCGTCATGTAACCAAAATCTTTTGGTAGCATACCGGGTGGAGTGGGAGTGATCAATCAAAAAATTGGGGGAAGGGGTAACCTATGCCTCTTTTAGGGCCGTGATCACTAAAAAATTCCGAATTTATTCAAAACATGTACGAATACTACTGGACAGAAACTATTGGACCAAGTAATCATGAATGTACATTGTAAATTGACCCATCACTATTAAAAAATTTCTTTCAGGGGTAATTTTTGAAAAACAAAAGAAAATTTTTTTTCTAGACATAATAAAGGAGTAAATGTTTAAATTTTCAGCACTTTGGCTCCATCGACGCTACTTGTGCGCATAGCTCATACATATGTAGATAGTCAACCAGTAAATCTCAACCACTTTAAAACTGAAGAAACCTATGTTGAATTCCATTATGTCAATTTTGATGGTTTTGGTTGACGGTTTCAAACAATGGCTAGATTATCGTCGAAAACTATTAAAATACCTGAAATTCAAGTTCAAGAAAATAAATCATGTAACTTATAAAAATCTACAAGAACCTCTTCTAACCCCTTGAGATATGATAAACATATACGCAATTTTTTGTTTGTTTATTTGGTTAATCCGTCGTATTTACGTTTCTGGTATAACCTCAGAGTTAGCTATTTTAATGACATCCATAGCAGCAGGGACCTAAAATCGCAAAGCTGCTGCAAGAACCGGATGAGTACAATTGAGTTTTCCGTATTTTTATTCATTTATTTATTCATTTATTTGTTTATCATGTACTTCAATTACTTATTCATTCATCCAGCTCTGTATGGCTCGATTGTAATATCCCCTGTCCCAAAACTTCTGTCAAAAATATCAACTAGAGTATAGCTTCAAAATCTCTGAATGTGCACTAATTTCGTATACAATACTTCAATAAACCCCTGAAACTGACCCCCCCCCCAAAAAAAACAAACAAAACACATCATCCCGACCCCATTGCCTCGACTGAGGTTTGACTGGCCATAAAAACAAAACAAAACAAACGTTAGATTAGATTTAAGACAGACACATCCAAGTACTAAGTTCTTGCTGGGAGACGGACATGAACTATCTAGCAAAGAGAAATGAAAAATTCAAACTTTTTTCAACTGCTAGAAGAAGTCCCCAAAGTCGCAATGCTGCTGCTAGAACTGGATGAGTACAATTGAATTTTCCGTATTTATTTATTTATTTACTCATTTATATGTTTATCATGTACTTCAATGCCTTGTTCATTCATCCAGCTTTGTATCACTCGATTGTAAAACAGACGAAGAAAGGAACTGCCACTGGACCAGACAACATCACCATCGACCTACTCCGAAAAGCGGGTAAAATCATCACGAGGAAACTGGCCGACCTTTTCAACTTGTGTCTGAAATACAGTAAAGTCCCAGATGATTGGAACACTGCTATCATAATGCTTTTAAATAAAAAAAAGAAACCCGACAGACCGCAACAACTACAGGCCTATAAGCCTACTCAACTGCGTATACAAACTTTTCACAAAAATCATCACCAACCGAATCACAAAAACACTTGATGAAAACCAACCACGAGAGCAAGCTGGCTTTAGAATAAGTTACTCGATCATGGACCACTTACATTCGATAAATCAGCTGAAAGGAAAAGCAGCTGAGTATAAACTACCACTTGCCGTAGCATTTATCGACTTCAAAAAGGCATTCGACCCAGTAGAAATCCCTAAGGTCATGGAGGCCACCAGTCGACAAGGTGTAGATCCAGTATATGTCGAAGTGCTGAAACATATATACAATCACGGCAGCTCCTTTATCAGGTTACATAAAGACTCAGACCCCTTTTAGCTCTAGAAAGGAGACAAGGTGATAACAACTCACCCAAACTCATCGCAGCCTGCCTCGAGATGATCTCAGAGGACTAGACTGGGAGAGTAAAGGAATTAAAATAGACGACGAGTATCTGAGCAACCTCAGATTTGCAGACGACATTGTCCTTTTTGCAGAGAACCTACACGACCTCCAACTAATGATAGATGAACTTAATGAAGAGAGCAGGAAAGTCGGCCTATTCATGAACTTCAGCAAGACGAAGATCATGTGTAACAACCACATCGGAAATAAAAACACTAAGATCAAAATCGAGGACACATAACTGGAGGAAGTAGATCACTACATCTACCTAGGACAACGAATCTCCATGAGACCCTCAAAAGAAGAAGAAATCAAGCGAAGAATCACACTAGTATGGCAAGTCTTTGGTAGAGCAAGCTCAACCTTCAAAAATAAGAAGATCCCAATAATCCTAAAAAGAAGGGTATATAAACAATGTATCCTACCAATAATCACTTATGGAGCTGGAACATAGAACCTAACCAAGAGACAGATCCGCAAATTGAGAACCATGCAACGTGCACATGAAGGAATTATGCTGGGCCTCACATTGAGAGACCACATGACAGCACAGTACATCCGAAAAAAGACAAGAGTCAGGGACATCATAAAATCCATTAAAAATCTCAAATGGTAGAGGGCTTGTCATGTTGCAAGAGTGGCGAACAAACGATGGACATCGCGACTCACGACATGAATTAGCTGAGATAACATGCACAACCGAGGCCGGCAGAATATTAGATGGAGAGACGAGCGAGACAAATTCACGAAGTACTGGCTCCGCAATGCCCATGATAGAGGAGTATGGTGAATCCTTGTGAAGGTCTATGTCCAATGACGGATGTTAAAAGACTGATGATGATGATGATGATAGTCGCAGGGTAATAATAAGTACATACCTTTGTTTTTCTTTACGTTGAACGAAATACTTTATTTAATTTCAATTTTAATTATTCAGTTAATATAACTCGTGAATCCAGATGATGGGAAAATGACAACAATGCAATCTTCGATTCCTCTCATGAATAGAATGACTATACAATTGCGTCATGAGAATTGACCAAACAATCCTTAACAAGAAATTTTGTAACGCTCCTGAAACGTTCGAAAACAGCGTTGTCCAGCAAGGCCGGAATATCACCAATAAAAATCTTGGTAATAAAAATAATTGTATGGTTTTAAATGACTCATTGACATAGCAAAGAGGAGTACGTCAGTGAAACCGTTACGACTTCATGACTGATCACACATTTGAACAGTTTGGGTTCAAGAAAATAAAAATTAAGATAATTGAACTATCAAAAATAAATTACTCAATAAAATAGATTTAGGCTCCTTAGTACCGTCATTTTTGACAGGTATATTCGAGTTTCATTCATAACTATAATAGCAATCTGAAAAAATCAAAGCATGTGACAAAAGAATTAGAGAAAGCTGTACGTGTTAATACATGCCAGCCCTAAAACCACGAAGTTCACATCATCATGCAGTTCTCCAACCCTGCTTCTCTCCCCTACTTTCTCTCGTGAAATACTGTGCTTAGGATTTATGAATAATGGCTAATTAAACGACGTGTAGGTCTAGGAAAAAACTCTCCTGTCTTACGACTCAGAGGTTTCTAGCAAAACTGATTTACTCTGGCACCCCCATGGAATACAAGACATGGCCATTGTTTACTTATAAAAATATATGGCGCTCCATGGAGTTGAATTACTAAATTTTGCTTTGCAAAACCAGGGTCTGCTTCAGTGTTCCTGGTGACTCGTGCAGACAGACTTCTGTGTACTTTAAAGCACATGTGTTTCAAAGTTAACGACCGGGTTCCGTTCTGATGACCAGGTTGCTGAACAAAATGATTGATTATGTTTTGTCTTAGGGCTCATAAATACAAACTTCACCCCGGTTTCTTTTACAATTCAATTTGTTTTAAATCTTACCGTAACGTGGTTTCAACTTTTTAGACCAAAGTTTTCATACATAGTAGTATGTTGTACCTTGAACTCCTACCATAAACATGAGTTTTTTTTTGGTACCTGTACTTCCCCTCTCAAGTCCCGGCAATTTCCTTTGCTAATTGCTCCTCTTGGTTTCCACTGCAGAAAGTATTTAACTATCAGATATTCCTGAAAATCTGAGTTCACATCAGAGAATTTTCTGATTTTGATTCCTAAAAAAAAAAAAAATTCAATTTATACATTTGCCATTCTCCATTTCTATTTGGTCCAAATGTATTAGACATATGACATCCGCCAACACTTGGTGCCTTGAGCGACTGCCCATGTTGCCGATACCTTGAGTTGGCTCTGGGTAAGGTACAGAACTACTTACTCATCGTTACCAAGCTGTCGCCCCGGTAAATACTTTATCTAGTATCCCTAAGCAGTTACTAAGTAAGTACCTGTTGAGGTAAGCCACTGATTTCCGGACTACTGTTTAAATCTGGATAAAACTATGAGATAAAATCAGGAGGGGTCAAAGGTAAAAGCATATGAAACAACTTCGCCCCGATGATAAGTTTGAAAGTTTGAAAGGAAAACAAAAAAATACGAGTTTCAAAGCTGTAGTCCAGGTTCTACAAATCCTTCAATTCCAAGTGACCAGGAAGTTACCCCCTTGAAGTCTAAGCAACAGTCAATTGCGAAACAACTAGTAATCCTCACAATTCTTCCCTTCCAGACTTTTCTGATTAATATATCGTGCAAGAAAAAGCGTACAATTTACCCCGTTCGGAGTGGTAGTACTTGTGGTAGTAAATCTCTAATAAGTACTTTACAGTATTTGTTTAATTAAAATACTTGTAGCTGTTTCATTCAAACTATCAATACACTTCTCATGATCTCCGTACGTTATGCCATGATTTGTAAATTGGTCAACAGCTGACGGACCACGAGATGTTGGAACGCAGAAATTAGCATAAAGCGGACGACAGAGGAGTTCGTTTCTTTGTTACGGAATTACAGTTCGTAAAAAAATCTGGGTTAAGCCGAGTATTTTTCTGATGAAAATGTATTACCTTTTTGTTTTCACAATAAATCAATAAAAATACTGCTTATTCTAATAAATTATCTTTTATTATCATCGATTATATAAACGAAAATATTACTTAATTCATTTGAAATATTACTTATCATGCTAATGTATGTATATTACATGAATTAGAACATTTATTTGATTTATTCAAAATACAGCGCATTTCATTTGGGAAGAAATAGGGGAGAAAAGGAATTAGGTAGATCATTGAATGGATTAGGTAGTTTACTGAAAAGTTGGGGAAGAGATGGACAGAGAGGTTAGTTTGGTAGTTTAATAAAAGGAGAGAGTAACCAAGAAATCTAGGCAGTTTACTGAAGGGATAAGAGAGTTTACTGGTGAGGATGAGAGAGAGAGAGAGAGAGAGAGAGAGAGAGAGAGAGAGAGAGAGAGAGAGAGAGAGAGAGAGAGAGAGAGAGAGAGAGAGAGAGAGAGAGATCGCATCAAAAGTGACCTTTCTGGTTTAATTCAAAAATATGTTTTAATAGAACACGTTACTAGCGCTTGGTCTTCAGCTACTGGTTCAAGTATTATAAATATATATAGCATTGCAGACTAAATTTTCGAAAAAGGTTAGAGGGTGCCTTTTTTTAGCTGAGCCCTGCACGTCACAGTATAGGCATGGGGCGAGAGAACAGCTGAGGCTCGCGATAATGGATTTTGTTGTCAACACCCGTGGAATTTCCACGAGACCAGATAGTTTAAATCATGAAACTCAATAATTCGCATTTATGTATTGTATTCAACCTTTTAATTCACATTAAATACTCTTTTAATTTAGGTTTTTGATACTCCTAATGCATTGAGGATATGCTATGAGCACTAATGAGTGGGCCAGGGATTACGTATCATTATCACCTGAGTTGGTCGGATAAAATGGGTAATCCAATATGTTTCCGGAATATAGGAGTTATGTCTGCATGATAATCATTGTGCGTCGTGATTAAACCACTTCACTTTTCACCTGAAGATCAGAAATTAGGGCACGGCTGGAGAAGCCATAGCATGACCTGAATAAATAAATAATGAACCCATTACATTACCCATTAGACCTCTGGACACAAAATAGACCCCTGTTTTCCTCCAGAGCTTTGTAAATCAATGATGGCTGGCAAAATATCTATAATGTTTCTCTGTTCCTACACATACGTTCGAATGTTTCATTTTCAGTGGTAACATGAGAGGAAAGGTTAAGGAATTTAATAAGGGTATGGAAAGAGAGATCAAAAATCAGGAAATAATGTTTGGTAATTTAGTATAAGGTTAGAAAGAGAGAGGATAGTAAAGAAAATTGGATGGTTGTCTGCGGGATAAGAGATAGAATGAGAAGATAAAGGCTAAGAGCAGAGGCGCAAAATGATAGATAATCTTTATTGTTAACATCAGAGGAGTTACCACGGGTTCAGCTATTGTGTGTTTATTAATGTTAGGTAAGTGTGGTATAATGTGGCTGAGTAGGACGATCTTGCTATAGTGATACATAAGGAAGAACTAAAGAGAACCAGAATGCGCTGAGTGTATACCTCTGCCAACACCATTGTCACTAAAAAGCTAACGGAAATGAGTTCAAAAATAGCTACGAAGTCGAGGAGGTAAGTGTAAAAATTTTTTAGATCCAACCCAAAATTATTATCAATTCTTCTTTAGCTCATCGAGATTCATTGAGAACTTTTGAAGATATGTCGACAAACAGACAGATAGACAGACTTGAGTGAATACAAATACCTCTTCCGAATTCGTTGACAGAGGCAAATAAGATTAGTTTGAGTTTAAGTAAAGCCGATAAATTATTTTTACGCTGAACACAGACCGTCCATTGATATCTGAGGAGGACAACCTACCTTAGAGAAAGTCTCACCATTCGATATCTTGAGCTAGGATAACTTAAAGTAAAGGATATGTTATTTACTGGCCAAATGAAGGCCATTCTTATTACGAATAGCACGAATATTTTTTATGATAAAATTATTTTTTATAAATGTTTTGGGCGTTTTCCGTCACTTATGGTTTGGTCAATGAAACAGTAGTAGCAGTAATTATTTAAAGTAGCTGCAAGGCAGCACGAACATCCTCACCTTCTCCTCTTGGAATACAAATAATTTTTTTTCTTTTCTCAATGAAGTTGGAACGAGTTACAAAAAATGGAGAAGAAAATAAGAATAAAACAATTAAAGCAAGAAATACATTTAACTGTTCAAATAAATAATTTCTTTTTTCCCGATGAAATATTGGTGGGCCCTATTTTCGTCTTCCGCAGAAACTAGCGGAAAAAATTCCCGTATCGAGCAGTTTTCATTTAGAAAAATATTTTTTCCATTTGGACGCCCTTTGCTCAAAATCTTGGATCCATCCCTATCTTAAAGTGACCTTTTAGAGGAAGAAGGCGTATAGTTATCCATTTACTGTCCGTATCTGACATCACGAAAAGACTTAAATTGGATAATTAAAACACATCGAAACATGATTATTAACTTCATATATAGTACAATATACTTGCTTATTGGCAAACGCATACTATTGAGTTTTGACTTCATTTTCGTAAGGCAAAAACAATGACGTATGACAATGACAACACAAAAAAAAAACGGTGATATCTTGTACGAATAATAGTAATGTATGCAAAAACTGATGGCGAATTCACTCCCACTTGTAAAGGAGTTGAAATGGGATACGTGGTTTCGGAATAAAAAAGTATGTAGTAATGAATTTTGTTTGGTTTCCCTTTCAAATTTTAATGAAATCAGGGAGTTTGATCTTAGTGCAGCCGCCATCATCATCATCATCATCATCATCATCATCATCATCATCATTATCATCATCATTATTATTATTATTATCATTATTATTATTATTATTATTATTATTATTATTATTATTATTATTATTATTCCAGGGTATCACTGCTTTAATGCAAGGTTTTGTCTTCCATTCAAAACTCGAGATCAACTAGATTCTAGGAGTTCAAGATATCTCCTGATTATATTTGTTGTTTTTAAAGGTATTGCCTATTGCATCTTGTTGATGCTAATGTCCTTTGTATTCAGTTTCAGAAGATACTTTTTGAGATTTGTAGTTACTGCTCCCAATGCTCCAATACTAATTAGTACAATCTTCATCAATTTTGTCCATAATCTTTGCAGTTCTATTTTCAAGTTTGGGAATTCTTCTACTATTTCCTTTCCGTTCAATATTCCTGTCTGCTGGGCATGTGACCTCGATCAATATAACTTGCCTGGTTTTTTTTTATCAATAATGACAGCCCCTAGCCTAGTAGCTGTAATTTTTTCTGTCAATGATGGTGTTAAAGTCATACAGTGATTCTAATTTTTCGTTCTCTAATGCACGTTGATGCTCCCGCCATTTCCAGTAATTTCAAAATCTGCTATTTTGCATAAACCCAAAGGAAATGTACACAATTTGCGCTAAATTTGGACAGCAACATACTATGTGTTCGACTGTTGCCTGATATCCATTACAGACTCAACACGATTTTGTTTTTAAGAATATGATGCCGATTGGTATTCAATACCTGATCCTGAGCTGCAATGATCAATGATCCCGTTACAGATTTAAGATGGGCTGTATTAAGCCAATGAAATGTTCATTTCCTCAACTATTTTAGCCTATTTTTCCATTTGTTTATCCATCTCTTTCTCCTTCCATCTATTCTTCTTCTTCTTCTTCTTCTTCTTCTTCTTCTTCTTCTTCTCATTATTATTTGTGTATTACTATACACTTTCTGTCACCTGTGATAACATTTATCATCATCACCATCATTTTAACTTCCGTCGTTGGACAAAGACCTTACCCAATATTCACCCGATTTTACTATCACAGGTGTCGCATATGATCTCTTGCGATCTATGTTGTGAGTCGTGGTATCCGGCAGTTGTCTGATGATCTTGCAACACGACCTGTCCATTGTCATTCGAGTTTTACTGGAACATTTGTATTTGTATATATGATAAACAAATAAAAATGTATATTTTTTTTACAAATGAAAAAATTCATTTATACGAATGAAATGAGAATCTGTATGATTGATTTTCGTTAATATCTAAGACTTATCAATTTAGCTTAGTTTGTAAGACAAGCTCCTGGTAATCAGTCAGTCATAGGTTCAAATCACAATAAGGGTTTGGAATTTTGCGTATAGGTTTCCATCTTTTATTTTGACGAGGATTGTTCTTGTTCTTATTTCGGTAGAAAATAAAGTAATTTTTGGTGTTTGACAATTATTCATTATACTCCTGTCCTTCTCCCCCTTATCCCTTCCAATATTTGTTGTCCATCCATTATTTCATATAAACGTTATACAAACACAGATTGGTTTCATATGCAAAAACTTACAACCTAACTTTTCTCCCTTCCTACTTTGCTTTCAAGCAAGTTATCCTGTTTTGCTTTCTCTTTGCATTCTTCCTGTCCCCTTATGTTTTCTTTTCTGTCCACTCACTTCTTACACCTCCTTCATTAAACTACTTCCTAATCTTTTTTCTCCGCTCTTTTCAATCCTCCCATTAAACTACCTTCCATCCTTTTCTGTTCCTTTCTTCCTTCCCCCTTATTAGACTACTTACCTTTGCCTTACATTATTAATGAAAGTGTAACATTCGAATATAAGTAGAAACAAGCAAAATACTATACAGGAATACCTTGAATAGTGCGGTTTTGATTAGTTCAGGGTTTGATGTCGATTAAAGTGTAGTTGAACTAATTAATGTAACAAATTATAAGCTGAAAACAAAAATATATCAGAATATAAGACCTTGAATTGTGTGGTTTTGAACAGCACGAGAAATTTTGGAACAAATTAACTGCACTAATCAAGGTATAACTGTAAATGTGAAGGTTCCAACGGAACATGTCCCTGTTTTTCCCGTCTTTCATCGCAGGATTCCATGAGATTTTTGAAATTTTATTCTTCGATATTTGTTTACTTGTTTTTTTCCTACCATGCAATCCGGTGATGCCTACGGTTTATTCTTTTTTCACTTTACAATGAACCAATCATTAGGACCCATGGCTATGACTAAAGAAGAATACCGTTGTTATTAGAAATCCCACAGCGCAATTTCTGTCCTTGTTAGGTAGATCTGATGGATATCAAACGCGAACAAAAAAAACAAAAAAAACTGCGCATTACTCTCCTGATTTATTTTCACCACGTCTTTTGTTTACTTCTACCAACGAAGTTATAAGAGCTTTGTGGAATGACGTTCCTAGGGTTGGTGTCATCACCAAGTCCGGTTCTAGGGCTTTTCTTCTATCCAGGATATCAAGAATTTTTGTGATCTTTTTGTACTAAAGGTATACATATCTTAAAAGATACACAAATTTTCTTTTAGGCAACCTCTCCATTTTGAAAAAAAAATTCTATTTTAACTAAAAGTAGAAAATGTTCCAACCTTATTCAAAAAATTGAAAATAATCGTTTCCGCTCGATTTTCACTTTAAAAAAAAATTCTCTCCCATGAAAGTGAAAGAAAAAATTCGCCCTCGACTTTGATCCCTGAGATTGAAAAAAAATCCTTTTGATATTGATCTCCAAAAATAAAATGAAAATTTACGCTTCGATTTTGACCACTGAAATGGAAAATAGCTTTCTTCCTTAATTTTGATGTTCGATTTTGACCCCAAAGATTGAAAAAAAATACTCTTCCTTGATTTTGACTCCTCATTTCTGATCACTGGAAATGAAAATAAATGTCCCACTCTCGATTTTGAACCCCGAAATCGATGAAAAAAATTTGACTCTTAAAAATGAAAAAGAAATTCCCCATCAATTATGACACCTTAGAGTGAAAAATTTAAGTTAGCTCGATTCTTGCCTCAAAAAATGAAAATAAACTTTCTATCTCGATTTTGACGGAAAAAAATCTTCCTCTTTGGTTTTCATCCCTTAAAATGAAAAATAAAATTCTCCCAAAGTTTGACTCTTCGATTTTGTCTCCAAAAATTTAAAAAAATATTCATTTTTACCCCTAAAAGCAAAGAAATATTTTCTCAACCCCCTCCCCTTGAAGTGAAAAGATTTCTTCTCGATTTCGACCCCTGAAAGTGAAAAAAAGTCCACTGGTTTTTACCACTAAAACTGAACAAAAAAAATTCCTCGATTTAGGTAGCCAAAATTGAAAAAAAAAAAATCAAATTTTTTGATTTTACTATGTTTCAGCTCCGTAGGTAACTACTGGGAGGATGTTGTAGATCTTTCTTCTTGAAACCAATGGGATCTTCTCGTTCTTCGAGATCAAACCAGCTTTATCAAAAGCTTGTCAATGTAAGATGATGCCTCGTTTGATTTCGTCTTCTTTTGAGGATTTCTTTGGAGAATCGAGGTTCAAGGTAGATGTAGTGATTTAGTCTTTCGAGCTCAACAATGCACAGACAAAATCATGCTAAACATCACACAGATCTATCGCAAAACAGCACCTTATGTTAAAGAAAAAGCAGGCGTCAGAGATATCCTAGAAGCCATTACCAAATGTGAATGGCCTCTAGGATATCTCTGACTTTTACTTTTCATATTGCAAGGGTGTCGGACAAAGTAAGTCGTGATGATCTGGACAAATTCAGAATATCTTGGCAGATAGCAAAAAACAAAAACAAACAAAAAAAAAACAAATAAACAAAGAAAACAAACAGGCAGACCATGGGGAAGGCCATTATCCAACAAAGTTTTGATTATGATGTTGATGTTGATGATGACACCAAAGTTTTTCCAATGGGAAAATCCAAATGAAATCAAATCAACGGACATGATACAATCTCTAATTTCCTGGGATAACGTTCAGAACAGGTTTGGTTCATCACTCAATAGAAATTGTCACGTGATCAATGTCTTTTGGAAGCATATCTTTTAATCAATTACTAAATTTGAAAAAGAGTGATCAATGAATAAATTACTTGTCTCACTTTTTTTTGAGCCATGATCACTAAAAGTGTTAATACGCTTACATTGTAAACGGAACCCCACTAAAAACCTATTTTCTGGGGAGGGTTTTTAAAAAAAAAATATATACATAGTCGGTCAGCCGGACGCATTGATTAAAACAGGAAGAAACCTATGTTGACAGTTTTCGAGACAGTTTTGTTTGACAGTTCCTAATAACACTCACAGAAACACATTAAAGTTTCATATTCGTTACAATCAAACGCACGAGCATAATTGTAGACATTGCTCAAATTAACCAATGGAAACATAGGTTCCTGGGAGCCGATCTTCCACGATATAAGCCAGTGTCCAACCCCCTTTCAACAGACAAGCCCAAACTTTCTAATGCACGCAACCTCCGGGGGACGCTTGTCCCAACACACTCACATGTTCATCTGCACACTCACATGCACATATCGAAGGCAAGTACAAACGTTTACATTTCTTTGCCAAAAGACTATTAATACATTCACTTACAATAATTGCAACTCCTATCAGAAGACTTTCACGCTTTCCATTCCAATACTCTAGCGATAGACAATTCATCTTACTCTTCCTAAGGATGCACCCACTTACTTGTAGACGTCAATTGGAGACCTTTGAACACCATCAACATCATCAGTCTCTTGGCGTCCGTCGTTTGACATAACCCCTCCCCCCAGGACTCACCATGCTGATCTCTATAGTGGGCGTCACGGAGCCAGTATCTAGTTTGTCTCTCCATCTCAGGCCTCGGTTGCGCATATGATCTCTGGGGATCCATGCTGTGAGTCGCGATGTCCAAGGGATGGTCTGCCATTCTTGCAACATAGCCAGCCCATTGCCATTTAATTTTTTTAATGGATTGTATGATGTTTCGGACTCCTGCTTCCTCTCGGATATATTGTGCTATTTTACGGTCTCTCTATCTATATCTCTTCCATGTGCACGTTGCATGCTTCTCATTTTGTAGTTCTGTCTCTTGGTTAGGTTCCATGTTTCAGTAACTATCGGCATGATGTATTGGCTGTATACCCTTCTTTTTACGATTAATGTGGTCTTCCTGTTTTTTGATGGTTGAGCTTGCTCTACCAAAGGCTTGACCAATCAAGCATTTCCAAATTGGAACCATCGAAAGTATACTGATTCACTATCGTAATTCTATCTGATAACTACAATTTTTGTTAATGTTACGTAAGATTCTTTGTAGTTCATTCATAATTTGTTTTGATTTGCTTTTCGTCAATTTCCCCCTTTCAGCATAGTTGATGTATTCGTCCACTCTTCTCCTTTCGCGTTGCCTTCATTCGCAAGCATACACACTATTGTCATTAATGACACAGCAACTGTCCCTTTCCTCTCTTACCTACAGTCACTGCTGCTAGATGTCACGCGCGCACACACACACACACATGAGTAGAATAACTAATGACTCTATTCAATTGATAACATATCTTGAAGAACAGTATCATGCTCATTGAAGCGTAATGGCGGGGGTCATTTCGACCATATACCGTTCTGCTTTTCATCGCAAGTATGTGCACTGCGGTTGCAGCAAGAGAAGAAATGGAAGACGCATGACCCCTGTCGTGATTTGAAATCAAACCTTTTTTTTTCATTTCGCCCGTGAAAAATACATCAATAGTCTTTGTTCGAAGACCAAACAAGATCTTCATATATATATATATATATATATATATATATATATATATATATATATATATATATATATATATATATAGAGAGAGAGAGAGAGAGAGAGAGAGAGAGAGGTTATTCTGTCGTCCTACTGCTAGTCACTCGGCTATTCTATCCTTCTTTTCTTCTGTTCCGGTGACCAACCTTTGGTCACCTAACGTATAGGTAAGGGTATTTTTCTATATCGCTATATCTTTGGCTAAATTAACTGATACACTTTTCTATTTTCCTCCTGCTTTCTTTTGTTTCTTACTCCATTAAAATTCTTACTTTCGCCGTGAGAATCCTTATAAATCTTTATCATCCTCTTTTCACTTTCTTTCTCCTATCGTCTTTTTAATTCTGCAGCCGCGAGAGGCTATCTATCTGCACGGGTTCCAAGCAAACACGCTTTATCTTGTCAATGAATCTACTTGAGATGTTTCTATCATCCTTTTGGCGTTTGAAAAGCGTATACTAAAGACTAAGTATGTAACTATAGTTCACATATAGCCATGTCAAAAGTATCTTTAAGAAAAGTGTTTTTTTTCTAATTAAAATATACCATTTAAGAATCACCGTAGCCCGTGCGTGTACCAGAACTAATTGTGTTAAAAATTATCTAAAGAACTTTTAACTGAAATTATCTAAAAAAAAATACCAGCACATGATTTTGAGATTGTTAGTTGAAAATCACCATAGAGACACCCAAAAGTACATTTTTTTGAAAAAAAGGGGTGCGTTTCTGACAGTGCCTACTGGTGTACACATGCACATTTTCAAGGGTGTAGCCCAGAAAAGTACCCAGAGACATTCTTCCCGCATACACATAGTCGGACACTTAATGAGAAAAGAGTGTGTAGTCCACTTGCCAGGTTGCAGAATGCGTTGATTCGATATGAAAAATCTAATGTATAGACAGGGACCCGGAAGCACATCGATTTATAGCCTTCCCGGATTCAGTGACTTACCGTATTTATCCACCGTGGTATTAGAAGCCATCAACCAAAGCTGTCATCAACATAAGTTTCTGAAGTTTTCAAGTGGGTCCGTCTGGCTGGTCGGTTGACTATCTATCTATGTATATATCGTACCTACAGGCCGTACCAATGAAGCTAGATGGCTGAAAATTCTGTCATTTACTCCTTATAGTATTTAGAAGAAAGTAATTTCTGTTTTTAAAGTACCCTCAATGGGTCTTTAGTAGGGGATTCAGTTTTCAGGGTAAATGCATGCTAAATTGGTCCCGTAATTTGTATCTGGTAGTGTTCACGCCTGTTTTGTTTTTTCTATTTTTGAAAATTCGGACGTTTCAGAGGTCCAACAAGACAGCTCATTCATTGATCTCCAATTTTTTCAAAATTTTTTTAATTGGTCACTCCTACGTGGCATGCAGCTTAAAGACAATGGTCACGTGACTGTTTCTATTGAGCGACTAACTAAACCTGTTTTGTTCTCTACGGCTGGGTATGAAGAAGCATCAGTTGAATATTAGAACCTCAAACCTGCATAAAATCTGGAAAATTATTACGATACATTGATGTTGTAAATACGAGACAACTGTTGTTGTTTTGGTGCCAAGACCTTACCAGGACAGGGCCAAGCCGGTTTATAGCACAAATCAGAATTTTAATTAGGGGCCCACACTGCCTTTATCGGTCCCTGAGCAGAATTTGAGTTTAATGCTCCAATCTCCTTTAAGCCCCAAAACAGAATTCGATGGTAGCCCCCTAGTGGCCATGGGGTCGTAAGTAGCTGCTTTGTCCGCTCGTGGCTCTGTACCTTAAACAGACGTCATCAACAACTTCTCTTGCATAAGAGTATGTCTTACATTTAATAGCTACGTTGCTTACTGTATTTACCGTAATGATCAGCTAAAAGTGGTAAATTAGATGTTAAACCACCCAAGTCACAGGCCATGACATCAAAGCACAAGTTCTGGTTAATTCAAGTATCAATATACCTGATGTGCAAGTGAGCCATGATTACAGATACACTGGTATTTATTAGTTTTGTTGCGTATTGTGCTTAAGTAGTTCAATAGGGTAATAACCAGTAACCTACAATCTTTCGCCAAAACCTTATCTGAAGAATGGCTACGAAGTTCATGGACATTATGATAGTTTTTCTCCTAAATACCCATTGCTGAATTACACTTGGTCATGTGTGATATACTGCGGGTATTTCAGTCACCAAATTGAAACTTAGATATGAATAGGCTAAGAAAAGAGAGAGATTGAGAGATGCAAAAAGGACAAGAAAGAAAGAAAACGACGATTACCAGCAGAAGAAAGAGAAGCTGGAAAAAGGAACATACATCGAAGCGAATAAAAAATCAAATCAACGAATAAGAGAAGAAAGAAAGAAAAGGACAATGATTTGCAGAAATGAGAGCGGGTTGGAAAAAAGGCTGCGTCGAAGCAAAAAGAAAGGAAGAAAGAAAGAAAAAAACAATGGGCTGGAAAGAAAAAAGGCAACAAGTTGAACCGGATCGAAATTTACAATCACAGAAGGATTATCTCATCAAAGTGAAGTTTATGATAAATCTGTCCCTTAGTTCGTGTCCGGCAGTATCTTAGCTTGGATTTTGAAAATTCAAACTTTTTTGTGATCACTACCCAACAAAAGACGAGAGAAGTAATATTCATTCTTTTTTCCATTTTTTCCATTGATCTGGCATACTGCCAAAAGACGATGGTCACCTAACGGTCCCTAATGAATGACTAACCAGACCTGCATTGCATCTCTTCAGTGGCAGCCATTATCTTTTCTTGTCATCGTCGCCGTAGTCGTCGTTTTGACAAATAAAAAAAAAAGATCTGGATTGTCGAATAATGCGAGAGAATCAAGATTACGAAGACAACATGTCTTGCGTGTCATCGTTCCGTTCTGTGGCATTTTGCTTTCTTGAGAATCCTTGTGTACGATATACATGCGCCCTTTCGAGGAGGAAAGTTTAGCACAGTGGGTCACCAGTTACCCTCTTATACAGGATGGCTCGTAGTATTAGCGCTTATTTGACTCAAATTTGACTCGTTCCAAAAGACCACTTTCTCTGTTACACCGGGTAATGTTAGCTATACAATGTTTATTACTGATTAATTCTTCTATTTATTTATTCAAAACACTAAGAGTAACAATATGATTTATGTATTTACTTCTTTTTTCCTCCATGAATTTCCCACACACTTGTTCACTCGATGTTAGAAATGTGCACAAAAGCTGTGTGAGGTTTTTAACATCAAATGCTCAAGTGAGTAGAACTTTATGATTCACAATCGGGACCACCTACCCAATATTAGGCCCATTTTTTGGACATAATGAATAAATACGTAGTTTTTAAATTGATCAAAACAATCGATGTCATTTGGTGCAGCATAATAAAGTGAGCTTTTGGAACTAGTCAAATGGGGATCCAATAAAGATAACGAGTACCTCTTTGATGCCTCCTTACTATTTACAACAAATTAATTCAATTATATATCATGAGGCAAAAGAAGCTCACTTCGTTTACTTTCGCATATATATAATGAAACACTTAGCCTTCAGCCAAATCTTACACTTTGATGCATAGAGCATTTCAACTATAATTAAACGATATTTAGGGCGCTTACTGAATTTTTCGTAATTTTTTAATTGTGCGAAAATTAGTCACAAAACCATAATTACCTCATCGCTTTTATAATCTGATCAGTTAATCATTAGTTTCTGTTGAGTCTATACCAAAATTGGTTATCAATAGTACTGCGTAATTGATATACCAATAGTATTGTATCAGAAGGAATTATTCAGTCAACTCTTAAGGCACGATCTCGCTCAGCGCTGATTCACTATAGCGCTCTTTTTCAAATATTTTTCGAAATAAATTCCATCTTTAACAGCAGCCTTTTAGCTTCCATCGGGAGACATAAACCTTTCCCAAGGTTCACTAAATTTCTTTTCGTGGAGCCAATACTTTCTAAACCTTATCAAGTTCATCACGAAATCTTACTTTTTGCCTTTTTGACTTCTGGGGATCCACGATATGAGTCGTGATGCCCAGAGATTGTCTGACAATCTTACAACCGGGTCAGCCCATTACCATTTGAGTTTTCTAATGGATTCTATGATATATCTGACGCTTGTGTTTTTTTTTCAATATACTGTACTCTTTTGTGATTCCCCAATGTGCATTTGCACAGTTATCTTTTTGAGGGTTATTCTTTTGGTTTGATTCCATATTTCTGTCGTATAGTGGACTACCGGGAGGATGCATTGGTTTTCTTATGGATTCTATGATATATCTGACTCCTGTTTTCCCTCTAATATAATCTGATATATAATGCCTTATGATCTCTCTTTGTGGTGTTAGAAAAGGTTGCATAGTTCTCAGTTTGTGGTTCAATCTTTTAGTTAGGTTCCATGTTTCCACAATATACGGAACTACCGGGAGGTTACATTAGTTATAGACCCTCATTCTTTAGAACTAATGGTAGTTTCTTCTGCTGGATGTCGCCCATTTCTTTCTTTCTTATTTTCTTTATCTCTCTCTCTATCACTCTGTATTTCTTAGTCTATTCATCTCCCTCTTTTCTTTTTGTCTTCATTTCCTTCTCTTTCTCTTTTCTTATTCTGTTCATATCTCTATCTCTCTTAATCTATTCATATCTAAGTTTTAACTTGATGGTTGAAATACCGTATCTCCTGCGATGAATCACACACCAGCATATAAAATGCTCCAACAATTCGGCAATAGATATTTAGGGAATAACAAAAACCTTACAATTTCCATTAACTTCGTAGCCATCCCTCCAGTAGGGTTTTGGTCCAATATTGTAAGCTACTGAATATTCGCCTACTGAACTACTTGAACATACCACTATACTTATAAATACCAGTGTATCAGCATACATAGCTGACCTGCTTTGGTTAGCTTCCTTGGGCTTTACAGGATAAAGCTAAGAAACTGCACCTGTGTTGAAGCAGTGCCGGCCTATGTATTTGTCAGAGAATCTAATTATCTAAGTATCAGGTTTATACCGATACTTGAATTACCCAGTACGCAGTGTTTTTATGTCATGACCCGTGACGTGGGTGGTTTAAAAGCTAGCGGTGGATCCTAGGCTACCATACACCTACTTGTATCGGTAGCATCCCTGAAAATAACATAAAATTCGATTATAACATCTGGTAGTGAAATAACAGTTGTTACATTAACTGAATCCCAGTATGTCCTAACACTCTTGGGTGAAAATACAGTCAGCAACGTATGTGTCAGATGTAAGGCCTACTCTAATACTGTTTAGAGCCCCATAGTTGCTTGGACCGTCCCTGGTTAAGTGTTGGCACCAAAATTACGATGTCTATATAATCAGCATCCAGATAATCAGCAGCAGCCTTTCAGCGCCTATCGTTGAACATGAACTTTCTTTAGGATTCGTCAGTCTACTTTGGTCACAGAGCCAGTCATTTCTCTAGTTCGTTGCATCATCTTGATTTTGGCAGGTCACATCTTTGCATATGATCTCTGGGGTTACACATTGCGAGATATGATGTCCAGCGATTGTCAGTCATTTTTGTAACGTTACCATTGTCATTCAATTTTTGTAATGAATTCAACAGTATCTCAGACCCTGTTTTTCTCTAATGTACTACGCTGTCTTGTAATCTCTTCATGTAATTTTGAACACAATCCTCTCTTGGGCAGCGGTTGTCTGACATTCATACAACATGACCAGCTCATTGCCATTTGATTTTTCTGATGGATTCTATGGTATCTCTGACTCCTGTTTTTTCTTCAATATACTGAGCTTTCTTGTGATCTCTCCATTTGTGCGTTTCATGGTTCCAGTTTGAGGGTCTTTTGGTTAGGTCCCATAAGAGGGTATCGGGAGGATGCATTGGTTGTACACCCTTTCTTTTTAGGATTAATGTGATTTCCTTATTCTTGTCCTACCGAAAACTTGCCAATCTAGAGTGATTCTTCGCTTGATTTCTTCTCCATTTGGGGATTTCATGGAGATTCGTTGTCCTAAGTAGATGTAGTAGTCTATTTTCTTCAGTTCTGGATTTTATATTCAGATTGTTGTCCTCTATGAGCCTTTTGTTCATGGAATTTGTTTTACTGAAGGTCATGTGGAAGAATAATCTTTTATTCTCTTCAGTTCGTCTAAGATTCTTTGGCGATCGGCAAAAGGGACAATGTCGTCAGCCAATCTGAGATTACTTTTTATTTTTAATGATAATTTATGATTTCTTTTGATTTTTTTCTTTTTACTTGTACAATTTTGTAATCTTGATATTTGAAAAGAATCTAAGTTGTGCTTCGACCAAGTAGGGCAGTGGTCCAGACCCTTGGACCCGAGCCTTCTGTTTCATCCAAAATTCTTCCTTCAATTTATATGTACTGATGAGTATAATTATTTATCCCACGGAAAGCACGTCAGATGGGCTTACCATGTAGTGTGCATTACTTATCATCGCACATCTAAGCAACGACCATATGGAGAAGTCTCCCTTGGCAAAAGGACAATCGGTAGACACAAGAAACGCTAAAGGGACGACCTGAAGACTTCCTCAATCTGAACTCCTGAGAGAGAATGATCAAGAACTGCCGTATGCGATTGAGTTCGATCATGAAAAGGATCAATGAAGCTGAAAGGAGAATTGCCGAAAGCTGAGACGAAACGTACAGCACGCAATGTCTAAACTGCCATTTCTCCATCTATAGCATCTGCAATCGTGCGTTCCATACATGAGAGAAATCTCAGAGCCCATCATTCATCAGCCACCTCAGAACTCACTGCCACTGCTACTTCTTGGAACTAAAGACATATTTCGACCGGTCAACATACTATTCTGCCATATTTAGACCGTGGGATGGGGCTCTTTTCACCAATTCTTGTTCATCAAATTAATGAAATAATTGAGGATGATGTTTTGTTACTTTTTGAAATGTAAATGAAAATCTAACTTTATACTCACGCCCAAAACAGAATATGTGAAGCAGGATTTAGTCAAGTTCACAGAGAGTGATGGTGCCTGTGATGTAAATCAGAATAAATGTGATAGTGTGGTGAAAGGTCTATGGAAGAACGGTTGGGTCAGTGGAAGGGATTAGTTAAAAAGTCAGTACAGCGGACACCTTCACTCTCCCATACCCACTTTGGTCATCAGCCGCATTTTGTATAATTCTTCACCAATAGATATCAGAATTGAAGCCCTGGTCATTTTTGGAAACAAAAGACGAATATCAACATCATCACAAATATCTCGATATCGATTCCCCTAAATCAGATTATCGAATTGATCAAAATTCAAGCTAACTTGTGATGTCAGAGATTCCAGGATGATAACATTTTATGAATATTTATTAGTTTTAGAGGGTATTCTATTGAA
Organism: Thysanoteuthis rhombus; assembly: GCA_963457665.1. Lineage (NCBI taxonomy): Eukaryota > Metazoa > Mollusca > Cephalopoda > Oegopsida > Thysanoteuthidae > Thysanoteuthis > Thysanoteuthis major. The sequence continues at coordinate 5,780,853 of OY735240.1, read as the reverse complement.
AAACTGTTTCATGCATTGCAGTAACAGTTTTCAACCAATGTGCTGCGAGGCAACTGTAGGTACAAGAATACCATTTAATTACGTTTTGATATTACCAGCACTTTTATGGATAGACTTGAACTCTTTTAACTGCGACAATAGACAATATTTCTCAGAACAGGGGACATTCAGTGTTAAGACCAATTTTTCAAACCGGTAAACAGGATCTTATTGACCTGAAAAGTGATTAAAGAGTGATAGACAGCGTTCTTTCTTTTAAATCGATCCATAGCGTTGGTAAAAATAGAAAAATACCGTATAGAGAGTGGACAAAGAAAGGGGAATATATTTCCTTTTTTACGTCACACTACATGAGAGATAGATAGATGGATAGATAGATAGATAGATAGATAGAGAGAGAGAGAGAGAGAGAGAGAGAGAGAGAGAGAGAAAGAGAAAGAATGAAAGAGAAAGGAAGTACAGTGTTTATATACACTCCACGTATACATTTGAAACTTGCATTTTAGACGATATTTTTCGTTTTATTTTGGGCGTGTTCATTATTTTATTTCAGGCATTTAACAGGGATTAGTTTGAAAAGTCAATTGGACACATAATTTTATTGAGGCCACAAAAGTGGACGAATGCAAAAATGTGTATACAACGTCGCACTTTTTGAACAGAGTCTGTTTTTTCTTGTTTTCCAAGGACACACTTAATAAATATGTTGTTCATTAAAGGCCCAAATGATATTTTTTAAATTCCTCTCCTGAGTTCCGTTGTGTAGAACTGCAGATCTCATATTATTTTTTAATGAATTTCATATTTTTCAATGGCATCTTCAATGACATCTTGTTCCAATGTGTAGTAATAATGAATATGTGCAAAACTTTGAAAAATCTTGTGAAAACCATGGTCAAGAGCTCACTTTTGGTAATAAGATTGGTAAAATTCTTAGTTTGTTCAACTTTTGAACTTGTTATCATTCATTTTCTTTTAAATAATCAAATCTATCAATAAATACCAATGGTGTCTCTCAAGCATCTTCGTGACTGGCTCACTGTGCCGTGAGATGAAAAGGTTGAGAATTAGATGAATTTGTAAAATATATCCGTATAGAAATGTTCAGGACACAAAGATATAGGTATAATATCTAATATGAGAAACACATATTTTGGGACACAAATGTCTGGGATACTAGGAAAAATACCAGCCTCAAATGTCCTGAGACACCAATGACCAGAAGGCATTTGATCAGGGCATAGTTATCCTGGAAGCAAATTCCTGGGTATCTATCTCCAAATTAGAACTGTAAACTTAGAGGCCTTTCTTTGAAAGGTTTGACCTGAAGCTAGTACCAACGGAATATCTGCAAATATGGTTATCAACTATTGTTTCTTGCCATAGGCTTGACATTTCTCTATTGAAATCTATTATCCGTCGATTTCAGATGTTGTTACACACGACATATCACGCAGTGGCGGGTCGATTTCACAATGGCAATACAATAACAATAAACAAAGAAAAAGAAAACAAACAACAACAACAACAGCAACATCAACAACAACAACAACAGATTATACAATGAATCCATTGTTAAGACCAGAATGATGGGGGTTGGGCTATGCAGACCAGTTGACATAAGCCTATGATTTCAAGGTGTACTACCCCTGGGTGAGGCAAAGGAGGATCTTTGATAAAAATACTTATGTTGCATAGAAAGCCAGGGGCACTTGAACACAAAATACGAACATTTAAAAAAAAAGATCCATAGATGATTACTACAGATACATTTCGAATACTGAACGAACATGAATGTACTATTGATTCTTACTGCTTCTTATTGCAGTGCAGTAGTACTCCCATTTTCTTCAATACATTTTGAATAAAATTGCTGGCTATTATCTTTTTATAAATCGTCCTAGTCCACTTATCATTGTTCTATTATTTGTAAGTACATTGTGTACTTCCCGAGCCTACCCCATCCTCCTCCTCTACATCATTATCAGCAGCAGCAGCCACAGCCATTGATCAACAAAGAACTTTCCCATCTTCTTCAAAGACGACTAACAAACCTTTCTTTCGCATTCCTCCATCATGTGTCTGGTCTTTTCTTGCTGCGTTCACTGTATCACGGGTACCAATCTTTCGCTCCATCTATTTTTTCTCTTCTTGCTAAGTATACAGTCAATCCCCATTTTCGTTGCATAATTATTTGTATGATATCCTTCAATGTAGTCCTTTCTTTGATCTATTTTGGTCTTTTTTTATTTCTTAAAATTATACCTAACAATGCCCCTTCCATGGCTCTCTGCGCCAATCTAAGTTGGTTCTCGGTTCGTTTTGTTAATTTCCATGCTTCTAATGCTTTGCATCCGTTTAGTCAGAGCGGATAGTATGCAATCATTGTTCACTTTACGCTTTAAACACATTGGCAAGGTGTTCTTCAATTCATTCCAAATAATCTCCAGCCGATCATTATGCATAATTTTATTTCGCTTTCACGCTTTCTCTAACTTCATTATCTGACCTAGGTAAATGTATTCTCATGGTTTTTGAACATTACTTTTGTCTTTTGTCTATTCATTTTGAATCCTATTTTTCTTCGCTTTCTCTATTTAGATTAGTCAAGATGTTTAGTATTTCTTCCGATGCTTCTGACGTCATTGACACATGGTCAACGAATTGAAAAGTGGGTTTCATTTGTATTCAGCATTGATTACGGAAATAATTAATGAAAAGTTGAAAAGGGGCCTGAAATCTCCATCTGGCTTGAGCCTATTATAAATTTAGTGATATGGGGAGCCTGGGATGGGTAATCAAGATAAGGACAATAGCTTGCCGACAAAAACAAACGAAACACCCCCAAAACCTCGTATCACTATTTAAGTCCTGCTGATCTCTCAAGCAGTTGCTAGTTGATAATCTTAGAAGCTAAATTTAGCTTTGTACTCAAAGAGTATCACAGATCTAGTTAGATGGCAAACCACAAGTTGATCATCATATTTTCTCACCCTATCTCCCTTATTTTGGCTTTTGTTTACTGTATCCATCTCTATCTCCCCCTCTCTCTTTCTCTTTCTCTCTCTCTCTCTCTCTCTCTCTCTCTCTCTCTCTCTATATATATATATATATATATATATATATATATATATATATATATGTGCGTGTGTGTATATATGTGTGTGTGTGTGTGTATGTATAAAATACATACCACAAATTGTATATATTGATCCGAAAAAATATTTATTTCAACTTCTCAATAGTGAAGAGACATTATATATATATATATATATATATATATATATATATATATATATATCATACCAGTTTGTTCATATCTATCCATCTTTAACAGTCTGTTTCTATCGATACGTATTTCTATGTGTCTGTGTGTTTATACCCATTTTATCATTGCATGTCCTTGACTGCCACTACCTCCCTATCAACCCATTCATTCAAGCAATCCCCCCTCCCTGAACGCCATTGTTGATTTATCGAGGAATATTTAAAGCAAAATTATATTCGAAAGAAACCATTTAAAAATCCTTGACAAGTCTCCCACTTTATAGAAGAGGAAGTTAAACAAAGCCTGAAATGAAAGCACAGTTTTGAACAGAACAAATAAATTCAAAGCACAAAAACAGGTCTGGTTAGTCAAACAATAGAAACTGCCATGTGGCCAACATCGTTTGGCTGCATGCCAGGTTCAGTGATCAAGTGAAAACAAATGGAAAAAGGGGTAGTCAATGAATAAAAAACAAACCAAACAAAAAACAACTGCTTTGGGGTGTTAAATTAAATTTTTAAACAGAAATTTTGAGCAGTGCCGATATTTTACAGCTATTTCATTTGTTCTATCAAGTAACACTGCCTTTTTTGTGAAAGGTGACAATTTCAAATTTCTCATCTAGGCATAGGTAGCATAGGGTTTCATTGTTCTGGCAATGTTATATGTGTTTGTTTAAATATTTTCCATTTTACTGTGGGTGTGAGGTCGTTGTCTGTTGGGTACCAGTAATGTGTAGATAGTGATGTATTGTTTTTGTATTTATCTTTTGTGAAGGATAATGTATGGTTGGTTATTCTTAATCTAAAAGGTGTTTTGATATTCTTATGTATTGTCTCTCCTCTGAGGTATGATATTTCAGCTTGATATACAATATTCGATTTGAGACATTTGTTTTGCAAAGGGCATCTGTTGCTGATTGTACAATTACAGTGGTTTATTTATATTTTCTTGACTAGTATTGTCTTATCACTTTATCGTTCTGTTTCGTTATGATCCTTTGAAACTGGTTTTGAGTTTGTCTATGTGAAATATTTCACACAGTAGGTTGCTTGGGGAGGGGAATATTTTCCCTCAGTTGGTTTTTACTTGTACGTAGAATGACGGTGTAGATAGTGATACACACACACACACACACACACACACACACACACACACACACACACACATATATATATATACATATATATATATATATATATATAGCCACACTGAAGAGTTGTAATACAACGAAACAGCTGTCTATGGTGGCACAATAATTAACGCTTCTCTATTCAGGGTTGAACACTCTTTAAGTGAGGTAACTCATTCATTGTAAGCTTATGCAATGCTCTTTCATAGGAATGGAGCACTCTGGTGGATGGGGAATTTAAGAAGCTAGATAAATATATCGCTTAGATTCAGCCTTACAAGAAACACAGAAATAGACACGCAATATCATTCAACTGATGAAGACCACCCCAAGGCTGAATTATTACTCATTAAGTACAAGTATCCTTTTCTGTAGAAATCTGTTATTCATATTTATATTCAGCATTTGCCCCTCCCCCAATGAGGACCCAGGAGCGTTTTCAAATATCCACCTCAGCTACGCCTATGCCGCCATATCAGGGAATATCTAAATCAGAAAATATTTTTAAAAAACATTTAAAAATCATAGAAGGAAGTTAAATAAAGCCGTACATAAATTAAAGGGCAATTCTGAACTGAACAAATAATTTTAAACCACCAAGAGCAGATTCAAATTCAAATGACATTTTCGAATTTAACCGTTCCTCATTTTTTAAGAAAATAATCTCCCACATTTTTTTATTTTGAAATTTTTCTGTTATTTGGTCTGAATAAATATCTTTTATACACATATCTTATCATAAACTGTCAACCAAAACTGTCAACATAGATTTCTCTATTTCTTTAAGCTACTCTGCCTGGTTGGTTGGCTATGTATCATGCGTACATGCCGTACCAATGGGATCCGAGGGCTGAAAATTTGAACTTTTGCTCCTCATTATGTCCAGAAAAACTTGCAAAAATCCATCCCAGAATAGGTTTATATAGGGGTAGATCAATAATTATTCAGCTTAATGATGAAAAAAAGCATTTATTTTACACAACATTAATTCTCTAGCATAATCTCCTTCCTGGTCAATGCGCTTAATTCAATGGTGAATATTAATCAGACATAGATTAGGGATTACATACACCTGTAAGTGAGAATGTATCTCTGCTTAGCCTGTCCGAACGGCCGAGGGTTGAGATATGAGTCCAAAATTACGAGACTCGTTCACCTTGGCATGGATATTGTTGTTCACAAGAAACACTGATTTCAAGTGATTATGGAAATATGGTAACGAAGAGGTTACACCTTTTCTCTGCATATTTTGATATACGCTCTGGAGCCAGTGAACTAGAGAGCGCATAATTCTGCCAACACCATACTCTAACTAAAAACTGAACGAAAAAAAAAATGAAATACATAGGAGAAGACTTTAATACAATGACTTACTTCTCTTGAAATTTGAATTAGCCTTTTGTTCAAATTAGCTCGTTTTCAACATCTTTTCCTGCCGAGTTATAAAAATGTATCTCGATGAAAAACAAATTCATAGATCCAACACAAAATTTAATCGATTCTTCATAGCCTATGCTCCAAAATTCGATAAAAGCACATTGAAATTCATTGAGAACTTCAAGAGATAATGTGTGGACGAGTGGGCAGACTGATAGATAGTCATGCACTAGTGCGTACATGTACCTCTTCCAACTTCTGTAATTAGTCATTCTTTGAAGGTAACGTGCCTACTTGAGTATGCAGGTTCGACGAGCAGGTAATCATCATCATCATCATCATCATTGACTTTTGTCATTCCCGAAGGATGACGCCCTCTTGCGACCTATCCTACAGATGTTTACTTTGGCAGTGCATGACTATGTAGGATATATATGACACACTAGCTTGTCGCCCCCGTCACTTATCTATGGTCGGCCCTGGGTTCTGGCTTTGAATTTTGATATCCATGCTGTTAGCCTGATGTTCTACCTTTTGTCTTAATATTTACTACTGAAAATTTACAGTAATTCGGCTCAGATGGCCAGTGTAACCACATGGCTGTCATTAGCCCATCAATTGCAGAAAGTGGGAAGTGTAATAGTTGTCCATTACAAGATAAAGAAAAAACAAACTGTCCACCCACACGTCATAACTGGCTGGATGAATTCATTGGACGCTCTCCTTTTCAGTTTCATTGATGCACTTTTGCTCCTCTTGATATTGTCTAGTTTGCTGAATTATATTTTTGTCTGCAAGGGAAGCAACTAGGAATCTGACACCGGAATATAATATCAATATATACAAAAACGGGTATGAAGTGCCCACTCCAATCGAGTGTCCGTTCTGGGAAGTGATTCCACATTCTAGTACCACGTATATCTGACGAAGGCCGGAGGGTACACAACCAAAACTTTGTGAACAAATGAACATACGCACGAGGAAAATAGTCCGACAAGACCATACACAGTGGCTACTCAGTCTTGTTCGACGCATCTCCGTGGCTCTAACGCGATACCATTAATATCTATTGACCTAGAAGGCTATGATTTTTGACGTTTAATTCAGACTTTCAAACGTGATTTATCCAACGCATCATTACATTGATCCTTTCGGAATTTTGTCATAGGTTCTGCGTCTCCACCAAATAGACGCTGTGGAGCAGAGCTTCAAAACTTTTCTCATTTGCCACCACTCACTCTCAAGCAATAGGTGTTAAGGCAATATATAATTAGTCTTTAGCCACAGTCAAACCGTAAATAATCATAGATATAAATAGCTACCAAACATTGTCAAAAATAGCAGCCTTCAGTGGCGGCACTCGGTCTGACTGCACCACTGCACATTTTTTAAAGATTATCATTTTTTTTAGATACATTAAGTGTTTTTAGATTATTATTTTAAGAGATTTTCAAGGATTCCTTAGATATATTACGCCACCTTATGCCTCCACAGTTATTGAATCTAACAGCGATTAGATACAGAAATAAATAAGTGCCAAAATTGTCAGAAATTGCAATGTATATGTAACCTATACTAATTGTACGATGTTTTTTACGAGAAAAAAATTTAAAAAAGAAATTACTCAGATGTATCAAAAACGAAACTTATTTTCAACTTTTCACGCGATCCCTGGGGAAGTCCCAACCCCTACTTTGAGAAGCCCTGATGTAGTGCATGACCAAAAAGTTACGCAGGCCCTAAACCTTGACCTGAAACCTTCATTCTTATATGTTGTCCCCGTACCAACGTTTCCCAGCGTGATCTTTCAGTATCAGTTGTCCCATGTGATTAGATTTCCCCAAATACCATAAAATGCTCTCATTTGTATTAGCGAATTTTGAATCAGTATCTATCTCTCTGGACGACAATAGTTAGTTACGAAGAATGAAGTGAAGAGAAATCTGGGTAGGGCATTTCCTCATGGGTGGGGGTGGCAAAATTGCATATTGATTTCTCTACCATTGCTACCACACACACAGTCATTCCCTTTGGTCCACTGTAGGCTGTTGACGGCTGTATTACAACTTGTCAGACAAGTTGCAAAGAGTGGGTGGGCGTGGAGGCAGAATAAGTTGACTTGTCAGCCTTGTTCTCAATTGAGAGTCGATGATTTGGCTCCACAGGAAAAAGTCTTTGGTACCAAAGTTAAGCAAGGATCGTAAACGTAACGGATTTAATATCTCATTGAAACAAATACAGTATATTTTGTCAGATTGAAACGAAAATTATGTCCGATGTTTCAATTCATTTGGAAATAATTATGATAGCAATTAAAGATACACTTAATCATTAAAATACGCTTCTTCGTTTTTGATAAACTTATTCCATCTATCAACAAATTTTTCGATACCAGATTTATGAAATTCCTTCGATCTTAACCTGAAATATGAGACAAACTGATTTCCAACCTCTCCTCTTGAAAAAGAATTTTTGTCTATCAAAATGGCTTTGAAAACTCCTGATAGTCCGTTGGAGCAACGCCAGGAGAGTGTTGCGGATGAGCTATTTTCTCCAGTCGAATACCTCAAGATGATCTTTGATCACTTGGGTACGAGATGAAAAATATGATCAGTTTTCTGTTCTCTAAAGATAGGTGTTTTCTATCCAAAGCTGTTTTCACACGCTGAATTTGTTGGCAGTAAACGTCAGCTGAGACTGGTTATCGCTTGAAAGTTCGTGGTAGATGATTCCTTGCAAATCCAAGCAGACACACAAAAAGATCTTTTTCAAATGAAGGTTACCTCTCATCTGAGCCACAGGTCTATCAACGCAAATGAGCCACTGACGATTGCGCTTAACATTGTAAAATAAATTATCCATTTCTCCCCCTCAGTAACTACAGTTACATTCAAAAATCAGCATAGAGCTGACAATTTGATACGGAAAGGCAACGTGGGACCAATTTTCAATACTCAACTTCAACTAATTGTGATGAAAAATCATTTGGCTCACAGTGGGTTGCTCTTGAACATCAGGATTTATTATAATGTTAATAGTTTTTGGTTTCTGTAGGCCTAAACCGACTTTTCGGGAAAACTGATCGGACTGGAAACGATCATCAAACGTTTTGAACAGGTTTCCCTGTTCAATCGGCAGTCTGTCCCCCTTTCCCCTCCTGCTACCCCAATCACCTACCACGTTCCAGCCCCCTCTCACGCTTGTCGCTCTTATTAACACCCTCCATTGGACAATGAGGAAGTGATTAATCTTCCCAGGTCAATGTAGGCTGATTTAGCTTGCTTGGCCAGAGGAAGGGTTGATTTGATCTTATCAAGCGAGAAGTGCGTGGGTGGAAACTCATGTTACGTCACTTAGATTCTTTTTTTTTCCTTCTGTTAGCCATACCAGAGCACTGTATGTACGCCCCCGGGCGTAATGTTTGACTGAATCTCATTAAATTAAGACAGGATGCGTATTTTCAACATATCTAGCAGTGCTTTCCCTTTATTTTACCAAAAAAAAAAAAAAAACCTTTTTTTCTCATGTTTTACGAGGGGTTCAATTTATGATCTAAGTATCATGTAAAACTCGGCCTTAGTTTCTACCATTCTTTCAAAATTATGATTTGCATGTAAAAAAGCAAATACTTGACTGTTGGGTAGTTTAGCATTCCCAATTTTTGTGAGAGCTTTACAGTCATGGATGAAGAATTACAGTTGATATCATTACGAGATGAATAAAGATAATACGAAGCACATGAACATTTTAAGCATGTAAAGTTTATGTATTGATCACAAATCAAGTTGTCGAGCAACTGAATAGGAGATTTTGATTTGAAAGATATCAATCAAGTACGAATCACGTGGTTAGAAAACTCAGGTTTGAATCCCTTTTCCGTTCATTTTCTTTTCTCGTTTGTTCCTATAGTTAAGATGAATGTTGTATGTGTGTTTGCAGACCTCCAGGGCGTAATATTCACCAGACAGGGTGCATATTTTCAATAGATCTCGAAGTACTTTTTTCTTGTGGTGGTGGAAGTTGGGGATTGAATTACAATGTAAATTTATGTTAAATTGGTCTCTTATTTTGTGTCGTACAGTGCTCACACTCGTTTTTCGAAAGTTCGGACTTTTAATGATCTTGCCGCCCAGAAAAAGACGAGAGAAGTTATTTATTCACTGATCAACCTTTTTAGAACTTATCTGCTCAGTTGTGCGTCAACTTTATTTATTGATTTATATATTTTAGTGAATGTAAAAAACGAACAGCAATACGATTGCTTTGTAAGTGGCTTATTAGAAAAAGGCTTTGATTGTAATTACGTAATGACAATATATTTGGATTATCGGTAAAAAAAGAAAAATGTCAAACAAATGAGAATGTATCAGCCAATGATTTTATTATAAAAATGCTTTATGTGATGATTTTACTATGAAAATGCAACAGTCGATTTTATCATACAAATGCATTGGTTTTGTTATAAAAATGAATCGGTCAATTGCTTTACAATATCTAAAACGCATTATCAAATCATTTCACAATGAAAATACATTATGAAATAATTTCAATATAAAAATGAACCATAGAATTATTTTACTATAAAAATGCGTTATGAAATGATTTTACCATAAAAATGAGCCATAGAATTATTTCACTATAAAAATGCATCATGAATGGAAATGCATTATGGAAAATCTTACTTAAATAATGAACCATGAAATATTCTTACTATAAAAATGCACCATGAAATGATTTTGCAATGAAAATGCATTATCAAATGACTTTACTATAAAATTGTATCATGTGATGATTTTACCGTAAAAATGCATTATGAAATATTTGTATGTAAGAAGAATGCATTATGAAATGATTACGCTTTTTGACGAATATATCTTAAAAATTCGACAAGAATTCTATTATGACGAAAATTGGCATCATAAAACGTGTACATTGCTTGATAAGGAAGCTCGACTTATGACATCATTGTAAAAGCAACTGTCTAATGATATCTGACTTCGGGACATACTGTCCAGTTGAATCCATTTAACATTTGAAGAAACAACAGTCTATAGGTTATGTTCTTGTGCCGTTCCCTAGACAACCATTACGTGTCAGATTCAGTTTAGTATTGCAGTGGTCTTGGAAACATTGAAAACTTGAGGAGATCTTCTATAAAGTATACATCATGGCGGACCCCTACTTCAAGCATTTAGTTTTTGGACTATTATCAATGAACAATAATGACCAATTCTGACCTTTGAAAATCATACTTGTTCTTAATGGATTACATTTATTTTATTTCTATATGGTAAAGGTCATGTACAATAATTATGTTTTCGATAGTTGTACGATGGATGGTGCTATTCCTCTGCCACAAGATGGTTTAGAGAGAACACTGCTACGGACGCCTGAGTATTATTTGTTGGACCCCCAGGTCGACAGACCCCAGTTTCTAGACGAAAGATGAAGTGCTAAAAAAGAAGTGAGGACACACAGGACTGCCAACTCAAACGAGCATAATGATCTGGGAAGTGAAGCAAGCCTCCACAGTTGGACAGTTCGGGAGGTGCCTCTCTCCCCCTAAAAAAAAGAGCACCGTTCCCCGTCATGGGCTTTCTTGATAAAATGATCATGCCATAGAGCATTACCGAGAAAAGTCTAAAGATATTTGTATTTGTAACACATCATGCCTCCCCCCAAAGCAGCCAATTAGCATTTAGAGAAAGTTCTGTCTACAGGTTTGATGTTCTTTTAGTTTTTCTTTGGCAACAATGATGTGCCAGCAACTGTTACAAAGAGTTAGTAGAAAAGAGTTAAGGTATAAAAAAAGATTAGTAGGATAAGAGCTCTGCAGAAAAGGATTAAGTACACGATCGTGTCATTCTGAAAGAAAAGTGTCAAGTCATGTATATAATATTCATGTTGGATATACGGGATAAAAATAAAATCCCTAACCCTATCATCAATTTGAACCCGTTTGGAGCCGTAGCATTTTCTTACCTTTCTATGAGCTTAAATAAAGTATCATCAATTGTCAACTAGCTCTTATGTCGCAGCTTTTTGTAGCTCTTTTGTGTCTAGCGTTCATTGAATGAACCACCGACTAAAACCGGCTGCAATTATACTCTGAAGATGTTTGTCTTCGCGATACATCATATATTCTCCAGAAAGCAGCCAATTACCATTTGAAGAAAGTGCAGTCGGTTTTATGTTCCGTTAGTGCAGCAGGTTTTATGGGTTGTTAGTGCTGAAGGTTTTATGTTCTGTTAGCGTCTCCTTAGCAACAATGATGTCATCATCATCACATCTTGCTGCGTTACTATTGCATCCATTAGAGAGCTGTATGATTTGCTTGCTTCAGGTTTAAGAGCATATGGGCCCATGTGAGCAAGCATGGGGCCTCAACCTTTTTTGCAATGCAGACTCCTTCAATATAACAAATATTTAAAATTATTAAAAGTTATTAGAACACTATACAAAAAAAAAAAAAAATTATCAACTCAGTGGCCTAGGTTCAAGGCAACTTTCCCTCTACATCTACTTATACATCTGAAAAAGAACAGCATGGATTAGTAGAAATGTTGTGGTAAAAACAGAAAGAAGACGAAGTTGGTGGGATTGGAAAAAGAGAAGTAAAACAAGAAGGCGAAAGAAAAGAAGAAAGGAGAAGAAGATTGAAATCGTTAGTAAATAGACCAACAAAATAAGATGGGCATACCGTATTTTCCGCCATATAACACTGAAGTGCGTATAACACGCTCCTATTATTTGGTAAGAAATATTTAGGAAGTAAACAACAACAAAAAAAAAATATTTTCCATGAACTTCGTAGCCTTTCGCTCAAAAGGGTTTTGATCCAAAATTGTAGGCTACTCCTACTTGAGAAAAACACGCAACTAACCTTTTAAATACCGGTGTATCTGCACTAACCTGCTTTGGCTTGTTTGCTTGGGGTTTTATCGGCTAGCTCACAAACAATAGTGAGCTTGTTGATGACGCTTGTCTAACGTATTAGCACAGAACAACAATGGCCGTTTCGAGTTGACATCATGAAGGTACCATAAAATCTTACATATTTCACGTAGGTATTTGTTTTTAATATTAAACTGATGATTTTCATCCATACTCAGTTGTAAAGAACAAAATGCTTGAATAGATGAATGCATCAGAAGATTTTTGGAAACGACGCGTTCCTGGCCTCTGGCAATCGGTCTCTTATTAATCCCTTTTTTTCATATTTCAACATTATTTTGATTTGTATTCGTAATTTATTAATCTATAAGTAAATGTATTTCGTTCTTGGATCAACAGGCTACGTCAGACAGGGGTGTTTAGGGTGTCAGTTGGGTACTATTAACCTATCCCACAAAGCCTACGCAAAGCCAACCATCTGGATATAAGACGTGCATTGATTTTCGGAGGTGATTCTTTGTTAAAAAAGAGTGAAAATATGGTACTAGCGTTGATGTCATATTATCCATTGGACTCTATTGTTTTCCCCGGAATAGTTTGTTTTGCAAAATGTGTTTAGTTAATATAGTTTCCGTATTTCAATGAATTCTAACCGATCTATATTTCCGATCTTTGTTATAGATCCTCACATTTATTTTGTTAGGATTTTCGTTTTCGTATCAGGGTTGAAAAAGGCAAAAAACAAAAAACAGAAAAAAACACTTGTCTTTTTCAGTGTAAAAAAATTTTTTTTCTTTTTAAATTACTTGAAATTACCCCCTGGAATTGTATCATTTTCCTGAAATAGTTTATTGTACATTTTTTTAGTTGGTTAGTATCGCTTCCGTATTTCAATGAATTCTAATCGATACATATTTTCGCTCTTTAGTCGCAGATCCCCATCACTTCGGTTTCCTCTGAACAAAGGCTTCTATTTTGGATCTCATCGAGCCAAAATTGTTACTAAATCTTTCTTCCTATTGTTATCAAATCGTGTCAGTGAAATGATAGAACATAGTTGCCATATTACTTCATTCGGAATCGTCTGCTGTATAAGAAGCCGTCAAGCAAAACTGTCACCAAAAACGTCAACATAGGTTTTTACAGTATTGAAGCTACTTTGGTTGGCTTTGTATCAATGTATGTCTCACGTGTACAGGCAACACCAATGGAGATTATAGGGCTGAAAAATTAAAAATTCACTTATCATATCTAGAAAAAAAAACGTCGAAAATTATCCCCCCATCAATTATTAGTGGTGGTACAATTTGCAATCTAAGTTTATGCTAAAGTGATTCCTAACTTTGTGTCGGGTAGTATTCAGGCTTGTTTTTTTAAATTTTTTATTTAGACTTTTTATGATCACTCCCCTATAAACGATGAGAGAAGTAATTTATTCATTGATAACCGTTTTTTCCAATTTTTTAATGTGATATACATGACTCAAACATCCTATGCTTAGCACTCGTCTAAGCTGACTACTGGTGATGACAGGTATTGCCTGGTACCAACAGGCCTGGTTTGATGAATACTACTGACGCATAGTATCAGTAGTATTCGTCAAGTGTGACGGATACGACTTTTGTCTGGATTGTTAAACATTCATTCAAGTGGGGATTGAATTTGTTTTCTTCTGTGACAATAAGATAAAGAGGAACAATCCGCACCAAATTTAAGGCATAAAACTCGTTACTGCTTATCTTTCACGTCTTGTTAAACCAGGCCTATATAGAAAATCAATATTTATCTTCTGTGAGTTGAAATCATTACCAAGTGACTGATAGGCAGCTCTCTCACGGACTAAGCTGAACTTACAAAGCTTATATACCAACGAATTTATCTATTATAAATACAGTACAAAAGTTACTATAATCATCTTCAGTCGTATCAAAAGTAAAAGTGGATTTTGACCTTTCAGCAGCCAGGTTTATCATATGATTATAACCAATGCATATTTTCGCTCTTTTGTCGCAGATCCCCACCGTTTCGATTTCCTCTGAACAAAGGCTTCTGTTTTGGATCTCATCGAGCCAAAAGTGTAATTAAATCTTTCTTCCTATTGTTATCAAATCGTGTGTCAGTGAAATGCCAGAACGTAACCACCATGTTATTTCATTCGGTGTCGTCTGCTCTATTCATTTCATTATCACGATGACGTCCACGCATCCTCGTTCGAATTATATGTTTTAAAATAAAGGCACTCAAGTTAACATAAGTGTGACAGATACGGCTCTCATTGTATGGTAGTTCATCTTTGCTGTAAAAAAAGTGACGACACATATAAAATACATGGATATACACAATGCATTTCATATACATAGATAATAGGGATTGCACTGGATTGAACAGAATCTTATTGATTGAAAAAATATACTTTCATTTTTTGTATTTTCCTGTAAATTCAACATATTTACAATGCCATAAAGCATAAATCAAATTACATTTCACCATGTCAGTTGCATGAATGGAATTCTATTTTATTGCATCCCTTAAACGTAACAGAAAAAATCTGCTCATTGCTGATTATAATATGTGTGAATTCTGAAATGAAGGCCTGTAAAGTCAACATAAATGTAACTGACATGGATCGAAGTTCCTATGCTCAGCTGCTGGCTTTTGGTGATGGTTGGTATTGCCTGGTAGACTCGGCTGATGAATGCTACTGATACTATGTGGGATACATGCGGCTCTCATTATATTATAAGATAGTAACCGATGCATATTTTTGCTCTTTGATCCTCACCATTGCGATGTCCTCGTAACAAAAAGATTCTATTTTTGGTCTCGTTGAGCCAAACGTGTGATTAAATCTCCCTATTGTTGTCAAATAGTATGTCAGTGAAATGACAGAATAGGGCTGCCATGTTATTTCATTCATTGTCGTCTGCTTTATTCACTTTTATAATGAACACTAGTTAATTCCAGTGAGAAAAAAAATCACGGATATACAGGTTTCATCCCGCTCTCTGAAAGTAGAACTTTTCTATAAGACCCTTTCGTTAGCTGAAATAGAATAAAGTAAAGCAGCAATCACCATTGATTTATAATGGAACATTTTTTTTGTGTTCCCAGAGAGGAAAATGATTAGGATGCTATGTCAGTAATCGTGGGTTATGGCTGTGGGAGGTAAAAGAGACCAGGAAAGCAATACACTTTTCATCTTAATCGAAAAATGGAAAAGAGGCGTTTAGCAAACTTTTAATAAGTGGGCACAATTTGAATTAGAGGAAGCAAAATAGACGGCGAATATCTGAGCAACCTTAGATTTGCAGACGGCATCGTCCTTTTCGCAGAGAACCTACACGACCTCCAACTAATGCAAGAATAACTAAAAGAAGAAAGCAGAAAAGTCGGCGTACACATGAACTTCAGTAAAACGAAAATCATGTGCAATAATCACGTTGAGAATAAAAACATAACTGTCAAGATTGAAGATGCAAAACTCAGCAAGGTAGACCACTACATCTACCTAGGACAACGAATCACCATGAGATCCTAATACTCACTCTGGGATGGCAAGCCTTCAGAGCAAGCTCAACTTTCAAAAACCAGATGATCCCAATAATCCTGAGAATAAGAGTATACAACCAATGCATTCTCCCGATAGTTACTTATGGAGCTGAAACATGGAACCTAACCAAGAAGCAGACCTACAAAATGAGAAGTATGCAACGTGCACATGAGAGAATCATGCTCAAATTTATATGGAGAGATCACAAGACAGCACAGTACATAAGGAAGAAAACGGAAGTCTGAGACATCATCGAATCTATTAAAAAACTCAAATGGCAATGAGCAGGCCATGTTGCAAGAATGAAAGGTAACCGATGGACATCACGACTCACAACATTGATCCCCAGAGATCATATGAGAAACCGAGGCCGACAGAACACAAGGTGGAGAAAAGGATGACAAATTCAGGAAATACTGGCTCCGCGACGCCCATGATAGAGAATTGTGGCGAATCCTGGGGAAGTTCTATGTCCAACGACGGAAGTTAGAAGACTGATGATGATGATTTGAATTCTATCAGAGGATTATTTTAAAAAAGAAACAAAAGACTTGTTTCGGTGGATGCTTGTTTAAAATATTGTGTGATACATATACATTTTATCAGTAAACTTATCTTCAAGTGGAAGATTCCATCATTTTTGACGAAGTACTAAGAAAATCTCATTGTTTTACTTCTTACATAAGTAGTTAAAATGGTTAGCTTGTTTACATTTATCGTACATATTTCAATAGGTACAAGTATAAACGTGTCAAATTATTTAGTCAATAAACAAATAATGAAAAAATGAGAGAGGTGTCACACCGTTTGTTTGTCACTCTATAAAAACCAGCTAAACATGGGCGCTGCCTGACCAAATTTTGTGTATTTACTCACTAGACCTGGGAGAAGTTATCAAGTAAAAGTCTTTCGAAAATTTTGAAAAATGTTCTAGAGAAGCTTCAACTTATAATGTAAATACAATGCTATACTGGACCCTTTTCCTGCTCAATGTACATACTTAGATATATACACATCTTCGTATTTTAAATGTTTATGGATAATCATCTCAGAGATGAAAAGTGGGGGAAACTTTGCCCCCTTTTTAGGGTAAAAAACAAAGGGAAACTTCAAGGGTTGAAAAGTGAAAGCTTTTCCCCACTTCAAATGGTCAAAAATGAAAGGAAAATGTTTTCCCGTTTGAGGGGCCAGAAGTGGAGGGAAATAATTTCCTCTTGAGGGTCAAAACTGAAGGGAAACTTTCCCTCTCAATCAGGTGTCAAAAGTGAAGGGAGAACTCTTCTTCACTTCAAGTGGTCTTGTGAGGATATATATATATATATATATATATATATATATATATATATATATATATATATATATACATATATATATATATATAATTAGCATTCTCCAATAATTACTTCCCCGGTAGTTATAGATGTTGAAAGCTGGCACAACCTTGACAGTGACCAGCATATATTGGTGATGAGAAAGAAACTATTAAATAAAAAAAGTAATAAGAGAGTTTCTTACCTTTGCACCCAGTATATCTTTTTGAACGTCTCCAGAAAGACATTTTGGCATGAACCTCTCTTGATGACAGCAAGACGATGTTTTTTTAGATTTTGTATTTTATTTTATCATCCACATGTACTATTGGATTTCGTGGTGGGTGTGGACATGGCAGTCGATTGCTGGGTGAGTCGCCTCTGTGATGGCCAAGTTATGTGACTTGAGCTATTCTATGCCAGGCCCTCGATACAACTCCAATGAGGTCGACCTCTTGCTTTTTCGGTTTTCCCGTCGCACTTTCCCTCGTTTCACTTCAGCAGTTCTCTGAATTTTCTTCCGGAATGCCAGACCCGTCGAAGCTTGACGAGCCGATTAAGTTGCTTACATTTGCACAGAACAGTTTCTTCATTCTCTTTTTGTTATTTATTTCATTCAATTCGTAATTATTTAAGTTGAAAGGTTACTCAATCTAGAGAGGGCTTCCCTGGATACGTTCATTTTCAAAGTTTTTTTTTCAAAAGATATAGATGAAGAGATCAGTCTAAAATCAAAGCCGAATTATTGCAGCCATTTTCGCAGAATTTTCATAAGATTTAGTAGCTCGATACGGTGCTTCTACGGAAGCTCGCAGAATTATATACAGAAAATAATATGGTGACCAAATTGAGCATAAATTCAAAACAGCAAACTGTATATATCCATAGAAACTTTCCAATATTGGTGATATTCGGTCTCTGGTAGAGTATAAAATAGCGTGTAGTGTTCCCAAAATGTGCAATGATAATTTTGTGAAGTAATTAAATGACACCATCTAAAAACATGTAAAGTTTAGAATAGTTTATTTCTCTTTTTCTTCACACGAATAACATACAATTGCGCAGTTATCAATTATTCCTATTTTATGCCTTGGTCTTTAGTATCTACGAGAATTCCTTTGGCTCGTGATATTTGTTTTTCTTCTTGGTTGCCCAAGCTTCACCTCCTGATAAAGCCGATAGCACGAAGAAATTCGGCAGCGTCAGCCGGCCTCCGAAATGTTGGAGAACTGAAAGATTTACCTAAGATTTCTGTGGAATGTACGTCTGCAAATGCTCTGAAGCAACTGAATTTATTGTTATAAAATACCACAACTGGGTCGTGCGCAATAGAGGTCAGAGTGAACGGACGGCGGATGGAAGAGATTCGACAGTATAAGATTTCAAAATGAGGTGACCACTCGTAGATTTTTTGAATCCTTTTGAAATTTTATCTTCCATTTATACAGCGAGGTGTCGTGGGAATGGATATAGAAGTCGATGGCTTGATGGGTCACCTCTGTGAAGGAGTGGTCATGAACTTGAGCGTTTCTCTGCCACGCCCATGATCCAACGCCTACAAGGTTATCCTTTTGACTTTTCGTTTTCGTCCATCTGTTTCACTTTCCTCGATTTACTTGAACATAGTAGACAGGAAGCGGATGTTGATAACAACATCCGCTTCCTGCTTGTAATGCCCGTCGAAGTTCCACCAACTGATTATTTATTGATTGTACTTTGGTTATTTCTATTTGAAATGATCACTTCCTTTTTAAAACAATGAGTCTCTTCCCAATATTTTTTGACTTGGATAAACGAAGAAACTTCTCAAAATCAACTGAATGTTTCAATAAATCAATAATGTCAATCCAATATCATTTTGTTAGATGAAGTAAGTTGCAATAAGAAGCAAAAATCCAAGATAAAGGTAACTTGTAGTAAAACATTGAAAATAATGACAAGAATCTTTTAACAACGGGTTTGCACTCGTAAACATCTGGATAACTGCAGTAGGTTTTTTCATTCAAAAATATTTTCTTCATTCTTCTGCTTGTACAATTGTGCGTGTTGCAGGATTATTTTCCCAGACCATTTTATCATAAACCACTTTCTAGGCTTGCTAAGCCCATCGAAGATTCACAAGAATGTTGTCCTCTCACAACTCAGAACTTTTCCGGTTTTAATTCAAAGTTGTCTGTCTCTAAGACTGGCTGTAAATCAAGACTAAAAATTCAAGTCTACCCTACTATTTATCCATGAAGAGATGTTTATCATCCGGTTTTCTAGGCTTGTCGTAGCTTCACTAGATACCTGTTGAGTGTATTGTCCGTTGCCAGCCTCTCAGAACGCCAGACAAGAGGTTGAACTTTCCCAATTTGAATTCAGAGTTGTTCGTCTCATAGACTGGTTTGCCAACCAGACTGCCCTGCTATTTAGCCATAGTTGAGGGGAGAGGGAGATCCGTCTCTCTATTCATTCTACCTGTTCTATGATCTTCTGTGTTTTTTGTTCGCTGACAAGTAGAGAAGGCCAGAGTGGACAGGCAGCGCATGAAAGATTCAATAGCAAAAGCTTCTGAAGAATTTGTGAAGAGGACAAACATCCAAGAGAATTAGCTGAACCCGCAGAAAATCCACAGATGAGATTATCCATCATCTCATGCCTTATCTCATCCCATGCCTGTATTTCTCTATTATCTCCCTCTTTCTATCTCACTCAGTTCTCAACCTTTATAGATGTAAATAAAGATGTATGTCAGTGTGTCAGTCTGTATAACCCAGTAAACAAATGATACGATTATTATTTTTAACCAAACACTTCATTATACACCAACATTTCCGTTAAAATCAAAATGGTGGAGTCAAGTGATTTGCATGAATTCAGTTTCGTAGTACCTATAATAAGATTCAAAAGAAATACGTACAAATGCATCAGAATATTCTAGCATGCTTAAAGCTGTTCTCTGCACTTGAAGTGGCAGATCAATTTCATTGGGATCAGTGTTTTTTTAAAAAGAATGTTTTTTATTGTTATCAATTGATAGACTGATACCTCCAGTGATTGATGAATCATTCATTCATCCATGAATAAGGACAAATATACATACAGATCAACAAAGATACACATGTGTCTATACTTATATTTGCGTATTTACACATTTACGTATACTCACAAATACACAAATTTTCTCTCCACCGACACATTGATTACAGTCAGTCAGTCATCCATTTGCTTGCTTTCTGTCGAGGGCGTTGGCGTTAGCTGTAGTACGTTTGACATAAGCTTTAGTTCAATTTACTTCTGGCTTGCTAGGCCTGTCGAAGTTCCATGAGAGTTCTGTTAACCGTATATTTCCTACTCTGTCCTATCACGAGACGAGAGGTTGGATTTCACGGTTTTGCTATTTTACCTATAGATGGAAGAGAGTGATATATATATATATATATATATATATATATATATATATATATATATAGAGAGAGAGAGAGAGAGAGACAGAGACAGAGAGACAGAGACAGAGACAGAGAGAGAGAGAGAGATATGGATTCATGCCTTTTCCAAGGGTATTTGTGTAAAGTGAAAGCAAATTGTCTCAGTTGGAGTTTTGAACTCAGCACGCCAATTTTCTCTGTTGCTAACCACTCTGCCTCGGACACCTCCACTGAATGGTTCTGTTGCCTTGAACAGTTGCCTCTTGCATTCGTACATTGCTTATCACTCAAAAAGACGACGTTGGCATTAAATGCAACCCACGGACTGCAATCGACCAGGTTCTCTAATATTTCAGGAAACACTTGTCACGTACTACAAAGATGACAACGATTCAATACATGACATTGGATTATCCAAGCGCTTAGTGCTGGAGTTATGGCGTTTCTCATAAGCAGATTGATTCTTTCAACTGTTTCTCCGGTAAATAATCTAATATGTACGTCCAGTACATTTTGTCACAAGATAATCTCATAAGGCCTATTCATTGTAAAGTTATTTAATCCATTAATGCACATCTACTGTACAATCATTTATTAATGCATTTTCATAATTAAATCATTACATTTACATACTCATTTCTGTATATACACACGCACGCAGGGACAGATAAATATTAATGACATTGGATTATCCAAGTGATTAGTGCTCAGTGTTATGGTGTTTTAACTGTTTCGTTTACGAACCAACCAGTGGGAAAGTTGGATTAGGCTAATATATAATGGTAGTTACCGTACAGTTACATTTCAGCATGCGATGAGTTTCTAAGGCTAATAATACAATGATACAATACATTCAATAGGACCATAATGTTTTATTGAAAATTCATTTCATAATGCATTTCATACTAAAATCATTTCATAGATTTGTATTTAAATCATCCCCATTAAGTGGCCCACTTTCTCGCCATTTTTTTAATTCTCCACCGGTCAAGGCAGTTGGATGGTAAGTTTGATGCCCCACTAAGAGCTCCTGCAGTCAATTCGATGCATTTTGTTTGGACTGCATCAGCGAGGCTAAGAAAGGGATTCTGTCGACTAGGCATCCTAGGATATCCACAGGCTTCACCCTGGCTCACGCTCTGGAGATGGCATTGTATTTATAACATTTTTAATGCATTTATTTCTAAGTTATAAGCAAATAATTAATGGAATCTGCCTGACCTACTTTTGGTGTTGGTGTGTCTTTATTGGTCATAATCAACGTTTGAAATTCCCCAAAACCATTTTTGCGCGCAGTTTAAAGATCAAAACAAACTTGCATTTATTATTCTTACCGCCTATTTTCAGAAATTTTCAACTCTAAACATAGGTTTCTTCATTTTCTATAGATCTATGTTTGTATGTATCTTTTTTTTTGCTCTGGAAAGTGCAATCTTTTTCAAAATTGCCATCTTCTGTAGGAATCTTTCTTTCTGGAGTTTTGTACTTACAGCTATAACTACTTGGGAGTAAGGCTGGTGTTAGCTATTTTCATTTTCCTGCCTCTTCCAGTACAAATATATAAGTATTATGCTTTCAAAAAAAAAAAGACGACCCGCTAGGAAAACCTGTAAGAACAGTTGGAAGTCACTGTGAAAGAGAAACACATGTAACCCTGAGAATTTATCGCTTGATTGCGTGACAAACCTTGATATTGCCATTTGTCGACTTGCGTCCGGGTTACGTTCTAGTGATATCGACGTCACTCGATCAAATTGATCATCATTGAATGAAGTGAAACATACTGCCCAACATAAGATACCTTATTCACATTTACCTAAAACTCTTTATCATACATGCGTCTCCCTGGCCTTTCCGAAGAGAGAGGAACAAATAACATCTATTACATTCCTTTCATTAAGCCATTCGCTCAACCCAAAATAAGGTATCTGCCATTAAACCTTCTGCCTCTCGCCTTCCCTTTTGAAGAACTTGCAACAAGCACAACGTATACACTGCATTCTCTCCAGCAAGCTAACAATTACATGATCCAAAATTTTTGTCATTCGTATTTGAATCATAGAATTACAATGACTGAAATTGCCGCCACCCGCAGTGGATGGGTTTAAAGGTCTTATGGGGAAGGTACAGCAATGAATCTCTCACAAAACATCGCAGACCACTTTTGACGTATACGTTCATAGGACATTC
This sequence comes from Thysanoteuthis rhombus, assembly GCA_963457665.1. NCBI lineage: Eukaryota > Metazoa > Mollusca > Cephalopoda > Oegopsida > Thysanoteuthidae > Thysanoteuthis > Thysanoteuthis major. Next base: position 5,757,722 of record OY735240.1, on the reverse strand, counting down.
TCCATTAACGGGACAGTTTTTAGCGTTTGAGACGCATATTATACCTAGAAAAAAAGTTATTTTCATGACAATAGCCCTTAAATAGTCTTTTCAATGGGATATTCAATGTAGGTTTTTGACAGATTGATGTTTTAGTTTGTGTTTGCTTACCCCCCCCAGACTTTTTTCAATGATCACAGTCTAAAGGCAAGAGGAGTAACTTATTCACTGATAACACCTTTTCCCAATCTTTTAACTGATCATCCCAACGCAGGATGCAGCCAAAAAACATTGGTTACGTGACGATTTCTAATGATTGACCAAACAGACCGGTTTCAATGTTTGAATCAATATATAAAAAACATCAATTTTGACAAATTTAAAAGAAAGCACCCCCAAATTACAGCTTCAAAAATACAATAAGAATAAAAATGTTGTTTCAAAGCAATATAGAACCAACATATCAGGCTACAAAATTGTAATATCATTTCTGAATACCTTTTTTTAGTAAAATCATATCAGAATGCAATTCGATAACCAATTCATTCCATAATGCATTTTTATAGTAAAATCATTTCATGATGCATATCTATATGAAAATAATTTCATGGCACATTTTTATTGTAAAATCATTTCACAATGTATGAGTGAAATCATTCTATAATGACTTTTTATACCACAACAATGTCATGATATATATTTTGGTTGTGAAATCATTGGCTAATGCCTTTATGTAATCCTCGTTAAAGATATTTCATTTCACGAGCATTAGAAATATATTTCCAAGTGTGATCATTAATAATGCCTCTTCTTGATAAACCACTCACTAAGCAGTTATGTAGCCTTGCTCTTCTAGATTAAACCAAATATATAAATCAATAAATAAGATCAAATTAAACCTTCCTGGATGCAAGCTTCATAAATCGGCCTACATTTGCATGGAAAGATTAATCACTTCCTCGTTGTGCAATGGAGGGTGTCAATAAGAACGACTAGGATGGTTGGAGGAGGGGATTTGGTAGGTGTAGGAATAGGGGGAGTTGGGATGAGGCAGAGTTGATTGGTATATGAGGGAGCTGATTAGTGTAGTAGGAGAAATGGAGGCAGACTACTGACTGAATTGGGAATACCCGTACCGAACGTTCGATAATCGATTTTTCCCAAATGTCAGTGTGCTCTTGATATCTCTGTAGTCACTATTATTAACTAAAAAGATCGCTTATTTTGCCAAAGCTATGTGCATGGAACCACACAAATTTAATCAATCCTTCTGAAGCCTATTGTCCGCCTTTCCACATAATTTCATTGAAATTCATTGAGAATTTATGGAGGTATTATGTGGACAGTCATGAGAGTACACATAGATGTATGGTAGATAGGAAAAAGTATCTCTTAACTAACTCCTCCTTAGCCCCATAGTCCATCCTTCCACGAATTTTTATTGAAATTCATTGAGTAACTCCGGAGGTATCTTGCAGACAGACAGACAGAAAGATGGATAGACAGACAGATGAAAAGGCAGGCACGACCGAATATATATTCTTCTCCAACTTTACTCACGGTAAAAGATGGGTTGAAAACTGAAATTCTTTAGAATCAGAAAAAAAACTCAAGGGAGTGTGTTAGGGACAACAAAGACATTTATAATCATCACCAGAAGAAGCAGCAGCAGCAGCAGCAGCCTTGTAGTGTTCGTCGTTGAACATCAACCTTCCTCAAGATTCGGTAGACCTCTCTAAAATGGGCGTCGAGGAACCAGTACTTTCTGAACTTGATTACTTTGTCTTGAGATATTATTTCTTGCTGGTCACTGTTTCGCATACGATCTCTGGGGATCCTCGGTATGAGTCGTACTGCAGTTGTCTGCATTCTTACACTATGACCAGACCACTGCCATTACCACCAATTATTGTGTTCTATTGAATGCAATACGTACATTTTTGTATATTTACCACCCATGATATACTTCAATAGTAACAGTACTGTGCTGTAAATAAAATAAAACTGTAAAAATGTACAGAGAGAGAGAGAGAGAGAGAGAGAGAGAGAGAGAGAGAGAGAGAGCGAACGAGAGAGGAAGAATACGTATGTACTCAAACTTGTAAAAATGTCATTTATAATTGAATTTATGTACAAATTTAAGGTAATATAACTTGATAATGTACATATAATGGCCTATGCTTTTTATGATTTACAAAACATCATGTCTTTGTTTATATTTTGCTAACATACAAACGTACGACATCACAAAGTAAACAAATGCATAAAGTTTTGTGAATCATAAAAGCATTGGCCATTATATGTACACATGTTTCCTCTGCCATTTTTGCATCATTCTGCATACGCAAAGATATATATTTTAATAATAAAGTTTTGTACTATGTACAATACAATATTTATGGCAGTCCGTGATTTTATCCAGCAGCCTGGGATTTATTCAACGAGCAAAATCGCGAATAATCAAATCCATGAAGTAGAAATCAGCCAAATTGGAGTATCGGCTGTAATCATCTTCCACTTGAAAGAGATTTTCCAATGAACCTCACTTTTCATTTGAAAATATTTTTTTCTGAAATAATGTACAATCTGTAGAAAAGCATTGAAAATTTTTTGCTCATTTCATGTTATAATACACACACACGCACGCACACACACACACACACACATTATATATATATATATATATATATATATATATATATATATATATATATATATATATATATATATATTGGGTCTGAAGCAAAGGTTTCGATCCTACCTCGTGGTACTTGATGTTGGATAGTCGATAACCACACTGAAGAGTTGTAATACAACGAAACAGCAGTCTATGGATAATACAATTATTAATTATCATATACATACGTATTAGAGTCCAGTTATTATAGAACCATCTGGGATTTCAGAGCGCCGTTATAACGAGTGGATTTTAAGATTTCATACAAAGTATATTGGTGATAAGAAACTGAATAATACAGACAAATATTAGCCTTTCACGGTCAAATGTTCAAAATACGGGTGAAAATTATGCATATAAAATGGATGAAATAAAAAGCTTTTAAGACGATTGCTGCAAACTGTTCTTCGACTTGCAAGAATATAAAAACAAATGTACCGTCAGCACACGTATGTCATCAAATATTGGTAAAATGATAGTAATTACTAAAAGGGTATACGATATATATATGTCTTCCAATTATTTCTCAAATAGATAGTTTCTTTTTGGAAGCCATGTATATACATATATAGCTATTGTTTCTAATTCTGGGTTCATTCTGTGGTATTTTCTTTATGGACCGCGAATGGATCAAGACTTTTGCTCTATCCTGTAAATAAATATAGCTTGTGTTTCTAGATCGTTGCGTGTCCTTTGTTCTCGTTTATTCTCTTGTGGCTCATGAAAACACACGCAACAACTGAAAATCGTCTCAGTCGACTGACTTTGAAGTCCAACAAAGACGTAAACGGCAGGTGCTTTAATCAATATCCCTTGCTTATCCTCTAACCTCCTACGAAGACTGAGGCTTTCGTTGGATTGAAAATCGAGACAGGATTTTTGCTACTGAAGGTGACTTGAAAGTCACGGACATCCGTCAGTCTTGTGAGACGATGGCCCATACCTGAAACTCAGATGGTCTTAGGGACCCATGCACTTGGATTTAAATCCAAAGTTGCCCTTCTCCTAGATTGGTTACCTCCCAAGGCTATAGAGCCTAGCTGTTTAAATCCACATTCTTTTGGCTTTGGGCTTTCTTTGAACAGAAAATCGAGACCAGGATTCAATTGAAGATGATTTGAAAGTCACAGCCATGCGGCAATGAACTAACTCATTGCAGCCAGCCTTCACGAATTGGGATGGGATGGGGCGTCATCATCTGTTGCAGGTCCCCAGTTGGACCCCCGGGGGCAGGTCGGAGAGAAGGCCTCAGGTCTGCACTAATTAATTTTTCAAATTAAGTGTGGTGTGTGGGTTACATACCCATCAAAGTAGAACGACAGAAGTAAGGCCCGGGGGTCGTATGTTTTCTGTCACTGAGTTTCCCTCTCCAAGCCAGATGACCGAGCCCGCTCTAGAGGTCTGTCGCCACCCGAAGCAAATATCCTGAGGGTATTTCTTCTTGTGAAGATATAGATTTGTTGGATATAGATCGAGAATGTTTTCTTTTCAATGGAAGGATATTCAACGGCCACATCCGTCATTCTTGTGAGACTATGAATCCACATCCAAAATCTTGCATTAAATCTCTCCAGATCCATAGAAAACATTTCTTTATGGAAGATAGGCCGTTGCTCGTGCAGCAAGTTCCTAGTCTTCATGCACCTAAGTCCAAGGGAAGAGCAATGGGCTGATATAGAATGGTACCAGTGTTGTGTAAGGAGTTATCAGAACGAGGCTTCAGACAACGTCACACTGGCTTGTAGGACTCTACTTCTGGTTGACAACTCAGTGTTGTCTTTATCATGGGCTGGTTACCTCCCGATGCAAGAGATCCCACTTTCCCCCGCTATTTTACCTAGAACTGGGAGAGGGGGATGGATTCATATATATTTCTAAGATAAATCCCCAAAAGAAGAAATGAAGCCGAAATTCACTCTAGGTTGGCAAGCTTTCGTATGTGTAGGGCAAGATGAATCTCCGAAAACATGAAAATCTCAGCAGTTCTAAAAAGAAAGGGCTTCAATCAATGCATTCTCTCAATACCCACTTATGGAGCTGAGATAGGAAACCTAACCAAGAAACTGAAAACCATGCAACGTGTACAGTAAGGGATCATGATCAACATCACACGGAAAGATCACAAGGCAGCACAATATATTAAGGGAAAATAGGAGTCTGAGATATTATAAAATCCTTTAGAAAACTCAAGTGGCTGGTCATGTTGCAAGAATATCAGACAACCGCTGGACATCATGACTCACAATGTGGATCCACAGAGATAACATTCGAAACCGTCGCCGGCAAAATATAAAGTGACGAGACGAACTTAAGTTTATTAAGTATTGGCTCGGCGACGCCTATGTTAGAGAGGTCTGGTGGATCACGGGGAAGGTCAATGTCCAACGACAGACACTAAAAGGCTGTTGATGGTGGTGAAACTTAAACATCACAGCCAGAGTTTGAACCCAGCTCGCCAACTCCATCAATTTTTATGCCACTCACACATCTAATAAAATTAAGAAAAGCCAACGTGTCATTTTAAAATATAATTCGAAAATTAGTCCATTGAAGTAAGTATCAAATTTCAGTAATAATTATGTTACTCGACAGTTTGATGGAAGAGTAACCAATTGATGACATCAGGAAAATCATCAACGCATCCCTTTGAGTGCAATTTTCTGTCCAGTCCTCCATAATGATTATAATACGAAAGAAATAGATTGCAATTCGAACACCATCACAATCCATAATAAACTACAACCACAGTTTCGCCTTTTCCCTCTCCTACCTGCAACTAAGTAGTAGTAGTGGTAGTAATGATGATGATGATGATGATGATGATGATGATCGCTCATCATGGCAGCTCAAAACAAAAGCATCAGGACAAATCATATAAAAACAAAAATCGACAGGACATAGACAAACAGCAAGTGTCGCCTGCGCAGCGAAAGAGATGAGACAGTGAACCACATAACTAGTGAATGCAGTCAACTTGCCCAGAAGGAGTACAAGCACAGACACGATAGAGTAGCAACGATGGTTCACTGGAAACTAAGTAAGCGGATGGGATTCAACCATGTGGAAAAGTGGTATCAGCACAAACCAGAGGCAGTCCAGGAGAATGACAACCACAAATTACTCTGGAACTCTGACATTCAAACTGACCACCTCATCCAGGCAAGAAGACCAGACTTGGTAATTGTAGACAAGAAGAGGAAGACCTGCCAAATAGTAGACGTGGCTGTACCTGCAGACCATAGAGTAAAGAGGAAGGAGAGTGAAAAACGGAAAAAAATACCAGGACCTAGCGAGAGAACTGAGGAAGATGTGGAACGTAAAAGCCAGGGTAGTGCCGGTCATAGTGGGCGCACTAGGAACTGTCCCAAAGACACTGAGAGCAAGACTGGAGGAGATTGGGATAAGGGGAAGGATTGAGACTGTACAGACCACAGCACTACTTGGAACTGCACGGATATTGAGGAAAGTGCTTGAAGTATAAAGACTGCAACGTTAATTGTCAATAGTGACCCAACAGAGGAAGGGAAATGAAAGCGGAATTGCAAACTGCAGCACTGACATGATAGGCGAAAGAGAGAGGAGATGTTGGCTGAAGACCTGAGGAGACTTATTGTCACTCAGCCTTCAGCAATGACCACAGAGCAACTGGTGTGAAACTATAAACCGCAGTATAACTGTGGCCTGTGAGAACTAGGAGAGAAGGACTGGAGACTTGCTGTCACTCAAACTCCAGCGGTAACCACCAGGCAACTGGTGTGAGATTGGTGTGGTTACGAAAGGGGAACCTTAAGAGAGAAACAGAATCGCTCATCATGGCAGCCCAAAACAAAAGCATAAGGACAAACTACATAAAAGCAAAAATCGACAGAACACAGACAAACAGCAAATGCCGCATGTGCAGTGAAAGAGATGAGACGGTAAACCACATAACTAGTGAATGTAGTCAACTCGCCCAGAAGGAGTATAAGCACAGACACGATAGAGTAGCAACGATGATACACTGGGAACTAAGTAAACAAATGGGATTCAACCATGTGGAAAAGTGGTATCAGCACAAGCCAGAGGCAGTCTTGGAGAATGACAACCACAAACTACTGTCGGACTTTGACATCCAAACTGACCACCTCATCCAGGCAAGAAGGCCGGACTTGGTAATAGTAGACAAAAAAAGGAAGGCCTGCCAAATAGTAGACGTTGCTGTACCTGCAGACCATAGAGTAAAAAAGAAGGAGGGTGAAAAAAGGGAAAAATACCGGGACCTAGCAAGGGAGTTAAGAAAAATGTGGAACATGAAAACCAGGGTAGTACCGGTCATAGTGGGCGCACTAGGAACTGTCCCCAAAACGCTGAGGGAGAGACTGGAGGAGATCGGGATTAGGAGGGGGATAGAGACCGTACAGACCACAGCACTACTGGGAACTGCACGGATACTGAGGAAAGTGCTAGAGATATAAGTACTGCAACGAATTGTAGCTCTGTCATGATATGCGAAAGAGAGGAGACGTTAGCTGAAGACCTGAGAAGACTTATTGTCACTCAGCCTTCAGCGATAACCACTGGGCAACCGGTGTGAAACAGTTAATCGCAGAATTACTGCGACCCATGATTACTAGGGGAGGAGGGCTGGAGACTTGAGGAGACTTGCTGTCACTCAAACTCCAGCGGTTACCGCCGGGCAACTGGTGTGAGATTCCTAATAATAATAATAATAATAATAATAATAATAATAATAATAATCATCATCATCATCATCATCATCATCTGTCCAGTCCTCCTTTTTTTGTGAAAGAAAGGAAGCACAGGAAGGGATGCAATTGCATGGACAGTTTCACAGAGATACCAAAGAAGTGGAGAAAGTCGAATTGTCGTGGGAGTGGCATTGATTTAAAGAGTAACATAAAGTTTATTGGTTGTTGCTCAAAGCCAAGCTCTAAATATTATTTGAGTAAAAAAAAGAAATATACCAAACATCTTCAACAAATAAATGCCGCTTGTGAAACGATTGAGTGAAAAATATTGATCACATTGTTGCAGGTTGTAAAATGTTGGCTCAACAAGAATACATACGGAGAAATAAAGTCTGTCTAAATTTTTACTGCATGGATTATGACTGTAAAATTTCATATGAGTGGTACAATCATAGACCTGAGAACGTGTTAAATGAAACTGGTAAACAAAATATTCGGTTGGACTTTGATACATAAATGGATAGGGTGATTTGACGTCGTAGACCAGACATCATTGTAAAATTTATGAAAAGGGGAGTCTCATAACTGATTTCCTAATACTTGCACACAAAAATACTGCTCAAGGAAATTTCAAGAATGTGGGGGATGTCCAGTAGCAAGAGTGAAATCGTGCCTGTAAAAATCAGAGCATTGGGTTGGATCCCGAAAAAGTTATCACACCGTATTGAACAGTTGGACATAAAGCCAGACATGCAAATTCTCCAAATGTCTGCCCTACTTTGAAGAGCTTACATTTTAAGAAAAGTACTCTCTGTCTGAATCTTATTGTTAAAGCTTCACAGCAGTCAGGTTACAAACTAAAGGACTGAGGAGAGTACTGAAAATATGAGATCTAAGACCTCCAGCCGACAGCAATGACCGAAAGGATAGGATGAAAAAACATGGCCGAGATAGTACAAATCCTACTGTGAAATTAGAGGACGGTGAAGGTTAGAGACCTGAGGAAACCACCAGTCAATTGGTGTGAAAATACAAACAACAACAAGAAAACGCTCAGAGACTGCTTACTTCTGAAAAAATACAGATTCTTTTGGTAATTAAAAAGCTTATATTAGTCTGGCTCAAGGTTACAAATCTGGGTATTCAGTGAGGATTAAACACAGTACAGAAGTACGAACTTCATATTCACAATCGATGAGAACGATAAAAAAGAATGAGTTCAATCGTTCCCGGAATTAGTTGGGTGTTGATGACTCTCCTCAAAATGTATACAATACAGAAATATTTGTGGGTGGTGTCCACAACACCGATTTTCTTTCAAAAATCATTTGCGTAGGAAAATAACTCAACTAGATTTGAAAGGGCGTCAACAATTCAATCGTCAAAACAAGGTTTTTCTCACGGCAAACAATACTAGAATCAAATAAAGTAGGTCGATGCAGGATGACCCCCCCCCTACGTCCACTTCCTAGCGTAGTCCTAGCCTAAATATCAATATGGCTCAGTTGGCTCAGCCACCCTTGGTCTCTTGGTCATGATTTCAAATCACGTTAGGGGAATGCTAATTTTATATGAATTTAACATGAAGGGACACATGAACAGTGAACAACCCCCCCCCCCCAAAAAAAAAAAAAACTTAGTGAGAATTGTTGTCATTGCTGTTGTTTTTGTTACAGTGGAGAAACAATGTCGACTATGCCTGGAGTTCGACGATAAACTCTTTTGCTTATAGATCTCTCAAATTGAAATTATTGGATTTCAAGATTCACTATATCTGTCCTCTATTCTCAGGGTAAGTCCTCCATACAAAGTCCACATAAGTTAGAGAATACATTTCGAATTTCGATTACATTTCTAGTGGAAGAATTAAATCATTGAATATTCGTAGCCATCAAAGATAGCAAAGTGTTCCATCTTTTTTTTTATATAGGTGTTTATGTGTTTGCTTGCTTGTTTTTTTGTTTTAGTGCACCTGACTATGTTTTTTTTTCATTTTTGGAAAAAAAAAGAAAGCTTTTTAAAAACCTTTTTGTGATCTTATTCTGACGGGTTTATTTAATAATTTTCATCTATCATTATTTATTTCTACATGTTTTTTCCCTCTATTTTAGATGTTTTTTTTATAGGAAAATAGCATTGATGTCATAAACAGAATTTATTCTGACCATATCTATTCTTTGATGGATTTTTTTTTATTGGACTTCAAATTTGGACGCTATGGTTGTTCAATTATTGACTCTGAGACGAGTTTCTATCAAATCTTATTAGTTTTCACCTTCGCCTTGATTTTGGTTGCGAATTGCACGAGTTGGACAACTTTCTATTCGCGCCATTCCTTCTATAACAACGAATAACAGCGCGATCAGAAATAAAGAGTAAGCCTTCGACGAAAATAGAACTCACGCCCTCTCTGAGGTGAAAGACGAAAGCTCTTGTTTTGTCCATCTTAAACGTTGGTATGCAAGTGTCAGGTAAAAAGCAAGGATTTTGAATGCTGATTTTCCACTTATCCAACATTCCTTGGATGATTGGCGTTACATAATCTTCCCATCCTTTCATTTATCGCATTCAGCCGTCCTAGTGAGTATCGAAAAGCAAAAAGGTATCATGAAGAAATCCTGGAATCCCGATGACATGTAAGGAACGACGATAGATTCTCACGTATCAAATAAAAAGTTCTTGGTCTGCCAAATAAAAAACGGTGGTATCATATGTGTTTCGACAATAGGAGAGTTTTTTTAATTCATACTAATTAAAATAAAAGAGGGATAGTTAGTCACTCAATAGAAACTATTACGTGACCAACGTCTTTTGGCAAGCCTTCCGTGTTGGGAGTGATCAATCAAAAATTAGGAAGAGGTGCACAAACAATCAATTCAGCATTGGAAGTGGAGGGTAAAAATGTTTTTTCTATACATCATAAGAGTAAATGTTTAAAATATCAGCCCTCTAGCTCCATCAGTGCAACGTGTATGTGAGATACATTCATAGCCAGGCTACAGTTTTGGCTGATGCTCTCTAATTTAGGGAAACAGCCATTTTGGATTTGACATAATCGTAATGCACCCCTCTCTCTCCCATGCACGCGTGCAGACATTCTTTCTCACTATACATGGTTGTGGGAACCACTGTGCTAATTAACTGGATGGTGATTTCAACTTTAAAAGAGAAGTTTGAATTCACGCTAATGAAGGCAACTAATTTTAAATCATAATTTAATTCATTTATATGAGGCATATCCGTAAAATATTTAGCAGTTTCGAATATCTCGATAACCAGTTGTCTGGGCTTGATGTAACTTGCCGTGTACGCATTATGATGACGTGACACATAGACGGACATATTAATACATTGTCAATGGCCAACAAGGCTTTGCAACATACATGTAAGCAGAGTCTCTATCAAGCCATTTTGAATATTTGGGGAACCGGTTGTACGGCTCTGGTTTAACTTGGCAACGAATAAGAGGGAATCTTATTACACATACTTGAGCACATTTTCTACTGTGGTGTTACCTTGTCAACAATAAGACGTCTTTGAGTGAGCTTGTGTACAGTGTGATTGTCGCATTCGCAAAGACCAAAGCTGTCCGTTTTTCGCTTCTGTGTTGGCAAAGAATCCCACCACTCAGGACTACCAGCCACCTTAAAGTCTACATTTTCCTTCCTGCGACTTCTGGCTTTTCAAAAAAAAAAAAAAAGAAAAAAGATTTCAGATCGTGCACGAGATTAAGGAGGACTATTCCAAACGGCTGATACTGATCCTTGAATGATGTATTTGCTGGCTCTTTTGAAAATTCGAAGGGGTGTGGGAATGTGAAATCTTTTATTATTGCCCCAGGTAGGCAATTTTTCTCATTAATATTAGTTGGCTGGATATTTGTGTGTGTGTATGTGTGAGTGTAGGTGGATCTGTTCATAAAACTGAAAAGAAATATACAGCAGATTATCACTCGTGAAAGTAAGTGTCCAGATGTCTGTTTGTCCCAGGAAGAAAATGTACAACGAGATGTCAAGCTAAAAAGAGGTTGGGCGTTGCTACACAATGTGAGACTGGGAAAGTCACTAGAAGAAAAGGAATCAAAATAAAATAAGGCGTTTTAGGATGGTCAACAGAGGAGTTCTTTTGAGGAAGGGCTTAGGATAAGTGATTAAGGAAAGACAGATATACAGAGGCGGAGAGACAGTAACAGATTGATCTATTGAAACACCGATTAATATAGAGAGAAGGATAGATATGATCAATTGGGGATAAATAAAGATGATAGACGGACATGAACAGATTGATAGATTAGATAGATTAGATAGATTGATAGATATTAATCGCTTGGTTTAGATAAATAGGAACATAGATAGATAGCGAAGGAATATGGGCAATTTGGAATTATAAAATTAGACCACTGAGATTTCGAAGCGAGTCTTTAATTGAAAAAAAGAAGGATAAACTATAAAAACTATTTTTTAATAATAATAATAACAATAATAATAATAATAATAATAATAATAATAATAATTATTATTATTATTATTATTATTATTATTATTATTATTATTATTATTTACACTAGTTGCCTGGTAGTCAAGAGTGACTGCAAGTCCTGTCAGGTCTCCTGCCCTCCTCTTCTCAAAATCCACAGCAGTGCTGTGTTTTACAATTCCACACCAGTTACTCAGTGGTTGTCACTGAAGTCTTCTCATGTCAGGTTCTGGTATTTTTTCAGCTTTTCGCTCTCTCTCCTATTTACTCTGTGACTTGCAGTCACAGCCACGTCTATTATTTGGCAGTTTCACCTCTTCTTCGTCTTCTTCTTCACACTACTCTTCTCGCTTGGATGTGGTGGTCCGTTTGGGTGTTAAAATTCCTGGTGTAATTTGTAATTTTAATTCTCCCTGGGCTGATTCCAGTTTTTGCTGGTATCACTTTCCCACATGGTTGAATCCCATTTGTTTACTTAGTTTCCAGTATATCACTGTTGCTACTCAATCGTCTGCGTTTATATTTCTTCTAGGCTCTGACTACATTCACTAGTTGTGTGGTTTACGGTCTCATCTCTTTCACCACGCAGGCTGCACTTGTTTGTCAATGTCCTGTCGATTTTTGTTTTGGTATAGTTTGTCCTGATAAATTTGTTTGGGGCTGCTATGATGAACAATTCTGTTTCTCTCTTCAGATTTCCTTTGAGGAGCCCTGTTCATGATCTGTCGTCAACAACATCCTGTACTTGTCTTTTAAATTCACCGTATAGCTTTTTCTGTTCCCATTTTTCTTTCCCTGTTTGCTGTGCTGTTCCATCGTTTCCTACTTTTTTGTTGTTCGGTGCGCTGTCTTCACTGTTTGCTTTCTAGACCTATTCTGGCCCCCTGGACACAGTCTTCGATGCTGATGATTCCTCTGTAGCCTTTTTTCTCTCCAAATACAGTCTATCTGTGTCATTTCTGGGGTGTAAGGCCTTGCGCATTGTCATAAGCTTTCTTGTTTGCCGGTCCATTGACTGGAGTTCTTCCTTTGTTCATCCAAGGAATGGTCTTGTGTATCTTGCTACTGATACTGCCCATCTGTTCATTCCTTTTATAAGGTTTCTGCTGTTTAGTTTGGTCTCTAATATTTTCCCCATCCTTCTGAGGTATCTCTTTTTATTTTCTTCTTCATTTCTTCCCGTTTTGTTTTTTCATTCGGGAACTCCCAGGTTCTTATAATTATGGAGTCAAGACACAAGTCTACGCAAAAATATATATCAAGTCTATTGAATAGATGTTAATATCATGAACAAAATGAGACATACAATAATTCATTCAACAATTAGTTTGGTTAGTAGCCAAAAAATAAAGTAAATTATTATCATTAATCCAATTTATTTTGTGAGTTTTGCTTAATTAGTTATTTAGTTTGTGTCTGGCGGTTTTCAGACTTTTAGCGATCACTGTCCAACAAAAACCGTGAGAAATAACTCATTCATTGATCGCACCTTTTTCAAAATGGAGAAATTTTGATTTAATGAGATAAAATAGTTTTGTTACACACGTATTTATTTTGAATAGTACCCTCTTCTTGGTTGTTTGGGTTACAACGTTTCAGCCATTGTAATCCTTTTTCGGGTGTATTTCGTAGTCAATAAGCTCATTTTATTCACAGTGTTGATATGCCCACTATCCACCCAGAGGATACCTCGTATCAGATAAATTTGAACTTGCAATGTTGCTTGTCTTTCTCGTCCGTAAAAAAATGGTACAATGGAGAGCAAACAAAATTCCAGAGAAATTAAGCCTTACTCTGTTCTACGATTAATTTATCATTAAAATATATGAATTTTTTGTACCATCTGGATGGATTGAACTCTCATAAGACCAGCAAAGCAGGTTGCAGGTTTCCGCTCAACCAATACTTTTACCAACCCAGCTCCGATGGTCTTCATCTCAGAAATTGACACAAAAGTAGTTTCCGTTGATCACTGTATAAAAACTCACATTTCAAATAAAAATTCAGCCATTTATTTAAACAAATACACTTTAAAAAAATGTTCAGATATTAAGTATTAGTCTTGAAAAGTTCAGGACATTAAGTATTAGTGTTCAAGAAGTCAACTGAAAAGGTTCAAAGCATTAGGCATTAGTCTTAAAAGGTTCAGGGAATTAAGCATTAGGTCTTGAAATGTTCAAGACATTAAGCATTAGTTTTGAAGGGTTCAGGGCATTATGCATTCGTCTTGAGGGTTCAAGGAATTAAAAATTAGTTTTGAAAGGTTCAGGGCATAAAGCGTTAGTCTTGAAAAACTCAAGGAATTAAACATCAGTCTTGAAAGGTCCAGACATTAAACATTAGTCTCGAAAGGTTCAGGGCATAAAGCTTTAGTTTCGAAAGATTCAGGGCATTAGGCATTAGTCTTCAAAGATTCAGGGCATTAACCATCAGTCGGGAAAGGTTCAGGGCATTAACCATAAGTTGTGAAAGGTTCAGGCATTAAGCATCAGTCTTGAAAGGTTCAGGACATGAAGCATTAGTCTTGTAAGGTTCAGGCATTGAACATAAGTCTTGAAAGGTTCGTGTCTTTTGGCATTAGTTTTGAAAGGTTCAGGGTATTAAGCATTAGTCTTTAAAGGTCAGGGCATAAAACATTAGTATTAGATGGTTCAGGCATTAAGCATCAGTCTTGAAAAGTTTAGGGCATGAAGCATCAGTCTTGAAAGTTTCAAGACATCAAGTATTGGTATCAGAAGAATAGTTCTGCTAAAATGAAATCATGAAGTCACCTGAAAGATTGTAAAAGATAGAGGAAAACACTCAAAATGCTTCCAATGAAGTCAAAGTTAAAAAATCTATTTTCACTGAAGAAACCGAAAGAAATGGTTATTCGAAAAATTGTAAAATAAATGAACTATACACACAGGTCTGGTTAGTAACTCGATACAATCTTTCATGCAGTTTATGTCTTTTGGCTGCACGTCATGTTGGCATGATCAATTAAAAATGAATTAGTTATTTCTCACGTCTTTTATTAGATAACAAAAAAATTTCTTAAATAACGTCTAAAGGCCACAAACTTGGAATTTATTTAACATAAATATACATTATAAGAGCCTAATTGGCCTGTATGCCCGATACATACATATGTAGACGGTCAGCCAGCCAGCATAACTTACTTTAAAAACTAGAGATACCTACGTTGAAATTTTTAATAACAGTTTTGTTGACGGTATCTAACGACTGACATTGTATAAAAATAGAATTATCAAAATAGAAACTAAACTATATCAGTCTTTGTTCTGTAAATGAGCTCAATCAAAATTCATGGACTGATTTTCCTGATATGACGTATGACGTAAATAGACAAACTCTTGATGTGAATAAGTCTTATCTTTAATAATTGTGGAGGTGAAGAAGGCACAGACTGAGGGGGCAGTTGGTTTGTCCGGAGGGGAACACACTGAGTAAATAGTAGCAAAAGTCAGTGGCTATTTTTACAATATTTCTCAGAAATTTGGAGTTTTCGGTTACAGTAAGATATCGGACTGAGTCGATTGGCAAAATAGGGGAAGAAAGAGCGGTCAAATTCACTGCAACTTCGTGATAGACTGACCTTAAAGCGAAAAAAGAATTTCCCCTTCTGCTTATTATGAGTGCCAGCATCGGGAGCTGAGGACTCAAATTGGAAACATTTTTTGCAGGACCAAATGTTCACTGCCAAGAGCCGTATAATATTTAAGATTTTACATTCCTACAGGAGAATGAAATCAATCAAATGGTGCGCTTGAAAATTTCAGAGAAATAAATTCTTAGGCTGTTCGATAAAAAACATCTATCAACAATTCAGGAAATATCTGTTTGTCTGTTCCTGCTCTTCTTTCCTTTTGTCACCTTGCGCAGTAGAAAATTAAGCTAAATAAATATTTAGACGAATTTTTGTTTCATTCTACGTAAGTAAACAACAATTTTTTGGCTTTAGGAACTACGCAAGTTTAGAAAGTACTGACTGTGCGATACCAATGACAGCGAGGTCTGACGAATTTTAGGGGAGGTCTGTCTCCAACAATAACTGCTGCTAATAATAAAATTGTAAAGGTCGGAAACATCAAAATATGACGTTTAAAATGAAGACTAAAAATAGTAAAAAAAGAGAGTTAAAAGTGACTTATAAGAGTTTGAAACACTGGAATGAAGAGCAATAAGAGACTCAAATAAACTACCATTTGGTAAAGCACTTGTTCACCCAGGATTTAAAAAGATCGAGATTCTACTTCTTAGAGAACCTCTTCGTGCTCTATTGTTTATTCAATAACCTGATTAGATTCCCACTGTGAGACAAAACGGAATTCCTCATTGTTATTTTTGAACAATAACCATATTTTTAGAAACCATCAATCAAAACAGACAACATAGGTTTCTATAGATTTTTCAGCTCGTCTGGCTGATTGTATGCATGTATCACACGTACATATCGCACCAATGGAATTAGAGGGCCGAGAATTTAATCATTTACTCTTTATTACGTCTAGAGTAACGTTTTTTTTCCAAATTCTTGCCCGAAATAGGTTTTTAGTGAGGGTTTCAATTTACAACATAAGCTGATGCTGAACTGGTACTCAATTACTGTCCGGTGCCTTCATGCTTGTCCCTGAAAATTCAGTCCAACAAAAGATGAGAGAAGTAACTCATCAATTGATCACTCCTTATTCCAAATTTTACTTAATCATCCCTAGCACGACATGCTGGCGAGAGACATTGGTCATGTGGCGTTTTCTATTTGGCGACAAACTAGATCTGTTGCTTTTAGAAAGTTCATTTCGCCAATTTATCTTAGAATTTAATTATGTCCTTTGCTAACTCCTGGGAATCAGCCACTGATCGAGAACCCCACTTTTACTCGGGCAAAGTTCAAGTAAAACTTTTTTGAATATCTATATGAAAAAAAAAAAAAAATATAACCAAAAAAAGAAAATCCTCAGTAATCATAAATCAACCTTAAAAAAAAAAAAAAAAATTATATCCATTGTTTTATTAGACAGATGGAATTGAAATGTGGCTGCCACCCCTTCTCAAAGTCCTAGACCCGCCCACGGAAATGGCATATTCTTAAGTTTATTATCCGTCAAACGAGCGTTTCTAAATAACAGAGAGATATTTCTCCATTCTCTTTCATACATTTATGTGTACGCTGTACGATGTCTCCAAAAATTCTTGTTATTCATGTTATGGTGACGTATCTTCGTAAAAATAGGTTCGTACTGACAAAAAAATACTAATAATGGATGTCAGTATTATTGTTTCATTGGCTGATATTATCATCATCAGAACAATTATTTTTTCGTTTATTGGCAATTTCCGTCAAATCCGCTTAATTAGAAAAAAAAACGTGAATGACATGTATTAAAACAATCTTTTGTTGCACGTTTTGTGGAATCTTTATTAATGACACGTTTCAACTATTGAAACATGACAGCATGACAATATATTTGACGTATTGTAGATTTCAAATTAAACTATTTGTGAATAATCCACACACATGATAACTATCAATGTGCATTTGTCGTCTGTCACGTCTACGTCATCAGTGATATCTGGTGACGTAACGTAGCAGGAATAGAATTTTATGTTACGTTAAACATGATAAATTGTATCTTTTCTTAAGGAAATATTCAACATCAACTTAAAAAGGCGACAAACGTAATATTTTTCAAGCACAATGCAATCGCAAAAAATACATAATCATAGCCGTCATTTTGACAGCAAGTGGTGAACTAGTCCATATCATAATAAACTACGTATCTGCCCGTCTTAAGCATCTACATTATGACTGTCTGTCTGTCACAACTACATTATCTGTGTGTCATATCTATCTTATAATAAGCAACTTGTCTGTCCGTCTGTTGCACTAATCTTATGATAAGCAACACGTTCGTCTGTCTGTCACATCTATCTTATGATAAGCAACATGCTTGTGTGTGTGTGTGTGTCACATCTCTAACAAGCAACATGTTCGTCCGTCGGTCACTCATTTCAAAATAAGATTGTCCATATAAAGGGATAAAGTACAGAAGTGGTTCTAAGAATGAAACTGCAACTCAAAGACCATGAACTGAGCGGGAAGTGGTGAGAGAGAAGCAGGGTGGAGGATTGAAGAAGGTGTAGGTGTGAAACATAATGGTATGTGCTGAAGAAGAACGCCTGAACTCAGCCGTCAAGGAAAGAAAGAAAATGAAAGAGATAGAATTGAGCTCGCTTTCGACTGTCTGTCAGCGAAACATTTGATTGAGTGTCGAGGATGGTCGCTTCAGACAACTCAAATGAGCTTTTTCAGTTACCATAATTCTTTAGATTCCTAATTCTAGGTAACCTTAGCAAAGCAACGAGTTTCTAACTCCTAACACATGAAACATAGTAACTATTGATTTGATTTTCTGCAGTCTTAAGATATTCATTAAGAAATTAGGATATCAATAGAAAACATGGATTGTTTTTGTATTATTTTTTCACTAGAACAATTACTGTAAACTTTGTCATTCCCTACTTCTTTCGTTTATCCTATTTTTCAGTTCTTTTTTTAAAATCACCACTCAGATAATTCCGTCAATCTACAGCAGTCAGTAAACTGCGTGGATCAGAAATGAAGAATAAGCTCTCGATGAGGCTCGAACTCTCAACCCCTTCTATTTAACGCACCTGCAGCTATACCGACTTAACTACAAGAACCTTGTTTGCTGACAGGAATTCAAATCTAACCTTTAAACCAAATCTTTACCCTGCAATCTCTGTGACATGTTTGTGTTGATTTCTGTACTGGAAGTATCAGCAAAACGTTTGTTTCATTATTACCTCTGCCAATGAAGTTGGAGAGGTAGATGTATTTGGTCGCATCTTTCCATCTTCGCGTATTTCCATCTTTCCAACGGTCTGCCTGTCTTTTAATACGATATATCGGGAAGTGCTGAATGGATTTTAATGAAATTGTATGAAAGGATGGCTAATGGAATCGGAAGTGACATCACAACAGTAGTTAGAATACCCAGCACTTTCATCTCCCGATTTTCTGATCACAGATTCTTAATCGAAATTGCTTTTGTTCAACTGAAGTATTGATTCATAAGGAAATCAAAATGGCTTTCTTGATGTTCAACATCTGTAAATCACTTTTACGGATCGAAATGGCCGAAGGGTCAAACGAGGGTCGTATCATTATAGATTCGATGGCAAAATGGACGTTCATTATGGCTATTTGCTAAGAGGTCATTATCCGGGAAGTATCTTGTCATTTGATATTAACGGGAAGCATCTTACCTTGGGACGGTGTCTCGGACCACTTCAAAACATCCCTTATGATTTCACAGTCATTCCAGTATACCTTTCGCTTTTCAAAACAAAAGAAGACTTTGGTGGTCTGAAAGGATGTTTCGCTGTTTTGCCAAAAACCTAGACGTGAAGCATTGTAAATATAATTGTCACACGGTACACACGCTTACTCAATGTTGTCCAACTACTGACTGAGTGACCATTCGGGAGATATATGGGTTGTAAGCTTCCCTCAGAGTTGTTGCAAAGTTACATCAAGGACATGCCACAAGTTCTCGAGACATCCACAATGGTTGTTTCTTTCCGTAAAGATCTTTGATATGTAAAGAATTATAAACCGAGAAAAGAATATTTGGCAAGAGACGTTAAATCGTCGAAGCAAAACTTTGATAAACATGTAGAGAAAATAATGTAGATAGGTCTGGTGAATCACTCAATAGGAATGGTCTGTGGTGGCGATCTATCAAGCAATTGAGAGAAGAAGTGATCAATGAATAAGTTACATATCTCACTTTTTGTTGAGCAGTGATCATTAAGAAAAAATCAGCATCTTCAAAAAATAAACTGGAGCATTAACGGGCACAAACTAAGAGAGCAATTTCGCATTATCTTTGTAGATTGAAACGCTGCCAAAAGCCTACTAGGGGGTTAAAAAACGTTTTTTTTCGAGAAATAATAAATAGTAAATGCTTAGAATTTCAGCCCTTTAGCTCCATTGGTGAAGCCTATACAAGTGACACATAGAAAGATAGATAACCCAACCGCCAGCCAAACCCACTGAAATACAGAAAAAAAACTATGCTGATGTTTACTTTGTTAATATTGACTGTTTAGGTTGACGGTTTCCAAGACCCATGGGTAAGCCGTAACTCATGAGTCGGACGCGTCAGTGCATCAGAAATGTGTTAATCTTTGGAATGGATTCTCCAGGAGAAGCCCCAGAATTACAACGCTGATAATGTCTGCAGGACGTTCATTAAGTTGTCACTTGATAAAATGTTTGTCAGAGGAGATGTTTACCTTTACGGCTGATGACGTGTGTTTTAAACCGTGAATGAACTGGTCACTTGAGACAGGACAGGCGATACACGATACATTCAATGATGGGGTGGAAGGAAGAGTGACATTAGAGCGAGTATTGTGAATTAGAAACCGTCAACAAAAACTGCCTATATAGGTTTTCTAGAATGTTTTGCACGTACAGGCTGCGATGGAGCTAGAAGAGGGAAAATTGAAACATTCACTCCTTATTATGACTAAAAAAAACATAGTTTTTATTCGAAATTCACCCCGAGAGCGGTTGTTAGTGGTAAGTTTAAGCAAGTTTATCATAAATTCGTACCTTAGTTAGTGCCCATCAATATTTACACTTTTTTGAAAATTCACGCTTTTATAGTGATCACTGCCAAACAAAATGCGACAGAAGTAACTTATTCATTGATCATCCCTTTTCCCACCGTTGTAAATCACCCCAACACGACATGCTGCTAAAAGACGTTGGTCTCGCTGTGGTTTCTAAGGACAGACTAATGTTTCCAAGTGTTGACACTGAATCAGCACAATGTATTGTTTATTATCATTAAATGAATATGGAGTTGCATGTGGCCTAACCGTTAACAGCACCAAATATGGAATCGGCGAGCTGATTTCAAACTCTGGCTGAGACAGTTTGCAGTCACTTTGCACTAATCCATTTCTTCTCACAACTTGACTAGCAGGGTAGACCAGACTCTTTACCTATGATTAGTAACCAGTTTAGGAGATGGATAACACTGATTCCAGAACAGGAAGTGGAGCCCCTTAAGGCCAACGTGAAGAGCACAGTGTTACGATGATCCCAATGAAGGAAAAAAAATGGAGGGCCGGGAGAAGGTCATGATGAGAAGATATAACCTGAGTTATCAGTACAAATTTCAAATTATCAGGACAAATTGCCCCTCAAACTAAAAACCATGCAACATGCCTGAGAGAGGATTATGGTTAACATCATATGGAGAGATCATTATATGAGAGAAAAACACAGGATTCAGAGATATAAAGAACAATAGAAAACTGAAATTTCAATGGATATAGCAAAAAGTTAGAAAGCCGTTAGACATCACAGTACGGCAGATTATGAGATGGTGTGACGAGTCAGATTTACAGGAGATATTAGTGGCGCGATGACCGTGATAGAGAGTATGGTGGATCTTGCAGAGGTTCTAGGTCCAACTGCAGACATTAAAAGGCTGCTGGTGATGATGATGATTCCTCATTAGACATTTTACAAGATTTCAGCGCTTTCGGCTTATTTGATATTTATTAAAGTTCGTTCACATCAATGTTTACTGATCTCTCTCTCTCTCTCTCTCTCTCTCTCTCTCTGTATATATATATATATATATATATATATATATATATATATATATATATATATATATATATATATATAATGCTTCAAACCACCCAGTCAATCATATGGATAGAAAACAAACCCAGTTTAAATGCATAAACTGTCTATTCAAAAGTTTCTCTTTAGAATTAATTTCAAAGGCTCAAGCAACGAAATCATTTCTAATCAAATGGATGAAAAAACCGGTCTAGTTAGGCACCCAATAGAAACCATTATGTGACCAATTTTGGCAGCATATCGTGCTGGGGGTAACCAATTAAAAATTAGAAAAAAAGGGTGATCAATGCATAAGTTACTCATCTTTTGTTGACCCGTGATCACAAAGAAAGTTTGATTGAAAAAACAATCATGGATACTACTGAGCACAAACTTATTGATCAGTTTAACACAAATATACCTTGTTAATTGAAATCTCATTAAATCTCTTGGAGGGGATCGAAATAAACAAAAAAACATTTTTCGAGATATTACGACTAAATCTTTAAATTTTTAGGCCTCTAACACTATTATGCCTGATGTATACAGAACAATACGCTGACAGTTTTGGTGACAACCAAAAATTGATGGTTTCAAATTATTTAGAAAGAGTTTGAATTACAGACTGGAAAGCAAACATTACAAATTGCTCAATAAAATTCCTATTGCACGAACGTTTACGTACCATTTTAAAAAAATAGGGTCACGTTGACCTAATCATCCCCAGCCTCAGATTGTGGAAAAACCGGTTCATAGTGCCTTTTATCATTACATTATCCAATTAGTTTTGCGTGTGTGTGTGTGTGTGTATGTGTGTGTGTGTGTGTGTGTGTGCACATACACGCGCACGCACGCACACACACACACACACACATTTACTCACACAAAGGGGCTTACAAACGGGTGTGTGTGCGTGAAATTCTATGTTTGCGCACAAGAGTGACTCCTACAAATTCACTTCTTAGTAATCAATATTTGGTTGTCTAACAGGAAAAAGTGGGGAATGTATTATTTGATATTTCAGTGTTAATTCACATCACTGTCTGAGAAATCAGAACAACAAGAACAATCCTCACCAAGATGAGGTGTGTAAAGCGATCAGTTTGTATCTCCTTGCTGTGATTTGAATTCATGATAAATTGATTACTTGGAAGCTGTCTTACTGACTATTAACTTGACAAATCTTGAATATTTTCGAACATTTTCCATACAGATAAGCACAGGTTTATTCTGTTCTAATTATATATACATGTTATTATACAGAAAAGTTTCTGTAATCTGTCGGAATAGAATTTGAAGTGGAGTTTGGCCATGCAGCAGCCAGTCTTCTCTTGTGTCTTTTCACACCAAGAGAACTTTATTCGTTCCAACCTGCTCATAAATTTTATCACTCCTTTCTCTTATTGATATTCGCATAAAGAATACTAGTCAATTGCAATTAACAGATATAAAAGCATAGTATCCTATACCATTAAAATCTAAATTCTCATCATATCCTTATTCCTTTCCTTTCTCTCCCTTCTTCCATCTTTGAAATGTAATAAACATTCTAAGTGTGTATGTGTGCGGACGTGTGTGTGTGTGTTTCTTGTTGTAATGTTGTTTCGATACTTTTCTACCATTACTTCTATGAAAAATATTCGAACAAACTATATTCTCTCCTGTCCGGGAATTTTCACCAAAACTCGGTCTACAATTAAGACACCTTCATTCTTTTTAGATGTATCAGAGACTTGCAGCAAATTCCTCCCCAATAGCTCCTTTTCAAGTATGGAATAAACCCCCTTATGAATGTTTTCCCGAAGAATACAATCTCGACATTTTAAAATCCAGCGTTATTCTTTTTTTGAAAAATATTCTCATATTGTTTTCCATTTTCAGTGCTTCTAACACTTTTAAGTCATTTTAAGTCTCTCGCTGCTTTTTAAGACGTTTCAGTATTCCTTTCAAACACGTCATGTTTTATTGTTTCCAACTTTACAATTCTAACATCAATGAAGTATTTTATTATTTTTTGTCTTACTGGTCTTAATTTTTTGGCAACATAACTCTCTTCTAACCATTACTAACCAGAAGTGTGCAAAAATCCTAGAGTGGTTAAAAGTTAACAGAGAATAATTGTGGGGCGTTCCGTATTTTAGAGCGTTTGGGGATGCGCATGCGTGAGCACACACAGAGGTGTTTATCTACAGGAAATAGCATCTATACCAAACATCGAAATTATGCTTCCTTGTCCAAGTCCAAACATCTACTTGATAACTTCATAACATTATCAGCTTCAAAATTAAACATCACTATTCTTATTATCTACACATTATGAGACTATGTGAAAATTCAATCTCTATTCATCGATGCAAATAGCGCTTTGACGTGCTCAAATTCATTTTTTCGGTTCCTTTCTATCAAGATTATAGAGTCTTCCTTGATTCACAGAGGCTCTAAAACTTTCAACTTACTGAATGATCTCTCAAAGTTGGTGAATGATCCTGTGGTGCGTAACATATCTGAATAGCAATGCAAAGATCGTGGAGAGACGCTCTCATCTCCATACTGAGCAATAAATTCGAGAAGTTTTTCAGTTCTCCAGGATATTTATACTGGACGATTTGATGGCAACATTCAATAAGCAACAGTTTCTCCATAAACTGCTGTCCATCAACATCAGAGCTGTACTATTCATCCAAATATTTTTACTATGATATGGGATTATGTAGCTCCCAGCACTCTTTCTAACCCAACTAACGTATATGTATTCGGCTGCATCTTTCCCTCTTTCCATCTGTCTGTCCACATGACATCTCTAAAAGGACTTGATGAATCTATGAAATACAGTGGGTAGGTTGACCGTACGCTAAAGAAGAGTTGGTTGAATTTGGGGGCAGATCCAGGTGTGCTTTTTTTGATTGAGAGGAATTATTTCATACATTTATATGACTTTCCACACAATATCTACGAAAGCGCTCAATGAACATTTGTGGGAAGATAGACTATGAAAGAAATAGACTATGAAAGATAGGCTATGAAAGAAATAAAAATATTTTTGGACGGATCCATTGAAAATTGCCTCTACTCCGCCGTAGTTATATAACCACATAATATCGCCAAATTTTTATGTCTGTCCACACCATATCTCTAAAAGTTCCGATTGGATTTCAATTAAATTTTGACGAACATTTGGTTATGGGCAACGAGAGAAGTTACTAAATTTTAGGGCGGATCAATGCACATTTACTTCCCCTGACAATGTCGTAGGCAAAGGTATGTGCTCTCTGAGTGCTTTCTAGTTACTTAATTATGTATGTCTTTTTAACAACCTGGCAATTCTTGTGCTTCTCATGCATGATGATTAAAGACTGATAATTCATCTGAAAAAATTCTTTTTTTTTTTCACTCCCAGGGGATAGCATGTGCGACATGTAGAGGTGCCCAGGGCACGTGACATACCTTAAGTACGCCGCTGCGTACACGTGGGTGTTACTCGAGCCACCCATTTTCACGAAAATAGGTAGGCGGCTTTCGTTATGTGACCTGGAGAATTACTTGCGTTCTTTTTGACAGATTTCACTGATGGAAACAGGTCACTAATTAATGAGCAAAAGCTTAATCAATTAAGATAATAAAATAAGTCTGGTTAGTTAACCAGGAGAAACTGTCACGTGACGAATGTCTTGTCGGTGATGATTAATTAAATAATAGGAAAAAAGGACCGTGTCTTAATGAATAAGTTATTTCTTTCACCTTCGTTGAATCACAAAAAGACCGATTTTTCGAAAAGAACGAAATGAAAAAAAAAAACAAAAAAAAAACAAAACAACCGTGAACGCAGCCGGGCACAAACTACAAACTAATTCTGCGCAAACTTATATTGTAAATAGACCCCCTAAAACCTATGAAAACCTAGTGAACAAAAACCTTAGACTTTCTTTGGTCCTCTTGAGAAAAAGGGAACAAAATAATTAGCAGAACCTATGGAGATTCTATGCTTATTGCAGGATAAAGGATTTATGTATTTTGGGTAATTGTCGCAATAATTTTGATGAAATGATTCATGATCTGCTGAATGTATCATTCGTATGCATTAAACACCTTTCACCGATAAAATAGAACAGCTCTACCTCGGTATATCAATTAAACACGTTTAGCCAAATAAAACACTTTTGGTCCAACAATGCGGTCTGATTTATAAGATTAAAATAATCTACTTGTATAATGAACAGGATTATTTTCTAGATTTATCGTCAGTAACAATCGACTTTCAAAGGTAACAATATTGCTCATTACCACCATTTGAAACTAGGAGCTCTTCAACCGAAAGGAATTCAACTCTTTTCTTCTTAAAAAAATTATCTAATAAAAATTGAAATATATCCGTGGATTCTTACAAGTGTACAAACATGCGATTAATATAAAAGTTTTTGGGTAAATCTACCGTTGTTTGGGTTTCTTGAACAGATGATACATAGCCATAAGTATGGAGCTTTTCATTCCTTCAGACTAAATTTATTTTTGGATGTATCCCTGGGGGTGTCATGGATAACTGTTAGTAAGATCCATTTACAGTTTGCCAGGCTTCATTCTACTTATGGTACCTGGTATTTCCCAATGGTCACCCAGGTAGATACTGACCTGGCAGTACTTTGGAGATCTACCGAGAACTGGTTTACTCAGCGTAATTTGGCTGTAGCTTTGAGTGTTTCCCTAATGGTAGTGTGCCGACTGCTTTGCGGGTAGGCATTGAATACCATCTTCTAAAGTCTTTGGTACGACTCACCAAATGACTGTAACACTTTACCATTTGGCAATTGTGATCGCTACAAACTTTTATTCATATTTTCGGTAGCAAGTACTATCTCTAGGCCATCACAGGGACAAATGAATGAAAAAGACTTAATGCGATATATCTTTTAGTATGGGCAGCAGAACAAGAACAGTCAAGCCATAAGGATTAGATAAAGGATTCGGTTTAAAATTCCAAGGACATCGCTAAATATGACGGACATCTAAAGAAGGCCAAACGATACAGCAGTCGAAATATTGTGACAATAAAAATCGAGATGAGGACATCAGTTTGATTGAATCAGTTAATTTTTTTTTAATACTTTACGCTAAAGCAAAAAAATAGGGGGGAAAGCAATATTAGTTTCTGTGAGTTCGCATACGCTAGCTACGTGTCTGTGTGTTTGTGTCTACATGACAGCCACTTCTACCGATGATGATGGCAGTGTCTTCGAAATA
Organism: Thysanoteuthis rhombus; assembly: GCA_963457665.1. Classification (NCBI taxonomy): domain Eukaryota; kingdom Metazoa; phylum Mollusca; class Cephalopoda; order Oegopsida; family Thysanoteuthidae; genus Thysanoteuthis; species Thysanoteuthis major. The sequence continues at coordinate 5,730,994 of OY735240.1, read as the reverse complement.
AGACAAAATATAAGCTCTGGCGTCTATGATTTTTCATGAATAAAAGTGTTTTTTCTCATATTGAAAAACAAATCCGTTTTCAATCCAATTCCGTTGCCACATTATTTTGTAATGCCACATGGAAGATGAAAAGTTTTTAGAAAACCGACAGAGGGATACATTTCCTTCAAGGTATGAGTTATTTTGCTTGCAATAAATACATCTTCTCTAAAAAACATAATTGAATTATGGATATACGTTAATAATACTGCCATTTTTGACGGGCACTTTACCAGTATTTTCATAGACTTCATGCCGATGAAAAGTCTCTGCAGATTTTAACCGTCTCTTTTCGAATAATCTCCAAAGCGTGTGCTCACAGGAACGCCTTTTGTAACTATTGATTTGTTAGTCGTCACCCTAAAGCAAAAACAACAAGAGACTATGTACACATCAGAGAGAGTTTCCTATAGACAGACCTATCCCATTGAATAAATATATTTGCTACATTTAGTCCAGACCAGTTCTCCTTAAACAGTTTCTGTGTCATTCAACATCGAGTCTTGATCACGAAATTTCATTCCCTCACAACTGAATTTCCTTATTTTTTTCTGATCATTTTCATCACATTCTCTTCAGTGGCTGCACCAAATCGTACTCGAACCACACCCGGGCTCGCAAAATTTAATCCTCATGTGACTACGTATAGAAAATAACCTTTTTGTCGTTTGCATTACTGCAACTCATGTTAGACATTGTTAACTTTCTTTTTATTTATTGTAACTTTTCAACTACACTGAGAAGTGACTTCAGATTTGATTTGTTGTGTAAAACGCATATTGTGATTTACAATCTTTATCCGTCTTCATAGTTTTCTTGCCAAACCTTTCCTAAGCTGGTACAGAAAGGGCACCGCCACTGATTCTCCCTTGAGTCTCATTTAAGAATATTTCATTTCCTATCAAGTGTATATTTCTGTTTATTTTCTTCATATTATTTGAACGTCCAAAGGATTAAAAATGAAAAAATTCAAATAAATCATATCCTATCATGTGTATATTTTCAACTGTTGATTTTCTTCATATTATTTGAATACCCAAAGGATTAAAAATGAAAAATCCAAAGCATTCACACTTCATTCATCCTCTGTAGTTTCAGTGAGCGTCAAAATAATGTCTTCCACTCTTGGATGATTCATTCACCAGTTTAGAAGCACAGAAGATTATGCACAACAGGTTTACATTAGAAAAAGGATCATGAATGGCATTTTGCCAAGATTAAAGATTAGGTACCTCTCGGTTTCTTGGCTAGGATTTGTCGTTTTTTTTGTCTTCGGGCGCGATACAACCCAAATAAAGCTAACCCGGGGGGTTCCAATCTTAGGGCAACATCTCCTCAATGCCCTAAAATGGTTTTTACACTGGCAAAAGATCACAGCAAAGAAACAGTCACCAGTCTTATTTCAAAACATTAAAACCACAATACAGTCAACAATGATGTTTACTTTCAGCATTCAGTTTGAGTTCTAGAGGCATTGCGCACCCTTTTCTTATCTCTATTAAACCTCAGTTTCCTGTACTTTCCGTGGATTCAACCTCCATCAACTCAGCTTAACATACCATCAACTCAATTTTTTGAGTCTTGAAATGCCTTTCCAATATAAGTTAAAGGTAATTGCTACTTCGCTTTACACCATTTCAGTTTACGAAGAGTTTTTACAAGAATACTTTACTTTTGGATAGCAGAGGAAAACTTGTAATTGGTAACCAATGTTTTTGTGATCACGTGGATGGCATTTTATTTTGAGTTTTGAGTTTTGGCGATGAGGTCGATCGGTCAGTTGCACTTAGTCTTTTAAGCGGCCTACTGAATCTGTCACGTACTAGTGTAATGCAAAGGCGCACAGATTAGCTAATCTGTGCTAATCCTTTTATCTGCGTATATCTGAAGTTACATAATAAGATCTATAGTATACTAATAAATATATCCTCGCACTTCTGCCTGTAAAACTTGAAAATACAGGTCAGGTTAGTTAGACAAGCAACCAATTTCTTCTGGCAGCATGATGTGTGGGAGGTGATCAATTAGGAGATTGGAAAAAAAGCTGATTAATGAATAAAGTCTGAATTTTCAGAAAGAAAATCAAGCACGAAAACTAAAGGACCGATTTAACATAAATTCATATTGCAAATTGAACCCCCAATCAAAAACCTATTTAGGGTAAATTTTCAAAGAACTAAAAAACTGTTTTTCCAAGTTTTAGTTGACTGTTCCTGAAAAGTTACGTTGAAAAGATTGTGTGAAGGAGAAGTTCAGAGAGTGGAATAGCAGTACAAAGGCAGCGAAGAGGACAGGGTGAGGGAGAGAAGAGCAGGATACGTGTACACAAAAGGGTGGGGCTGAAACATCAAGATATTCGCCAAAAGAGATCAATAATTTGCCATATACAGCCTAAAACCTGCTGTAAGTAAGCCACAAGATTTCTTTTTAAATCCATTTTTTTGGACATTTTAGGGTTATGTATGCAAAATGTAAATAGTTCATTTCGTATGTATGAACGAAAACATTGCATCTTTTGTATGTTAAAGGCAAGAATCATTGGCTTTTATATTCACAGATATTTTGCAATGAGCATAGAATCTCTGCAGGTCCAGCTAATTATTTTCATTATTTTAAGGGGATCAAAAGTTGAAAAACTGTCCCAGCTCAATACGTGATAGTCGGTAGGATACATGCGTAGTAAATTCTTCTTTTTATAAATAATTGGATGTTCAATTTTCAAAAGCAAGAAAATCCCATTATTTCTAAGTCTATAATCAATGTATCCTCTCAATAGTCACTTATGAAGTTGAAAAATGTAAGCTAACAGAACGTTTGACCCTCAAGACAAACAATTATACAACAAAACAAAAGAGATTCCTCAGAAACTCAAGGGGTAATGTGCTGGTCATGTTGCTCAAATATCAGACGAGCGCTGGACAACATAACTCCCAACGTGGATCTCCAGAGATCATATGCGGAACTGTGGCTAGAAAAAATGGGATCGTGTGACCAACTAAGCAAACTCAAAAGGTATTGGTTAACGTGCAAAATAGAGAGGAATAGCGAATAACAACGGGCGCTAAAATGCTGCTGCTGCAGCTGATGATAAATCTACTAATTATTTTGACGAAGGCATGAGCCAAGCAGATCAAAATAAGCCGAATTACTATTGCATCATTTGCTACTGAGTTGTGGCTGGTGTTGCTATAGTTAATTTTATCTTAATTGATTGAGCCTTCAATCATTAATTAGAGACCTGTTTTCATCCGTGAAATCTGCCTGAAAGAACACAAGTAATTCCCCGGGTCACACAATGAAATCCGTTTTCGTAAAAGTGGGTGGCTCGAGTAACATCCACGTGTATGCAGGCGCACACCTCCACCCTTCCAACAGGCAGATATGGAAATACCCAGAGTAGAGCTGTTACGTTTACTTGCTGACTTACAAATGCACACATACAAATGTAAACACATACGGGGAGAGAAACATGGTGAGAGGGAAAGAGAAAGTTGGATTGAAAACAAAGCAAAATCACACACACACACACGCATATATATATATGTATATATATATATATATATATATATATATATATATATATATATATATATATATATATATATATATATATATATGATTCCAACACTAGTAAGCAGTTTAGAAAACTTACTAAAACACTACTACACACCATCAGAATTAAGGAAGACCCAGAAGGGAAAGTAATGAGCTTAGTAAATTTCGATTTACTAGGGACACATTCAAACTCCTTAACAAGGGCCTTAATTTCTGTCCCCGACCCCCGCACTTCAGCAATCGCACCCTCAACAAAGATCTCTATGACTTCTTCAGAAGGATCAAACTTAGAGCCCACTTTGGGAAAACAGGCCACGATAGTGACATCCTTGATAGGCTTAAAGATCCCAACAAATCCTTCATCCCAAAAAACATAGACACAACCATTCAAACTTTTGAGCTAGCCGTCAGAGATGACATAAAAACCTACATCAACAATAACGCACAACAAACCCTAACACGTGATAACCTTACAACTAAAGAGCGAAAGGCCCTTAATAAACTAAAAAACAATACAAACTTGATCATCACAAGAGCAGATAAGGGTGGATCCATAGTCATCTGGGGTTTAGATGAATACCTCACAAAAGCTAACTTACAATTAAGCAACACAGAATTCTACAAAGAACTCCCCAAAGACCCCTTTAACGAATACATAAACACAATAACCCAATCCCTAACAGAATTACACAATAGCAACATGATAGACAAAAGGACACAGAATATACTGAAACCCACTTCCACAAAACCCGCAAGGTTCTACCTACTCCCCAAAATCCACAAACCAAATAACCCAGGTAGACCAGTCATCTCCTCCACAAACTGCCACACTACCAAATTATCCAAATTTGTAGATCACTACATCCAACCCTTAACAACAAAAATCAAATCATACATACGTGACACCACAGACCTCCTAAACAAAATCAAACACATCACAGCAATCCCAGACAAAGCACTTCTAGTTAGTATGGATGTTAAATCCCTATACTCCAACATCAAACATGATGAAGGTATCCTAGCACTGACAGAAGCCTTAAACAATAGAACTACTAAAGAACCTAGCACTAGAACAATCACCACTCTTATGCACCACATTCTAACTCTAAATAGCTTTAACTTTAATAATAGACACTTCCTCCAGGTGAAAGGCTGCGCCATGGGCACAGTAGCGGCCCCATCCTATGCTAATATCTTCATGGGTAAATTTGAAGAAACTTACATTTACCCAGAGATTTATAATGACTGCATCTTTTATGGTAGATACACAGACGACATTTTTTTCATATATACAGGCGAAAAAACCAAACTAAATAACTTCTTTATACACCTAAACTCGGCACATGACTCTATTAAGTTTGACTGCACAACATCCACTGACTCCATAGCCTTCTTAGACACACGCATATATATAGATGACAACAGAAACCTGCAAACCACCCTCTACACTAAACCCACGGACACCCACAATTACCTCCACTCCAAATCAGCCCATCCCCAACACTTAAAAAGAAGCCTACCATTTTCACAAGCTCTTAGAATTAGAAGAATCTGCTCTACCAATAGTGAACTTAACAGACACAAACATAACCTAATACAATATTTTACCCAACGAGGTTATCCGCTAGATGACACAAAAAAACAAATAAAAAAAGCGACTGGAATACCCAGAGATGAAACCCTTTTACTGTCCCATAATAACAAACCCAACCGCATACCCCTTATAACAACCTTCAACAACACACTCCTACCCTTAGCACACATCATCAATAATAGATGGAACATTCTCACGATCAAAACAGACCTAAAAGAAACATTCACAGACCCATGTGTTATCTCCTACCGCAGACCCCAAAACATCAGAGACATGATTAGTAGCAATAATATCGTTAACAATAAAGTCGTACACAAAAATACACCTAGAACAATTAAATTCTGCACACCTTGCAACATAAGAAACAGTCTATGTTGCAACCACCTCAAGTACACCAACACATTCACAAGCACCACCACAAAAGAGAGTTACCACATATCTCACAATAGCAACTGCCGCAGTAAGAACATTATATACCTTCTAGAGTGCAATAGATGTAAGTTACAGTACATAGGCAAGTCCGAGTGGCAATTTAATATTAGACTCAACAATTATAGACATAGGATTAAATCAAAAAATTATCGTAGCCCACTTCCTGTAGAACTACACTTCCGCACACCTGACCACAATTTTGCCACTGACGCTAGCTTCACCATCATAGAAAAAATAGAAAAAACTACTCCAATTGACATAACTAAAGTTCTAAAAAAACACGAAGACATGTGGATCAACAAACTTAAAACCCTATATCCTAATGGATTAAATACTAAACTGAACAACCCTCATCACACAGAACACTAATACACACAACTCCTACCATTAATATCCTCACACCCACATCTTAGACACATTCAATAATGGAAGCTTCAAAGTCACCTAGACCCATAGGAAAAACTTCACCTTAGCCTGTTATAACCCCTGTCCAAATCATAGCCAAAACATTTTCAGTAACTTTTAAGGTAGATACCTATGTAGCTCCTTGACCCAACCACCCCTCCTTCTACACTATCCCAAACATACCAAAAAATCCACCTCCACAACACTACCCCCTACCTTGACACACTCTGCCCTCCCCAAGACCAACTACTCCAAAATCCCAATGCCTGCTGGTCATTCTTACATTCAGCAGGAGGACTCTAGTAGCCCTGACAACAAAACTTACCCACAATGCATAGCCCCTGGCAGTGGACTCTGGTTCCACATGGTACATTTTAATTCCCACTCACATAACGCACACCACTGATGATGGGAGAAATCCCGAAACATGTATGGACTATTGACATATAAGGATTAATAAACCTTACCACCAAAAACTTCACCCCCGAGTCTATCTCACTCTCTAAAGTACACATTATATATATATATATATATATATATATATATATATATATATATTCAAACTAACATTCGAGCTGTTTGTTTGTTTGTTTTGCGTCTCCTCTGCTAAAACTACAAGGCCTATCGATATGATATTATGCATGTACACTGAGAAGATGGTCAACTTCCCACAGGGGCTATGTGAGGTTGACCACTGAGGTCTTCCAATTTCACCAGAGGTAATTTCTTGGTCATTTTTCCAAGTTGTGGGCCACAATTTTGCACCAATGATGTTGATAGTGTGTGGGTATATCTTCTCAAGACGAAGATCGTAATCTATGTGACATTGACTTCTGAGGTCATCTGAGGGTATTAGGAGTACTTTCTGGTCATTTTGAAACAATTTATAAGTTTAGGGCCTCGATTCAGTACCAGTGGAACTTGTATTAGGCGTATAGGGTAATCTTTCCATGGTGAAGGTCATTTGAGGTCACCAGAGATTATATCTGGTAGTTTTTAACCAATTATCAAAGTTGCAGTCCAAACTTTTGCTCTAAGGACGCTGAATTTCAGCATATGACTACATCCTCTGATAGTGAAGGTTACAATCCATATGACGTTGTCTTTTGAGGATATTCAATGTCACCAGTTTCTTCCTTACTATTTTAAGGCAACTTTTCAATTTGGGGCCACAAAATGTGTCATCATCATCATTATCAGTCTTTTAACGTCGTCGTTGGATTTGCCATAATTCTCTATCATGGACGTCGTGGTATTTTCTGAATTTTGGTTAGGTTCTACGTTTCAGCTCCAAATGTGACTATCGAGAGAATGTATTCGTTGTATATTTCTCTTTTTAGGATTATTGGGATCGTCTGGTTTTTGAAAGTTGAACTTGCTCTGTCGAAGGCTTGCCATATTAAAGTGATTCTTCGCTTAATATCCTCTTCTTTTGAGGATCTCATGGAGATTCGTTGTCCTACGTTAATGTAGTGGTCTACCCTCTCCAGTTTTGCATCATCTATATTGACAGTTATGTTCTTATTCTCAATGTGATTGTTGCACATGATTTTCATTTTACTGAAGTTCATTTGTAGGCCGACTTTTTTTTTGCTTTCTTCGTTTAGATCATCTAGCATTAGCTGGAGGTCGTGTAGGTTCTCTGCAAAAAGGACAATGTCGTCTGGAAATCTAAGGTTGCTCAGATATTCGCCGTCTATTTTGATTCTTCTATTTTGATTCCTCTATTTTCTCAGTCCACGTCTTAGAAGATCATTTCGAGGGAGGCTGTGAAGAGTTTGGTATCACCTTGTCCTTTTTAGAGCGGGATCGGTTCAGAGTCCTTATGTTGTCCTTATGTTGTATGATGAAGGAGTTGCTGTGATTGTATATAAGTTGCAGTACTTTGACATATACAAAGTCTACACCTTGTAGGGTGATGGCGTTCATGTCCATGGAAATTTCTACTGAGTCGAATGCCTTGTTGAAGTCTATAAATGCTACAGTGAGTAGCATTTTGTATTCTGATGCTTTTTCTCTCAGCTGATTCATTGAATGAAGATGGCCCATAGTCAAGTAACTTAAGAAAAGTGAGAAATCCATCCTTTTATCGTGGTTGGTTTTGATTTAGTGTTTCAGTAATCTGGTTGGTGATGATATCTGTGAAAAGTTTGTATATGCAGTTGAGTAGGCTTAAAGGTCTCTCGAGTTTCCATTTTTTGTATAGAAGCATTATGATTGCACTTTCGGGACTTTACTCTGTTTTAGATACAAGTTGAATAGAATAGGTAGCTTTTTGTTGACGCATTTACCAGCTTTTTTGAGTAGATCGATGGTGATGTTATCTGGTCTAAGGGAGTGTATCCCAAAACCCTGTCAAACTAACGACGACATTTTTGTGTATCAGAAAATTTCCACCATTATAGTTATTTTTTCCCGTGTACATAGTGTGGGAAATCATCGAAGGCATAAATCTAAGAGGGTATCTTTTCCGTTTGGTTATATCTAAAGTTTCTTCCCTGGGCCACGAGTATATATGCATTTATATATATGTGTGTGTGCGTGCGTGTGTGAGTGTAAGCGCACGCGTGTGTATAATTCAACATCACAGTTTGATGAACAACTACCACCGACCCCTGATCAAAGTGCCATTTATGATCATCTTATGGAACGTGGAATGACGGGTAATAATATTTTTTACTCCAAATCGTATACAGCATCAATTGCCTAAAAAAGTTTGAGATTTTTTAAAGCCCCCATTACGAAATCAAGAAACGAAAAACTAGATAAGATTTTCAGTTCGGAAACTTGAAATCTGAATATATCTTACCTCTGATACATTCAGCTCAATGAGGAATTTCGTTTTTCTGTCGCCAAGTATGTGAAGTCATCAAAGTGCACAAACAGTAGAGGTTTAGAAGTATCAAGTAATTGAAAAACGAATAACATCCATTTCCCTGATCTTGATAATAACCAGACGTCGAAAGCGCTAGATTATTAACTCCTCTACAATATTCAATTGGATCCAGACTGCTGCTTAAATGCACATTATACATAGAGAGAACATTTAATTATAAACTCATCATATCATTCTTGGAACATATATACATACATGCATACAGAGATTGTATGATTGTTGGAAAACGTATATATTCTACAATAATAACACGATGTCTTTGAAATAAAATTCTCAATATTTTTGAAAGAATAGATTTAGTGAAATAATATACCGATGAATTCCTAGTTATAAATTTGTTTCACGCTTCCTCGCGATTATCAAGTGAGTTTCAACAAAAATCAATACGATATATTGAATATACACTATTTTGTATGTAATTTCTTTCACCAGATTTCCGGATTTATTGGCAGATTAAGAATCTATTGACTAAAAGATATAAATATATATGTATGTATGTGTGTGTGTGCTAGTGTTAATCTATGATATTTATGTGAATAAGAAATTATTTCAAGTAATTTGCGGTATTGTTCATTTTTTAGTCATTGAAGTTATTGTCCGAATCATTGATTTTTAATTTATATTTCTTAATAAAAATGACCTTCACCTATGCATTTAGCCATTAATTTGTTCACTAGTTAACCGTTAAAAATAACATTGATTTTAGTTTTTTTCCAAACATAAATTGCATTTTTATGATGTGTTGCAAACCGGTGTAGTTTCTTAAAATCCCTGTTTAATTATTTGGGTTTGTCTTCTTTCAATTTCCAGATATATTTGGATAAAAATGTACAAATTTTGTATTCTTCATTTTGAAAAGATTGTTTATGGTCATTGAATCTGATTTTAATCGTAGTATAAGAAGGATTTTGATTCGTTAGTTTTTTTTTCTTATATACCCACCATGGCTTTATAAATCATATTTGCTAGATTACATTTTCATTTAATTTGGCATCCCTCACTATTTCCACTATTGCAATATGGTGCATTGGTCATTTTTGTTTTGTCTGTTCATAATTATTTCATAGTTTTTTTTTCTTTTACATAATCATAGCTCTATTATTAAGTGCATACACAGCTAACTTTGAGAGTATATTATGTGAAACGTGATTATCAGGGAAGTGTTGTAATCATTTGAAATGACTTTTCAATATCGGTTCTCAATTTCAGTTTTTTAAATATCTATTCTTCATTTGTGGCTAGGCAATCCTTGGAAATATCTGGTTTTTGAACAGCCATTTGAATGGGCTATTTTGAATAGCTAAAAGTGGCTAGGTTTGACAAAATATGGCTTAAATTTAAAATTCAAGAACTTTATCTTTATTAAGTAACGTCATGAAAAATCATACAGTAACGATCACAAATAATTTCAATCTCGATCTAAAGATCTACTCTTCATATAACGCTATTTTCGATCAAATGACATCGTTCTTCATACGTCTATAGAATATCATGTCTACATCTATAACTTATTGATCAGTTTTTGACAAAATAACGGATATAAAATCTTTGTTCAAGAGACCGTTTTTCGAGTAAGGTTTTCATTAATCTTCCAGCGTACTAATAACCTCCCTCTTCTGAAATCCAGCCAATTTTCCAAGGATTGTCGTAATGGACGGACACTAACAGGTAGATATTCACCTATAAATGACTACTTGCAGTGAAGCATCAGGGTGCTAAGCGCCTGTCTTACGAATCATCTCCAGTGAAATCCTCCTTCCATTGGTGCTGAATATATCCATCAAAGTTAATTCATATCCAATGGAATTAGATTTTGTTAAACTCCAGTAAAAGAAAGAGACAGAAAGAAAGAGAGAGAGAGAGAGAGAGAGAGAGAGAGAGAGAGAGAGAGAGAGAGACAGACAGACAGACAGATAGACAGACAGACACGGACATAGAGATAGAAACACAGAGAGAGAGAGAGAGAGAGAGAGAGAGAGAGAGAGAGAGAGAGAGAGAGAGAGAGAGAGAGAGAAGTGTAGGCGGAAAAAGGCAAGGCAACTAAGAAGCAAGAAAATGAGAGAAAGAAAAATAGAAAATATTAACGATATTGCATCATTTCTGTAGTGAGTTTGATCTTCACTGAGTACCACTGGCTTATTCCCTACATAGCTACACTTAGAAAGTAACAATAAAGTAAGCTAGGATTTTAGTGTTTCAATTCATTAGCTTGTTCTTTTGTTGTTCATCTAATTGTATATGTACTGGTTGCTTGACTGCTCGGTTAGTCAGTCTGTTACAGAGGAAAAGAGGGTATGACATTTTGCATCCTCACGCCCTACTTCCAATTCCTTTCCCCCTCTTCTTCCTCCAGTAGTTACGGCACACTACCCCTCCACCAGTACTGCAACCACCAATTCACCAATTGTACTGAATCTTAATAGTATCAGAAGCAGCCATGTTGTTTTACAATTATGCTAGCGCCAGTGAACAGATAGATCATGGATCAGTATCAATAAAAGTGCGTAAACAGCAAGCTATGATTTTAGAGTTTCAGTATCCTTGCTTGTTGCCTTACAGCTCTGATGACTGAAGTGGTTAAATTGACGAACATGAATTAAATAATTTCAATTGGTCTACGAACTGAATATAATCTGGAAGTTGACTGCATTTTCTTCAATCAACACATTGACTGCGAATGACGGGGATATCTTTCATTGCACTTTTATGGCTTTTTATTATGATTGATGATAACTCTGTTGTATCTGCGAGTCAGGACTTTCATTTTGTAAAGGATTATCTTGCAATAGACAAGAACCTTTATATTGCAATGCATTACATTCCATCATCAACTACAGTTGGATGGGTTAGATTCAAAGGCTTTTCAACGCATTTAAACGTGCTGAACATACATTTTCACTTATCTGCTAGAGAAATTATTTCTTCAACTATCTATTCCTAGTTTAAGCTCTAAATCAAGTATCAAGTCTTGAACACCCCGATCTGTTCGTGAATCAAACCAAGCCCTGCTGCTGCAGGGTCAAACTCCACCATCATATCTATTCTGACTGAAGATGATCACTGCAACAAATATAAGTAACATTTTTATAAAAGTATATCTATTTTTAGTATAAATGTGATCATTCATTAGTATGAAATTGAGTTTCAAATATCAAGTTGATGTTTTTTTTATATTTTTGTAATCATTTGAAACATTTGTAGTGCAAATTCTGTAGATATGTACCACATGACTTTTTTACTCAGTCGGTAAGTGAGCTGCCTACTGATCACTAGAACATATCACAGTATGGTAATGCTAATTCTATACATAGGTTTGGTTTGACAAACAGTGAAGCTCCCTCAAATGAAGTTCTTTTTCTTAATGTTCCAATGGAAATACAAAATCCACTCCAACCTACGACTTGGACTAGAGTTTGACAGAAAAACTCGATATCGAAGTCGTGCCATAATCTATTTGGATACAAGTTTTGTAACTCAACAAATCTTTCCTTAATTAGTACTAAATGAAATAATCTATTTACGCACTTATGCTTACCTATTTATCGACTCACTTACCTGCTAACTTATATACCAGTCTATCTACTTGACTGACTCAGTAAGATAGATGGATACAATATAACCAAAACGTGATGATAATACCCTGTATTGTTGAAATATCAGAACACCCCATAAGTGGTGTCCGAAATCTGACAGCGATAGATTGAATGATATTTTCTTTTTTCCAAAATATATAAATGAAAACAATTCATGCTAGTACCTGCTAGAGCTAGCATTGTACGATTCAACTGACAGTTACTGACTAGACCTTGATGAAGACGTGTCCACAGAGCACATGTCATGTAATGCTCTGTGCAAGAGCTTTCCAAAGTTTTTGCCTTTCCACACTTGAAAAAAAAACTTTTTTTCGCGACAATAAATTTTGTCCTAATTTAAACGATTTTGTGAGAAAGTATTGAATCATCAGGGATATAGAAAGCCACACATGATGGTCTAGAAGACTGCAGGTTCCCCACTCTTGGGATGGAATCTTAAAATGAAAGAAATTGCTGTAGTGGACCAGGCAGGTAAAATCGTCACTAGAAAACTTGGCAGTCCTTTGCTACTTGTGTGTAAAACATATATGTGTCTGAAACATTATATAAAAACCCGAAAGACCTCGATAACTACAGGCCGATGAGCCTACTCGATTGTGTATATAAACTTTTCACAAAAATCATCACCAACCGAATCACAAAAACACTTGATGAAAATCGACCACGAGAGCAAACTGGCTTTAGAAAAAGCTAGTCGACCATGGACTACCTACGTACAATAAATCAGCTGAAAGAAAAGGCAGCGGAATATAAATTACCACTCATAGTAGCATTTATCGACTTCAAAAAGGCGTTCGACTCAGTATAAATCTCTAAGTTCATGGAAGCCATCAGACTAGACTGGGAGAGTAAAGGAATTAGATTTGACGGCAAGTATCTGAGCAACCTTAGATTTGCAGACGACATTGCCCTTTTCGCTGAGAACCTACACGACCTCCAACGAACGATAAATGAACTAAATAAAGAGTGTAAGAAAGTCGGCCTACACATGAACTTCAGCAAGACAAAGATCATGTGCAACAACCACATCGGAGATAAAAACGCTATAATCGAAATCGAGGACACAGAACTGGAGGAAGTAGATCACTACATCTACCTAGGACAACAGATCTCAATGAGACCCTCAAAAGAAGAAATCAAGCGAAGAATCACACTAGGATGGCAAGCCTTCGATAAAGCAAGCTCAACCTTTAAAAATAAGAAGATCCGATTAATCCTAAAAAGAAGGATTAATAACCAATGTATTCTCCCAATAGTCAGTTATGGAACTGAAACGTGGAACCTAACCTAGAGACAGATCCGCAAAATGAGAACCATGCAACGTGCACATGAGAGAATTATGCTGGACCTCACATGGAGAGACCACAAGACAGCACAGTACATCTGGGAAAAGACAATAGTCAGGGTCATGATAGAATCCATTAAAATCTCAAATAGCAGAGGGCTGGCCTTGTTGCAAGAATGGCGGACAACTGATGGACATCGTGACTCACGACATGGATCCCCCGAGATCACATGCACAACCGAGGCCGGCAGAATACTAGATGGAGGGACGAGCTAGAAAAATTCAGTAATGGCTCTGCGACGTCCATGATAGAGAAGTGTGGCGAATCCTGGGGAGGGTCTATGTCCAAGGATGGACGTTAAAAGACTGATGATGATGAATTGCAGTGTGACTTGGTGGCTAATTTATGTCTTTCAGATAGTAGGTTTAAACGAGGTACGTTTGAAACATTTACGCAATCTTACTAATGAGTAATTTGGACCCTTTGACGGTTCGTGACTTGTATGAGCAGATAAGGCAGATTGTTATACACGGTCATTATGACCAGTTATTCATGTTTGCTAGACTATACGTTTAGTAGTAGGCAAGTCCATATCGAGATGAGACTGTACAGTACGAAAAAGATTCATTATATATATATATATATATATATATATATATATATATATATATATATATATAATGATGATGGATTGTCCCCATCAAGTCAGCAACACGTGCACGAACCATCCAAGGTTTTGCGTGTTATTGTCGATCGAGGTAAGACGAATATAAACAATGCCGAAGGTTTCCTGGCAGATGTGCAATATATATATATATATATAGAGAGAGAGAGAGAGAGAGAGAGAAAGAGAGAGAGAGAGAGAGAGACAGACAGACAGACAGATAGACAGATAGAGACAGACAGACAGAGACAGACAGACAGACAGAGAGACAGATAGACAGTGGGAGGGAGAGGAGTAGAAGGAGAGACGGAGGCATCGTGATATTTTATTTGTTGCATCAAAACAACATTGCTGGTTAGAATACATAAATATTTGATGAACTTCGGAAGATTCGAACAGCCGTTTAACAGCACTATTTCTCTCGGTTCAAACGAAAGCAGTTCATAATTCACAAATTCAACCGCACGATCTTAAGGCTTGAAACCCTTTTTCATACGCTGTTAAACGTGCAGACTAGCAAACATGAACAACTGTTTTTAACGTACCACATTTAAACCTACCATTTGAAAGACCTAAAATTGTCACCAAGACTTACTACGATTACAGATAGACTAAAGAAGATATAACTAAGTATGCGAACTCCATGGGACACGCATAGTTGACAAAAAACAAGATGGCTTACTCATACACCTCCGGAACTCAAACGCAGGCGTGGATTTAGGAATTGGACCTCCTCCAGGGCCCGACCCCCTTCTGTTAAGGCAAAACACAACTGAAATTATTTTTTAAATCTAAAGAATCTAGAATTTTTCATCAGCATCAGTCTTTTAACGTCTGACGTTGGACATAGACTTTACCCAAGATTCGCCAGACCCCTCTATCATGAGCGTCGCGGAACCAATACTTTCTGAACTTATCTAGTCCGTGACACCGGTCACAATGTCGCATATGATCTCTTAGTATCCATGTTGGGATCTCCTTTGGTTGTCTGACATTCTTGCGACATGACCAGCCCATTGCCATTTGAGTTCTCTAATGGATTCTGTGATATTTCTGACCCCTATTTTTATTTAATATACTGTGCTGTCTTGTGACCTCTCCATGTGATATTGAGATGATTCACTTCTGTCCATGTTGCATGGTTCTAAGTTTGGTTAGGTTCCATATTTTAACCACACCTACAAAATACAAACCCAGGCACTGATCCGGGGGGGGGGGGGTCCAAGGGGTCAAGGCTACTTAATTTGAAAAAATAATCTGAAGGAGTTTTATGAAAACAAACCCCAAATAATGCCTAAAAATTACCATTGAAAACACAAATTTCGTTTTCCATCGAATATAAGTCTTCAGGATCATCGTCAAACTTCTACTATTGAATTTTTAATTTATTCTATTCATGACGGAGGCGGACGACAATGATATGAACACAAAACAGTGACGTTATGCGCGAACAACCGTGGCATGCACAAAAACTGATGACGAATTCGCTTCCACTTCCCAAGTCCAATTCAGGTCGAGATGTTTCGTTAAAGTTTGCAAAGGGGACGTGTAGTTTTGGAATATTATTCTACAGAGAAATGAATTCTGTTTTGATTACATTTCAGATTTTCATGAATCAAAATGGTGCAATGGTTAATATATCTGCCCCATACGCAGAAATATCCGGGTTTGTTTCTCGGTATGAGCAAAAATTCTGAAAAACTTATACTTTGACAAATTTCTCCGTGCACCCAGTTGCTAGCTGAGTACACCCTATGCTGTGTGATAAGAGAAGAAAATTGGGATTAGAGTTACAGCTTCCACTATTCGAAAGGATTGTAGCAGAATGAAAGAGGGGTTTTCGGATTGCCCCCGACTCCCTACCGCACTAAGGTCTTTTTGAAACTGAAGGGAGATTAACTCTTATGCACACAAACTAATTTTTAAAAAAGTTTATTTATTGGTTCTGTGTGAATCTCTTTAATTTTTTTCTTAAGTAAAAAATGTCAGATCACTAATTACCTTCTTGTTTTTCAAGTTTGAAGTTTGTTTTTTTCATGTAGTTGTATTTATATTATTATTTTTCCGTTTTGACAATTTCATGGATGACTGCTGGAAACGATACTGAGGTATACACTTATATATGAACAAAGAAGCATATATATAGCAGCTTCGTGGTGCTTCATTGAAGTAAGGCCACTTAACACAGCTAGATGCCAGAAGCTTACACACCCAGATAAACTAGAAAATACCCAGAAAGTGCATACTTCTGTTAACGCTATACTTAACAAAAAACTAAATTAAAATTAAAATTAAGCAACAAGGTAAAAATGATTTATGATAGACGCTTACATAACGGGGAAAGATAAATATACGGACTAAAGAAGATAATCGTTGCAACATTTGCTTTTAGAGGCATTATATGAAATAGAGGGTAAAGGTTCGCAAACTGACTTTAAAACGAAGGTAACAAATAATGATGGCTTATGTGAATGTCGCTACTAACATAGGAATAAATGGAAGCAAAAAAATTTGACCATTAAAGACTGTATTATATCAATTTCAATTATAAAGTTTTAGGGTTGTTCAGTGGATTTTGTTATTAGTTGCTCGTATATATTTTTTTCAATTTCATAATTATGAAATAAAAGTTCTATCGTTTTTCGTTGCGACTTGCAACATCGACCATAAAACTAACCCTAACCCCTATCACTAACCCTAACCCTGATGTCCAAACACTTTGAACCCTAACTCTAAAACTAAATTGAATCTTTTGCAATGAAATTATATAAAATACAGGTTTGAATGGGTTTATCTGCTTTCATTTATTGCTTAATACTATCAATAATCAATCATCAAATGGGACATCATTAGCATCAGCAAAATGAGGAGACCAGAAGAAAAACTAATAGATCTGAAGAGCAAACATCTTCTCTACAACTACGGAAGACAGAAAGTAAAAAAAAAAAAGTGGAGTAGGCTTCCTCATCAATAAAGACCTCAAAGACAACGTGATAGGCTTCGAAGCCGCCTCAGACCGTATGGCCAGCGTCACCATACAAGAGATACGAGCTGAATGTCATCCATGTCAACGCTTCCACTTTGCAATCAGCCAGAGAAGAAATAAACAACTTCTATTATGACTTGAACTCCTCACCGTAAGATACTAAAAAATACTTCAATATCATCATGGGAGATTCCAACACATAGGTAGGACAAGGAAATGAACGCTGCGTCGGCGAGTTCGGATATGAACTTCGGAACGAGAGAGAAGATCTTGTAAACATTGCGACGACAAACGACTTTAAAATAATGAATACATTCTTCAGAACAAACCCAATAGAAAATGGACTTGGAAGAGCCATAAGTACAGAACCAAGAACGAAATAGACTACATCCGAATGGACGAAAGTGACACCATCAAGACATACAAGTTAAAAACCAATTAAACATAGAAAGCGACGATAGAATGATAAGATGTGAGATGCAAGTAAATACCAATCAAGAACGCAATTGTTCCACACCAAACTACAACTGCTAAATGGAATTACCTGATCGTTTAAGCTAGAATTGAAAAACAGATATGAAATACTTACCGAAGAGAATGACACCAACACCAACAAAATCCACAGCAAAATAACAACATCTTTAATAGAAGCTGCCAATATTTTTAAACCAATAAACACACAGACCATCAGTAAAATCTCAAACGAAACCAGGAAACTCATTAAAAAGCGCAGTAACCTCAAACCATCGACAACAACGAGGGAAAAATTGAGGAGACCGAACTGAACCAAAAAATCGAAAGGAAACTAAGAGAAAATAAAAGAAGGTATACGACAGCAATCATCGAAACCACTCTCGAAAAACGTCGGGGCTTTGAAGCAATAAATAAAGCTCCCAGTATAGGACAGAAACACATAACTAGCTTACTCGAAGAAAACAGAGACATAGCGACTGACAGAAACAGAATTGTCGAACGCACTCAAGAATTCTACCATGAACTGTACTCTTCAAGACATGGACAACAAAACAACGAACAGGATACGCAATACGCAGAAAATCAGCTCGAGTATTTCCCAGAAGTTACACCATGGAAGATAAAACAAGCCATCAAACAAATAGGAAAAGGAAAAGCCCCTTGACCAGATTATATCACCAACGATCAACTCAAAAAAAGCTGTGTCTAAAACAAAGTAATGGCCCGAAAGACTGGAACACGGCAATCATAATGCTTTTATATAAAAAAAACAAACCCTAAAGACTACTCAAACCTATAAGCCTACTCAACTGTATCTACAAATTTTTCGCAAAAATCATCACTAACTGGATCACTAAATCGCTAGATGAAAACCAACCACGGGAACAAGCTGGATTTGGAAGAGGCTACTCGACCATGGGCCATCTCCATTCAATAAATAAGGTGAAAGAAAAAGCAACAGATTACAAAATGCCATTTGCTGTAGCATTTATAGACTTCAAGGAAGCTATCACTCAACAAGGTGTAGATCCTATATACGTCAGAGTACTGCAACATATATTCGGTCACAGCAACTCCTTTATCAGGTCACATATAGACACTGAACCGTTTCAGCTGACCCAAACTCTCACACATCTGCCTTGAGATGATCTTCCAAAACCTAGACTGGGAGAATGGAGAATCAAAATAGACAACAAATATCTGAGCCACTCCAGATTTGTAGATGCCTTTGCCCTTTTTGGAAAGAACCTACACCACCTCCAACTAATGCTAGATAAACTAAACAAAGAAAGCAAGAAAGTCGGCCTACGCATGAACTTCAATAAGACGGAGGTCATGTGCAACAACTGTATCGAGAAAAAAAAACACAATAGTCAAAATCGACGATGTAAAACTGGAGAAAGTTGATCTCTACATTTACGTAGGACAACGAATGTCCATGAGATCTTCAAAAGATGAAGAAATCAAGCAGAGAATTGCCCAAGGGTGACAAGCCTTCGACCTACAAGAACAAGACGATCCCATTAATCTTAAAAAGAAGAGTATGCAACCAATGCATCCTCCCGATAGTCACTTTTGGAGCTGAAACATGGATACCTTACCAAGAGACAGATCTACTGATTGAGAAGCACCCAATGCACGCATGAGAGAATCATGCTCAACCTCACATGGAGTGGTCACAGAACAGCACAGTATATAATGTAACTTAAATGGCAATGGGCCGGTCATGTTGCAAGAATGACAAACAACCGATGGACATCACGACTCACAACATGGATCCACAGAGATCACATGCGAAATCGAGGCCGGCAGAATACCAGATGGACAGACGGAGTAGACAACTAGACGTCCACGATAGAGAGATGTGATGAATTATGGTGAAAGTCTATATTCAACGATGGACTATATAAGACTGATGATGATGACGATGACCAACCACCGCCTAAATCAGCGTTATTTGTTACCTCTCTTTGATATTTCAGTTTTCGAACCAGTAACAAACTTTTACCTGACTGGAGCATATATACCCCTAGCAGTCGACAGGCAGAAACTATTACTATGTGAACACCTTTCATTCTTCTCTCAGCGCCCTCTTGAATAAATTGCTTTGGTCTTCAAATACGTTGTTGTCATCGCTTGTGCGTAGGAATAAAGAAACTACTTCAGGTTCACCCGCGGCAGCAACTGGCCAGAGACATCCTTGAGACCAGCTGCAATGGACATCAGGTGGTCAGAGAAATCCGAATTCAAGCAGCCATATGAAGATACAAAAACGAAGATACCAAACACGACTGTCGAAAACAACACTGAATCATACACTCACAGATGAACAAAGAGAAATAGACCAGGTCGAAGTTTCCACCAATTTTCAGAAGCCGATGTTCCCCAAAATTTCATGACGTCCAAATTTTTCAAAGACCAAAGACAAAAGCGGTTTTGGGAGCTTCACTTATTCCTTATGAATTAGACTTAGTAAATCAATATTCCTCTAGTTGAGACTCAGGAAGTTATTTATAGAATTTGAGGCAAACTTTCGCAAAACCTTACGCTTTATTTCATGGCTGCAGCTGTTCTGTACAAACCGGTACAGCAATTGGTGATATACAAATGCTTCGAAAAATCCACCAATTTCTCAACAGAATCTGTCAACGAAAAGATTAATTTCAATAGGTTCAATTATTATGTTTTTTTTATACTTATGATTATAAGTATGAATAAGTACATTATTTTTGGAAACTAACCTTTGGTGTGTGAGTTAATTTCCTTCTTGCAGTGGCTGCAAAACGCTTGTGCACGGCTTAAAGGGAACTACATAGCTATCACGTATAACTCCGAGAAGCAGGATCAATTTCAGACACACGTCTACAGGCAAAATACAGTTACGCATTGAGAAGTGATACACACACACACACACACACACAAAGGAACAAAATGACTGAAACATGACTGAAGACGCTAAATGACTTGAGTATGAACACCCATACCGATCTACACGTAGAGACTATGTTACCATATGAACATCCTTCATCGTTCTCTTAACGCCCTCTCGAAATGAATTGCTGCTGTTTTCAAATACGTTGTTGTCATCGGTTCTGTATTGGAGTGAGGCGACCACTTCACGTACACCTGTGGCAGGCACCGACCAGAGGCCTCCTTGAGGCTGGACTGCAATGGACACTACGAGATCGGAGAAATCCGAACTGAGACTGCTTGATAATTGGGTTGGCATCACTCTCCAAGATACACTTGCTAAATTCCCACAGAATTCTCAACTTTTTCTAGTTCCTTCGATTCTCTATCAGTTTTGCTACTGCTTTCGTCTTTCCTGTTCAAAATACTTCTTGCTTCTTGAATTCATTTTCTCTCTCTCTCCATCTCACCCTCTATTCATATTTATATCTCTCTCTCGCTCTGGTAATATCTATCTATCTATCTATCTATCTATCTCTGTTGATATCTCTCTCTCTCTCTCTCGCGCGCGCGCTTTGTTGATATCTATCTGTCTATCTATGTATCTCATTCTGTTGATATCTTTATTGTTCATGACACTTCTTGATTCTATCAACTTTGAATTCGATTTCTCTCCCCATCTCTCTCTCTACTCATACATGTATCTATCAAAGGTCTCTCTGGAAAGTGTCCAGCCATTTTAAATATTTCGAGAACCGGTTGTGCAGTCTTCACCTTACTTAGCAACAAATCAGATAGAACTTGATACACATTCGCCTCACTCTTTTTCATCGTTTATTCTTCCATCGTTTTTCCCAAAGTATTTTTTATATCTCTAGCTGACGACATTTCTTTGATATTCATGTTGGTTTTCTCACTTTCGTTTGTTTGAGTAACTGTCAATAAAAACTGTCAGACAAATTTTCTTCAGTTTCTTCAGTTTGCAAGTTGGTTTGGCTGGCTGATTGGCTGGTTGGATGTATCACACGCACAAGCTGCACCAATGGAGATAAAGGGTGGTTAAATTCAACTATTTAATCTTTATGTTCAGATAAATCGGTCTCTTGTTTTTGAACGTACAAGAGTTGGGGGGTGCAATTAGCAAAAATGACCCCTTTGCTTGAGTCCGCTAGTGTTTACGTTTGTTTTTTTTGTTTTTTAAATTCATCCTTTTTTTTCTATAATCACTGCTTATCAAAGGATGAGAGATGAAGCTTATTCTTCATGATGTGTATTTCCAATTTCCAATTGATCATCCCCAACACAGCATGCTGCCAGAAGACGTTGATTCCATGACGGTTTCCATCGAGTGACAAGCCTGACCTGTTTATCAACTTCTTATCTTCTTTTTGTGGAATTTTTCTCGATGCACATTTGTAACGTGTATATTAAAATGATAGGTATACGAGATCTGTCCAGATAATATGCAGGTATTTTAAATATCCTGAGAACCAGTTGCACCGTCTTTATGTAATGCAGTTACCAATCAGAGGAGACATTACTATGCATAGATGAACAGACACTATCCAAACGATTACTAATTCGATAATGAGACACAATTTAGTGAGTTTGTGTTCTGAGTGAACACTGCATTTAAATTTCATCGTATTCCTGGTCTTCTCATTGAATTCAGCAGCATTTAATAAGCTGGGCGTAATTGAAATAAAGAGCCCACACATATCAATTATCAATATATATATATTGCTATATATACCGCTTTTTTTTGACGGCACGAGCAAACCAGTTGATAATAACTGACGGTGATTCATCGAATAATAGATTCAAGACAATTCTTTTTCATGTAATCTTTTAAAACCTGTTCTACACGTGTCGCTCGTGCAAGTTTCTTTTTTAGCTGAACATCAGCTTAGTTTCTCCAGATCAGTTGATGTTACCTGATATTGCTCGAATGAGAAGATATTTATTGTCGCCCAACATCAATTTATCTTTCTCAAAATCAGTTAAATTCGTCGATAACGGTGACAAAATCCCAGGAATCGAAAAACAGTAAATTGTGGTCGAAAAATCCGTTGTGTTTTAAACGAATCACCGAGAAAAAAGGGTAACAGAAACAAAGAGCTGCAATCGGAGGCGCAAATAAAATCCGAAAGTTGTGTGTGAAGAACGAAAAACGAAAAATCCGAAACAAGATTCAGAGAAAAAGGGTTGGGGATTGAACGAGCATAATTTTTAATATTGTTGCTGCAACTTGTTCTTCTAGCAGTTATTGATGCAGGAAGAATTTCATATTACTTGCAACTGTTGGATGATCATATTTCTTTTGGGCTCGGTGCATTTTTGTAATGTGTATCTAATTTGTTGTTATTTTCACCTCATTCATCTTAGGCGAACACAATCCTCTCTCCTTGCTGTCCAACTTGACCGAACATAAAACCCCAACTAAGACCAAGACAAGAATTTTGAAAATTTGTTAATTCGAACCCTAATTCTTGATTTGGGGTCACATTACAAGCAGTGATTATTTCTTGTTGCTCTGAAAGGTGTAGCGAGTTTCACTGAGAAGACATTTCCCATGAACCGTACACTTATGTAAAAAAATGCGTACACATACACACACTTATACATGTGTGTACTGCTATGTTGGTCAGCTGGCAATATGTGATATTCCTGGACTTTTTTATCATGTGCTCCCTTTTTATATTTACGGTGTTTGCAGAGATGTTTGTCCTCTAAGTACTTTCTAGTTTTTCTCTTTTCTCTCTTCTTTTTCTTCACTTTTCTCCACTTATTCGTATGTGTCTTCTTTCTTTTTCCCTAACAATAACTGCCATACATTTCTGCATATACATACGCACACAAAAATCCCTTGAAATCAGGTATGACACTTCAGTGACAATATGACTTTATTGACAAAAATTTTTGAAAAAAGTCGAAGAAAATGACAAAATTTCAATGATTTTTTTCCAGTGTAAAACAAACAAACTATTGTATGCGTATGATAGATCACATCAAATTATCGTCTCATAATCTGTATATTGAGTGCTCGGTATAACATTGGTCCCCGCCACTTCATGATGACGGTGATCAGGGCCATCTTGCAAATATTTGAAGCCCTATACGAACACATTAAAATCAAGTTTTTATTCTTCAAATTTAACTTCGGGGCCCCTAAAATCATTGGACCCTGGGCAATCGTCCTGTGAGCGATTAGACAGTTCTGACGGTAGTAAAACCTGCCTGAAGAATCTCTGAAGTATTTATAACCGCCAAGTATGCCATTACACGTTTCCCCAGCATCCGAAAGTGAAGCGTTCCTATGAAAAAATATTTCTTTTTAACTACAACGTAAGTTGACAGTTCTATGAACGGCAGGAATAGCATGTTAAGACCAGATTTGGATAGGTTAACAGTGTCTGTAAAGAATTAAATAATCTGAAGAGCTCGAAGAGAGAGAGAGAGAGAGAGAGCGATTAAATAGACATAGACAGCCTTGAAACAAAGAAAGGAAGCCATTTCTTATTTACATCACAGAGCATCATATTATTCTTTAAAAAAATCAATTTCCGAGATAAAATATTGAATAAAAGAGCAGAAAAATGGAGTAAACCAAGGTGATACCAGCTCACCCTGACTCATCTCAGCCTGTTCGAGATGATCTGAAACCTATACCGTAAAAATAGTAGAATCCAAGTAGATAGAGAACACTTAAGTAACCTTAGGTTCGTTGAAAACATCGTCCTTTTTGTCAAAATTCCTCATGATTTCAAAGTAATGCTAAACAAACCGAACGAAGAAAGCAACAAACACATGAACTTCAGCAAAACAAATGTCAATGTGTCGAGGAGAAAGACACAAAAATCCAAATTGAAATCGCAGACCTGAAAAAAGTAGACCACTACATCTACTTAAGACAACAAATCTGTATGATACCCTCAAAAGTAGAAGAAATCAAGCGAAGAATCACTCTAGCTTTCGGTTTTGTTTGATAACAAGAAAATCCCATTAGTTAAAAAAAGAGTATACAACCAATGTATCCACCCCATAGTTACCTATGCACACATGCACACATGCATACACTTATCAAATACATATGTCACATACACCTACATATACACAAACACACATAAAAGATACTTGGATCCACAAGTACATACGCAGGCCACACATGTGCACACAAATACAAATGAACACACACATACACATAAGCACACATATAACATACACACTTGTATACATGTGTGCATATGTGTGCCTATTTTGCATTCTTAATGAAACTTCGTTTGTTGGAAAGTTGTGCCACGAAAAAATCGTGCATGTCACCCCAAGATAACAATATGTTGGTTCACTTTCATATCTCCTTTGCCGACAGAATACTCTGAAAAGCGTGACAGAAAATTTCAGAAATTCTTTTCCAGTGTACAACAACCTCTCCTGAGAATAATATTAATCCTGAACATTTCATGATGACGGTGGTAAAACCCGAAATGCTCGGTTTTTTTTAACAAGTATCTCCAAATAGAAGTGCCTGTCAGGAAATGCCCTCACAGGTTTATACTACTGTTCGGTAGTAAAGTGTTCATCTAAAAACTCATTTTTCTCCTCGTCGTCTTTCCTTCTTTCTCTGTTTCTCTCTCTTTCCCCGACAGCAACTGTCACTCAGTTTAGCAGATATGTTATCGAACAAAAAATCCCTCTTCACCAAATTTCGATATCAAGGCCAAAATCGCTTTGGAAACATCAATTTTTGTTCATTGAGCAACATTGAGTCTGGTTTGTAAAATGGTGAACTTGGAATAACAGGTGCCATAAGCAGCAGGCGGTCATATAGAGAATTTCCTGTGGAGACCTGTTAATCAAACCAGGAAGAGACTGTTCTCTATACTACACTCTATTGCACAAGTCAAAAGTCTCCCTCCTTCCCCCATACACAAACCCTTTGACTGGCCTGGTTGCGAATGACAGGAAAATGAACAAATATTCTCTTCCTGCTTCACTTTTCTTTCTTTCCGTAGCAGCAACTTTCATTAATTTTTGCATGCACACACAAACAAGAGAAAAATCTTTCTCGAATTTATGCATGTTACCTTAGTGACAATATGTCTGTCCAGATTCATATCTCCTTTGCTGACACAAGACTCTGAAGACTGACTGAAAATAACACTTTATCAAAGATTATTTTCCTGCATGTAACAAACAAAATTATCGAGTGCATTTGATAGACCCGATCTGAGCAATTGAATGAAAAGAAAAATGAATAGTGAACAAATAAAATCAGTTGATTTCATTATCGTCTGCTTTTCATGAACTGACACCATTTGTGCTTCCTTCTCGTTCTGTACATGTATCCTTCTATTTCCAAGGTTAGTTTTTCTTTTCACTTTTGCGAAGTTTGCCTTGAAGCAGTTTCTCATTTTTGGCATCATTTCAATTCAGCTTTTGGCGTTTTGTCGGCGTTTATGACATGATGAACATTTATTTCTTGATTCATCCTCGGGAAAGACGGTGACAGATTGAGTACACCTGTCTTTATCAAGTCTGCCTCGACGCTGTATTATCAGAAGCGTATATCGAGAATCCTATTCTTACTATATCACCACAAATTAGATAAAAAAGTGAAGAATGTTTCTTCAAGGCTATCTACCAAGGAGGAGGAAACTCCTACGGAAGAAACTACGACCTAGGGAACAAGGTGATGTCAGAAGTGTGCATGTAGAAGTCAAGAAAAATCACTTCAAATGCCTGAAGACTCTGAAGAGAAGTGGCAATGCAGTAAAATCGGGACTCCTTGCCGCTTGCCAATGTTTCTCCTGTATCTGCTGTGAATAAACCCCCTCCAGAATCTTTACCCGCAAAATCAAGCCATAGTAGTGATAATCAAGCTCTATATTGACAAATCTCTCATAAAATCACGCAAATCTTTCAAGTGATAATATTTTCGTTCACATTCACATCTTATTTACAGACAGAACACACTGAAAAGTGTCATAGAAATTAACAGCATTTCACTGATTTTTGCCAGTCATCATCATCAG
Source organism: Thysanoteuthis rhombus (assembly GCA_963457665.1). NCBI lineage: Eukaryota > Metazoa > Mollusca > Cephalopoda > Oegopsida > Thysanoteuthidae > Thysanoteuthis > Thysanoteuthis major. The sequence continues at coordinate 5,704,128 of OY735240.1, read as the reverse complement.
TCTTTTAAGGTCCGTCCAGGGACATAGACCTTCCCCCTGGATCCGCCACATTTCTCTATCATGGATGTCGCAGAGCCAGTATTTTTAAAATTTGTCTCGTTCATCTCTTCATCTTGAATTTTGTCAGCCTCAGTTTCGTACGTGATCTCTGGGGATCTATGTTAGGCATGTGATGTCCATCGGTTGTCTGCCATTCTTGCAACAAGATCAGCCCATCGCCATATGGTTCTCAGTTTGTAGGTCTGTCTCTTGGTTAAGTTCCACGTTTCAGTTCCATAAGTGACTATCAGGAGGATGCACTGGTTGTATACTCTTCTTTGTAGGATGATTGGGATCGTTTTGTTTTTTGCTCTGCCGAAGGCTTGTAATCCTAGGGTGATTCTCTGCTCGATTTCCTAATCTTTTGTAAGTTTCATAGAGATTCGTTGTCCTAGGTAGATGTAGCGGTCTACTTTCTCAAGTTTTGCATCTTTGATTTTGACTGTTATTTCTTTATTCTTGACGTGATTGCTGCACATGATTTTTGTTCTACTGAAGTTCATGTGTAAGCTGACTCCCACTGTAAAGCAAACAAAACTATTGAATGTATTTGACAGCCCCGATCTGCGTTATAAAAGAGAAAAAAAGCAATTGAATAAATTAAATTTGTTTGTTTTATTTTCGTCTACTTTTTATAAACGACGCCATTTTGAAAGTTGTAGTGCTTTCTTTTGATTTTGTTAATTTATCTTTCCTTTATTTGTAAGGTAAGTTTTTTCCAGATTAGCGATATTTGCCCAGGAGTGATTCTTCGGTCTTTTTTGCATGATGCAATGATGATGATGAACATTTACTTTTTGATATGTTCTGAAGGATGTCGGCAATAGATAACAAGTTAACAAGATTCATCAAGTTCGTTCTGAATTTTGAAGAGGAGGAATTATCATTCACTGATTTATTCAAACCAATATCTTGATCTTAAATATCTATTTCTTAATAATATAACTATCCCTGTTAAAGAAAAAAAACGACTATAGTGCTCTAGATCACAGTAATCAAGAATTGGTGAGGAAGAAAGTCTTTCGAGATGTATATGATTACCTCACAACTGATGATGGTATCATTGCCACAGGAAAATAAAGAGACCATATAATCTGACCAATGTGTTCTACTAGCTTTGCAAAGTTCACGTATTTGAATGAAGAAAAATTCTTTTGAAGCATGTCACAACTAACTAAGATTACACGTAGCAATCTTAATTTTAAATATTTTTTAAAATCCATCCATTATGTTTAGCATCATCCTTCAATCGTGTGTTTTATCTATCTTTCGACTTTAATTCTATTTTTTCCCAGAATATTTTTCATTTTTTGGTTACTTTTTGGGCGAGGCACCATATATAAACACTTAATCAGAAAGGTTTTTGTCCTCGTAAAAAGATTTTTTTCAAACTGAAAATAATTAAGTTTAATTCAAGTTACTAAAAGGTTGTTTTGATATCTAAAATATTTTTACCAAATCATCTATCTCATACCAAGCAACTTGTCCGTCTGCCATCTCGTCACACTTTGAATATACAAGATTTCGGTTCAGGGTGATGACCATTGAATGCTTGTGGGGGGGGGGGAGACTATCTTTTATTTATTTTTGAATACATGAGAATCCGAATTACTCCTGGTCACATAATATTGCATTATTTTTCTTGAATCAAAAGGCCTTCAATTTAAAATATATAACCTAAACGAGAAGAATACATAGACGTCTTTGTTGGCAGAGGTAAAAATATTTTTGTGTGGTCCAGTAGGTAGTGAACATTATAATACGGCCTAACAAGACGGTAGGTGACTAAACATGGCGCAATAGTTCAATCCCACTCAAACAAACATCTGCCTTCAATCTTTTTTCCGTTTTCTGCTTTCCCTTCCTTCTCAGCATCGACTTTCAAGATGGAGACTATGTCGGCGACGACTGCATTGCCCATGCGCGTGGGCGTCACGTGACAGATGAAATAAAAGCATCTCAGAGACGCCATCAAATCAGTGATTGTAATTACAGGAAAGTAAAAAGCCGAGTGTATTTTTTTGCCTTGTCGCACGATGAGCCGATATTAATGGCTTCTGGGTTGAAGCATTTTGTAGCGCTGTGGTTACGCTTAGTTTCAACGCTTTTTATTACACCTGGTAGACATTCGTTAATGGTGATGATAGGTAGCCGCAGTCAGCTTACTATAATTCACCAAATGTCTCTCTGACTATTTGTATGTGACAGCGTAACTGAGAAACCAAACAGTACATACCCATCGAATTTTGTGTGTGTGTCTGGGGGAAAAAATTAGGGTCTGAATTCTCACTCACGCCGATAATAATGATCTGATTTCACTCTATCAGACTAAATTTCGTCAATCTTTTGTGAAATCCCAATGTTATTTTTCTCATGGTTAAGCATTTCATGCTGTGTTTACGGTTGGTTTCAGCGCATTTTATTACACTTAGACAATCGTCTGTCAAGTCAAACGTCTTATATTTCAGCGGGGATGGGTTCAGCTAGTGCAGTGCCCTAAATTAAAAGTTACACATGAATATTGAAATTCGAAACATTTTTGCTCTTTCATAGTAAATAATGATTTTTTTTCATTTGCCCTACTGTCAGATGATACGATAAATATATCTGGCATTTCAGTAATAGCACGATGTTTCAAATGCAGTTATTCTAATTTGAAATCATACATGAAAATTAGTCTAACTTTTGGACTAGACACCATTGATGTTAAAAACCTCTGATAATAACGAATTATAATCCCTATTTACATTAGATCTATTACATAAGCAAGCATTATAGTATTATTCTGTATGATGTGACAAACGAAAGTGGCCGTACATGATAAGTGTCCTTTGAAGAGGTTGAAATTCTTGTTATTTTTAAGTCTACTTTTCTTTTATTTTGAAGCTTGAAGATTCTGTGTTTTGATTCTGTGTGATAATCGATTGGATTTTGATTACATATGATTAGGGTAGGAGTTATTGAGATTGCATTACTAAACATAAAAAACGTTTTTGCGATGGATGGTGCATTGGGAATTTATCATGTGCGGCCGTTCAGTAACAGAGCCAGTGCATAATCGCTGAATGAGAATTGATAGTTTGAAGCATTTAGCACGCGGTGTGTGGCATCTGCTACTATAGATACTGCAGTTAATCCAGCATTGGTTGCGTCTCCATATTTCATGAACGTGTGAAATTCCTCAAATATCTATAGCCTCACTCAACTAGCCCCGAATGCTTTCTATATATGCCTGAATACTGAAGCAACCATTAAGTCAGTAGCAACAGCCGGATGGTTAACCAAGCTTCCCTGGGGCAAAAAGGCTGTGGGTTCGAGTATCACCAGGAGCCAGAGTGTCTTTCTCCCTCGTATGAATGGGTTTATTCAATTTAATTCATTTTTCTTATTTACCTTTGCTAACGAAGTTGGAAGAAATATGCATAGGTATCCGTTGCCATTCTCCTGGGGGTATATTTCCTGGGTCAGGGACAAAAAGATATTTTCAGAAAATATCTTATCAACAACCCAGTTACCAGTAAGTGATAATGCCCTCTTTTAATGTTAATGTTTAGGGTTACATAAAACAATTGTACTGCACCATCATCCCCTATTGACTATAAGGTTTAAATTTCCAACCTAGGCGAGAAGGTTCTGTTCCCCCCACCTCCCTCAGCTGACGCCTATGGGCATATGTATTCCCCCAACATCTGTCTACCCTTTAAATATCTCTAACAGTTTCTCTACCCTCAACAGACAGGTTTAACCATTGTTGCTGGGCTGAGGTTATTCATGTGTTCTGACATTTATATGCATTTATGTATCTATCCGGACTTCGCCCCACCCAAACCATCCATTACGAAAACTTGAAATAATACATCCCCACCCCGATGAGAGGTGAAATGTTGTTTTTTCTTGTTTTTTGAAATGCCCCTCCTGTCTGTTTCAGTCATTGAACAATTCATCGTTTATATCTATTGATCCCTGTCAACGGAGTTGGAAGAGGTACAGGTTTGACGAGTGACTCAATGGAAACCATCACACAGCCAATGTCTTTTGGTCGCATGCCGTACTTGGAGTGATGAATAGATAAGTTGGAAAAAGGGATAATCAATGAATAAGCTATTTGTGATCACTAAAAAAGTCCAAAAAGGCATGAACACTGCAAAGTCTATCTATCCGTGTGTCCGTCCACAGAAAGTTCTCAATTGTTAAAGAGTGGACCATGGACTACGAAAGAAGTGCTTGAATTTGGGGTGGATACAGGAATTTTTCTTTTAAAAGGTTATTATTCTACTAGTAAAGAGGTTAGAAAACAAATAGTTGATAAAAAAAAAGCTAAATCAAAATTTAAAGTGTGGAAACTCAATGTATATACATTTAACATTATGTCCATCGTTTTTAGATATTCTATTTTCATCCAGTTTTGAATCAATGTACGGTGTTGGCAGACGCATGCTTTCTAGTTTTCTCAGTTTTTCTTTTTTGATTGCCATTGCCATTCAATTGTAACCAATAGAATAACAGTCATCTTGTCTTATCGTGGACAGTGCATTAATTCAGAGCCGACGGTAACACTGAAAGACTTCCGAAGATGTCTGTCATGCTCATAACAACTACAAATCGATAAGACGTTCACTACTGATGATGTCATTTAATTACATGTTATCTAGTTCTCTCAACGTTAATGTCGAAATGGAAAAATGGAAAAAAAACAAACTCCGACAAATATGCTTATTGGTTATTAAAGTTGTTGTTGACATTTTCTGCTCCAATCCTTTTACCAGTTTCCATCAATCTTTCGTCAGATTTTACTGTTTTTATTTCAGAGTGTGACACGACTGAGCACGGGGTTACCGTGTTTTTTCCATAAAATTAATTATATTCTTGATTTATTGCAATAACCAACGTTTACTTCATTAAAATACTATTCATTTTACCTAAACATTTTGGTCAAACTCCAGTCTCAAGTCCTGAGTTGACTTTGTTTCCCTAAAGTGATAAGAACAAGAACAGCAAAAACAATCCTCATCAAAATGAGGAATGTAAATCGATCAGTAGAACCCACATTCCCCTACCATGATTTAAACTCACGACCAATCGATTGTCAGGATTCCATTTTACTGATCAAATTCACAAGACTTGGATATTAACGAAAATCCACCATACTGATAAGCACGGTCTTATTCAATTCTAATAGGTAAATGCATTTTTACAGAAATATGTTCATTTAAAATAAAATCGTTTTTCAAATATGATGTATACAGAACTAAAATTGTCTGTAATCATCTTCAGCCAGAATAGGACTGGGAGTGGAGGTTGACCCTGTTGCAGCCAAATTTGTTCTCTCCCTAACAAGAAACTCTAGGCCTTTTTTCTCAGTGTACGTTATGACTTTATTCCTAGGCCTATTTTTCCCTATGACTTCCCTCTTCAGCTGTGCATCGATATGTGTGGATGAATTCAGGACTGATGATACAGTGAAAGACTTTACTGTCTGCCGTCCTCTCAATAGCAGATAATCGATAAGATGTTCCGTACTGATGATGCTATTCAAAAGCACGCCATCTAGTTCTCCAAATGTTAATGTCCAAATATAAAGAGACAGGTCAGGTTAGTCACTCATCAGAAATTGTCACGTGACCAACGTCTTTTGGCAGTATGCTTTTTTGGGTGTGATCGAATGAAAAAAAAACGGGAAATGGATGAATAAATTATTTATATGGCCTCTTGTGTGATGATCATTAAACAAATCTGGAGGTAAAATTTCTACTGGATAGAAATTAAGGAGCCGATTTAGATTAAATTCTGATTGTAAACCGAATCCTCCTCTAATATCCTATTATGGGACAAATTAGAACAAAATTGTTTTTCCTGTGGAGGTGTAGATGCTTAGATTTTCAGTCCTCTAGCTCCATTGGGGCAGCCTGTACGCTCGATACATACGCACATAGCCAACCAGCCCAACTGACTAAAAAACTAAGGAAACTTATGTTAACCGTTTTGGCTGACCATTTGTAAAAACAGAATTAAGGTAACCCCGAAAATTGGGATTATGTTGGTTGTTAAACTTTGATTGACATATGAGGCACTATCCAACCATTTTGAATATCTCGAGAACCAGTTGCATGTCCTTGACGTAATTTGGCATCCATCAGAGGGGACTTTACTGCTCATGCATGTGGGGTTCTTTAATTGCTGTTAAACACGAGTGAACTTGTGTACTGAATGACTGTCGTATTCACAATTTCTGAGCGATGTCATTCTATACATCTCTTTGTCTATTTGTTTGTCGTATTCTATTCATATCTATCTATGAATAAATATTGGTATGGATTATGGGTAATCCGACAATACGAGAGATGAATGGCGATATTGACAAAGAAGTAAATCACCGTTTCAAAATTTCCAGCTAAAAGCAGTTGCGTTCTTGTTTCCAGGCATTTGAAGAAGTCCACAAAATGGATGAAAAGTTTGGAATTGAATTTTGATCATTCAAAACAAAACTTTCAATATTGTCATTTCCCTCTTTCTTTCTTTCTCATTTTATTTATATCTTTCTGTCTCTATCTTCATATCTATAAATCTATGCATGTATGTATCTATCTATACGTAAATATATCCATTCACACACGTACGCACACATACATACATACACACAGAGTTGTGCACAAATGTGTTCTTCTGTATCTACGTACATATCATTCAATGCATACATTTGCACACATACCCATGTGTACATATATATCAAATTTCAGGGCGTACAAGAGATTTCTCGAGGTTAAGCTGCTCTTGATTGGGAAAAATCATAAGCAAGCCAGAACCTTCAATGAAATGAAAATCGGTCAGCAGCAAACTTTTTGCTAAAACAGGGGTTTTTACTTTCTGCAGTTGCTAAAACGAAATTCAACTTAAGTATTAGAATTACATTCATAATAAAAATGATATAGAAATACTTTTTCGAAGGCACTCCTTTACAAACTTTGCCATCTTTGTTCGTAAGATTCAAGCCTGGGGCCTTTAATCTTGGCCTTTCGGCAGGGTTGGAATTGAAAACCCATAACTTTAGCTCTACTTTGTTTTGTTGATATTGCAGTAATTTGGAGTCCACATTATCATAATGTACTCGATTCATCGATTCTGATTTCTGCACTCGTAATTGTTAAGTCACCTGCACCGTCTTTTTAAAAAAGTAATTATTGGAGGTGTCAACTGGGGATGACGCCATTGACAATAGACGGAAACAGCTCAAACAGCTGTGACAATTCGTATTTACTTTACATCGATACACCGGAATGGATCCGTTTTTCCCACGAACTATGGGTGAAATAGCAGGTGAAGTGAGTGACGCCACTTCATGCACTTGTCAATTTCATGTTTATTTCACATATCACTAACGAGAACGTAGTAAGTAGTAATGTGATGTGTGGGGCCTGAGCGGGGGCACCTGAATTCGTGGCCAGCGAAAGGGCTTTTTTATTGTTCGATGGACACAAAAATTGTGCCATGGTCTAAAAGTCTTCAGTACCAAATTTCTGCTCTATCCAACCATCTATGTCCATTTCGTTGGTAGAAATTGCAGATAGTGCAGACACCCTTGTCAAATGGGTTCTGTGAGTAGATCTTTGATTCACTCCGATAACATTCGAAAAGAAAAGAATTGGAAAGTCAAGAAATTATCCCACAAATCCTTGCGAGGATATCATCATCATCATCATCATCATTCTATTTGGGGTTTATTTTTGCGTGGTTTTGTAAGTTTCCAGGTTTTGCACCCGTGCGTCATAGCCGGTAATATGCATTGATTGAATACTTCATGTTTTCAGCACATTGGCAATTTGCTTTCCAAGATGTCTTCGCCAGATGTTTTCGTGCCTATCTTTATAGTCTTTTTTTTGGTGGGAGGGGGCATCAAATATTACTCCCGTCTTCAAATTGTTCCTCTTTAGCCCTTTTTTACTCTAAAAATCATTCAGCATATTTTATAGATCCTCCACCTGCTATCATTGCTATCAACACGATACCCTTATTTCCAGAAAAAAGAGGATATATATATATATATATATATATATATATATATATATATATATATATATATATATATATATATATATATGTGTGTGTGTGTGTGTGTGTATGTGTGTGTATGTGTGTGTGTGTGTGTTTGTGTGTGTGATATCTATACCTGAACCAGTTAGTGTTCACGTCTCTTGAGTGATTTTTTTGCCAAAGCATCGCATCATCCAGGTCTGTTATCTCCCACTCCAGTTAATGTACACACCTACACATACACTTATATATGTGTGTGTCTGTGTGTGTTTGTGTGTGTACATATATATATGAGTGTGTACATGTGTGTGTGTGTGTGTGTGTGTGTGTGAGTGTAGCATGAGGATATATCTTTCTCTCATCATTCGTCCATAACCGGTTTTTTTGTTTAGGTAAGACGAAGTAAGATGTCCCTGACATGACAAAAGAAAAGACGCAATTCTGCGAGATGTTCTAACTTGATGGTGGTCATCTTGAGGCGTGTCTGTTGGATATTTGATAACTATTCTCAATATTAGTTCTTATTGTTTACTTGGGAGAAGAAAAAGAAGGGGGAGTGAGACAGAAATATAAAACATATAGGAATCGATTTAAAGAACAGAAAATTCAATCATCCCAATTTTTCTGATACATATACACTACTTATTGTTTGCTCATTAAGGAGCTGGTTTTATTGTAATATAAATATAATTACGAGTGAATATTTGAATTTCTCGCAGATAATTCATTGAATGGCTACAAGGGTCGTTGTGTGAGTTCAACCCCTTAAATGTTTATACTGCAGTGGTTGTTCCTGATCTATTTGCTTACATTTACTCCTAAAATTGCTCCTAGCAAAATACCGATGTCAGTGGTGGTTTGAAGCGTAAAAACGTTTAGTCCAAATCAATGAAAGAAAAGGTAGAATCATTGAGTAAACTCAGTGCTTCAGCACAGAAACTGTGTGAGACATATAATTTTGACTCCTCAACTATAAATGATATTTGTATCTGTTTAATGAATATACCTGTATCAGTTTTACATGCAGTATTTCGCCATTTGATTCATATTAGATATTTAATTCAGGTCTCAAAGCTATAAAGGTATGAGATGTGCATAATTGATGGGTCAGAGGTGTATCATTGAATTATATCAAGCAAATAGATAATCTCGCACGGTTCTGGAAACAAAGGTGCCGGAAAATCAGTGGTCTTCAATTTATGTATAATTTTCGATCGAATAATTCGATTTTTTTACAGGCTAATTTTTCGAGTTTGTGTGGACATGGGTGAAAACTGAATTTTGTGATTGATCTTTTGAAGAATAACATGAATCTGACCAAAACTTTACAAAAGCCAGTTGTGGAGGCAATTTTCATCTGGCTTGCTAATACTATTCAACATCCATAAATTACTTTTCAGACTTCCAAATTAGGACTAAGTTAAAGATGATATTGTTCACTTCCATCAATACGTAAATTTTGAAAAGTTACATAAGATCCTGTTCATTCATAATTTTAAAAAGATATTGCACATTCGTATGAATAGTTGCGTTTTGAATGCTTCATCTTATTGACCAAGTTAAAGAAAATATTGTTCACTCATATGAATGGATAAATTTTTAAATACTTCATTTTATTGACAAAGTAAAAGAATATATTTTTCATTGTATGAATAGATCTAAAAAAAATGTGAATTCAGTACCGATTATTGTTTATTTAAAATATCTTTCCTAAATGAAGGGCGTTGGCTTGAAACAGAATTCGTGACAAATAAGAGACATCTGCTTTTTTCATATGTTTCGCTATTTCAATATGGATTTATTACCTCTGTCTCATGTTCTCCCCATTTCCCTCTCTTTCAGTGAGTGTTTTTATGCTTTTGTGTATGGGGGGATTTTTTTTTGTATGTGAGCATGTTTTGTCTATAAATTTTGTATGTGTGCCTTTTTTGTGGTTGTGTTTTTTGTGGGTGTTTTTTATGGCTGTATTTTTTGTGGGTGTGTTTTTGTGTATGTTTGTTTGTGTGTATGTGTGCGAATGTTTTTGCTTTTAATTTGTTTTAGCCCCGAGGTGGCCCCAAGTGTTGAGTTCCAGTTGCCGTAAAAAAACAACAATGGCAGCCTTTATAAGTTGTTGTATCAACTGTGTATGCATAATGCCGACAAAACATGATACAATATGAATGAAATCAGTCGTTGGTCGTTTTGACTGATTGAACAAATGCAAATACAGTGGTCAGAGGAACGTGGACTATCTGGTCTCGTTAGAGTAAAATTCATTATAAACATAAATATAAAAAATATCTGACCCTTAAAACCTTAATAACACAGCGAATCATGTATAATTACTTCCTAAATGATGTATGAATACAAATAAATATGTAAATACTGTAATAGATAAATAAATAATCTCATCACAATTCAGTAAATATCCGTCCGTGTGTTTGAGAATATATTTTGACAGTCAGGATACGTCCTACTCAATGAAACTTTGTTACAGGGATTCTTCGATATGAGAATATGCACATTTTACAAAAATAATTATAGAAATTGTTTTGGGACATCCTCCCTTCTGCACTAATTCAGGTCGAAGGATCTCCAAATGTTTCCGAAATTAAGATGTAAAAGTGATTTAGGGCAAACCCTAAATTATCCAGTGAATATTGTAAACCCCTAGAATGGAATGCATGACAAAGTCAGCTTCATTAGAATTAAGGATTTGCATAAATTCAAGTGCGATTTTTCAAAGGAATACCGGCTAGAATTTATGTGACGGATTTGTCGATACTGCATTTACAATTGATGTATTAATATGAGTGAATAATATAATATCTTCTCTTTTAACTTTGCCCCCAAATTGAAGCATTTTAAAATTTGTGTATTCATGAGAGTGAACAATATTTTATTTAAGTTCGTTTTGAAAGCCTCTGAAATAGTAACGCAGATCGTTTAAAACCAAAATCAGGGTCATGAAATAAGATCATGAAACGTGCACACTTTACAGTAAAAAATTCCTGGATCCATCCCAAAATAAAATCGATTCTTTCGTAGCCAATTTCCTACCCTTCCACAACCAGCGGAATTAATTGAACACTTTTAGAGATATCGTGTGGATAAACAGACAGACAGACAGACAGACGGACGGACAGACGGACACACACATAGACACGAATGGATACATATACCTGGCCCAGCCTCGTTGTCAGAGGTAAAAGAGTCTCTAGACAAAAACGGGATCTGCTAATTGTCTTGGTCATCGAGCCATCGAGACACATGGTGTCTGGTATTACGTTCATTCAAAACTAATTATTTTACTTTGGTGAAGGGAGATATCCGAAATGAACTTTTACCCCTAATAAAATTCCTCTCAGAACACCTGATTAAATCAGTCCCCAAATTAGTTTGGTGGATGCACCACATTTCGTCTCTATCATATAAGTGACTGAATCTCTGTATAATAGGTTGAAGTGTTAAGCAATACAAGAAAGAGGAGAGCCGTATACAGAGCTATTTTACACACTTCTAGGATTCCATGCTGTGCTTTGCATTGCAAAACTAGTGACTCTAGGGAATATATAAGAATAGGCAGACACGAACAAAAATTTAGGTTGGTTTAATTATCAATTTTTCCCTACCATCAGAAATATTTGTTTCGTTATGACAGAAGATGTTTTTGAGACACGCTGAAACAAGGTACAAATACAGTCATGCTATAATACAATGGTGACTATTCATTTTTATCTTATTGCCAGAATCGTCAAAACAAGTCCGAGATTGACTTTGTTTTCTTACCATAACAGCAAGGACAACCTTCACAAAAATTGAAGTTTTCGAACGTTATATGACCACTACCGTCATTTGAGCTCACAGACATCAGATTGCTAAGAGACAGTCTTACTGACTGAACTAAATTGATAAGTCTTTGATATTGACAAAGATTCATCATACAGATACGTACGGGCTAATTTCATTATTATAAATTCATTTTTACAAAAGAATTATTTAGTTTTGCAGCAGCCTGTGTTCTGATTTCATTTTTACACTTCTGTCATAATTTATGTTGTCACTGTCACGATGGTAAGTAATGATTCGTATTTATTCGAATGAATGAAAGTTCTGGTGTACACTGATAACGCCTCATCTCCGGTTATGCTTCCTGTGGTTTCAATTTGCTGCAGCCAACCCAAGAATTGAACAATGGATAATTTATTATCAGAGCCCTCCCTGCCCCATATCACGCGCAAGTTGAATTTCAGCGTCCTACAAAAGTATAGTATTATTTTATTTCCTTGTTCTCAATCATGAGAACTTCCTTTGTCAGTTTCCACACAACAGAAAATTCAAACTGTCAAATATTCCCGCGAAAGTTTTTGGTTTAATTCTTGGGCACATTCGACCGTCCGGTCCCTGTCTGTTTTAAGGTCTCCATTTTTTTCGAGTCCACTTGTTGATAGTTTTGTAAATAACTTTGAAGCTTCGACTTTTTCAGAATTTTTTCGATGATTGCTGTCGTGTATCCCTTTATGTCATCTCTTCGTTTCTTATCGATGATTTTATTCAGTTCGGTTAACTCAATTTTCTCTCATACAGTGGTAGGTGGCTTGAAATCTCTGCGTTATCCCATGAGGCTCTTGGTGTCATCTGAGATTTTATTGATGCTTTGTCAGCGATCATCACCTTTTCTAATCTTATAATTAATCCCCCCAACATGGAATGATACAGAAGACCAGTTGTTACCATTTTTCTATTGAACAACCGTAGCCATCAAAGATGGTGAAGGATACTATCTTTTTTTTGTTTTTACGTTTATGTGCCTGTTTGTTTATTCCAGCTATCTAGGCCATGCTGTTTTGTCTATGGATTTGAAAATTAGCATCAGTATTCCTTTAGATCCAATCTAAAAGTGCCTTTTAATTTTTGGAGAAAAGAAAATCTACTTATGGCTTTTTTCCCCCTTATTTTTACTGGTTTATTGATAACATCTCGATTCCCCACAATGTAAATGTTTCCAGATGTTTTTTTTTCACTCTATTTTAAGAGTTGTCCAGTAGAAACGTCAGTGATGTCATAAATAGAATGTATTTTGACCATATCTATTCTTTTCATCATCATCATCATCATCATCACCATCATCATCATCATCATCATCATCATCAGCAGCAGCAGCAGCAGTCTTTTAACATCCGTGGTTGGACATAGACCTTCCCCAGGATTTGCCACACTTCTCTATCATTGGTGTCGCGGAGCCAGTACTTCCTGAACTTGTCTTGCTCGTCTCTCCATCTAATATTCTGCCGGCCTCGGTTGTGCATGTGATCTCGGGAAATCCATGTCGTGAGTCGTGATGTCCATCGGTTGTCTGCCATTCTTGCAACATGGCCAGCCCACCGCCATTTTTAATGGATTATGACTTCAAATTATGATGCTGCGGTTGTTCAATTATTGGCGATCAATAGCGATGTTCATTATTAGTTATTGCTGTTATGCTCTCTTATTGTGTCTAATTTATAAATTATACCTTAGAGATATATAGTGTTCGGTTCTATCCGTAGTTTTGGCTAAGTGTCTTGAAACAATTTCTGCTGACGAGAGGTGACTACTGTATTTTTCTAATCAATCCTAACCATGGTATCTAAGGGTAGATAAACGACTATTTAAGAAATAACAGTTATACGTATGATCATAAGAGCAGTAGGTTAAAAGCTCTAATCGGGAAATGTTGGCGAATCTTAAGCAGTACTTAATTGCCTATACTAACGAAATTATCTCTACCAACGAAGTGTCTATCTCTTCATGCAATATCCCTGGAAGTTCTCCTTGAATTTCAATGAGATTTTGTGGAAATGGAAAGGCGATGAAGAAATATTTCAATTTGGGGCCGATCCAGGAATTGCTTTTTAATTGTAAGACATCTTTTCATATATAAAGGCAATGCACGGAAATACCGAAAATCAAAAGTTACAAAGTCACCTCTCCTACATCGTAGCTCTCTGTGAACTGATATTCATTCAGTTTCTAGTTCCAATGATGTTGACTGAGGTGTGCACTCTATGTGTGTTTTCTTGTGCACCAACCGTCAACATAGGTTTCTGTAGTTCTTTTAGGGATTCTAGTTGGTTTTCTGATTGGCGTACAGACCGCATCAAAGGAGCTAAAAGGCTGAAAATTTAAACAACCTGCTTATCCTCAGAAAATTAAAAAAAAAAAATTCCCCCTAAATAAGATCAGAGTGGAGAGTTGTTTTACATTATGTTTATTTGAATTGATTTTTCTTGATCACCTCTAACACACCTTAATGACTAAAGACGTTGGTCACATAACAGTATCTTCTGAGTTAATCCCCCCCCAGACCTGTTAGAATTGCATTCTTCTTACCAGAGCTTGATGATTATCAAAGATGCATCCTATCTGTATGCTTATAAAATCTGTCCCCTCAGTAGAATATTTCCGTACCACGCGTGTATTAATCAGGACCACTGGATGGGCAACTAGTTTCTTTTACTCTTATGATTTGTATAGTCGGTGGCAAAGTTAGCGTTTTTATAAGGCTACATGTCATTTTCATGAAATCTACTTGGAACGTAGGCGGTTTCTGGGATGACGGGTGGGTGGCGTTTAGCATTGCGGGTGGGCGGATGAGATGTGTTATGTTGTGTGGGCGTTTTACCTCAGAAATATATACAGACTAATTTTTTCCCGCTCGTCTTGCGGTAATGTATGGCACGTTAGTTACCTGAACGTAACTGGAGAAGATTTAAAAAAAAAGGTACATGGGAGGAAGAATAAAAAAGAAAGAGAAAAGAAAAAAGAGAAAGAAGGAGAGAAAGTAAGAGGCGGAATGAAAAGTGCAAAAATTTGCCTGGCCTCACATTGTGAACAGGCCTTTGAAATTTTTTTTCAAATGAGTTCCTTCCTGAAAATTGATTCTGCTTTCGATAACCGAACAACAAACCAATCAACTACACAGTTTCTCACTAAAATAGACACTGTCATGCGAAAAAAATCTTTTGGTTGAATGTAGTGTTGGGGGTGATCCATTAAAAATTGTAGAAAGGGTTGATCAATGAATGCTCCTTTTTCGCTTTTTGTTGGTCAGTGAACACTGAGAAGTCTGAATCACTCCCCAACAAACAAGTATGAAAGCTGCCTGATATAAACTTGAGTATCAATTGAGCATAAACTTGCATCGCCAATTGAACTCCACCTACAAAAACCTATTTATGGGATGGAATTTAAAAACGTTTCAGCCCTCTAGCCCCATTATTACGGTCTGTATGCATGATGTGTACAAACGTAGCTAGCCACCCAGCCACTCAGACTAACTTGAAAACCGAAGACGCCTACGTGGATAATAAAGGGTGGATCGTATATCAGCGAAACCAATCTTGGAGAGCTCTCAAGGGTTCGTCACACTTTATGAACTTGTGGAAAAGGGAACAGGAACAAGCACAGGTGCATATCCACAGCACAATTTTTTAGCTTCAAAAGTAAGCACTGCCCTTATGCTGGCTGCGGTTCCAGCCGTCCCTGCTTCAGTTCTGCACATGATATCACCACTTAATCGGTTTGTTTGCGATATCAATTAGACAAGCACTCGAAGTAGCGTAACGCACTTCACCTGCGCTGTTAGAGTGGGGTTGGGAGAATTAGATTCATGCCTTTCCAAAGTTCTTTAGTTCGAAGTGAACACCAACTGATCCAGAGGATGAGGAATTTTGTTTGGGAGATCAACCAAGGAGGTGAACCTACTCGTCTTGAAAATCAGCATTTGAATATACCGCTCTTTTCACCTAAGACTGAACCCCGAGCACTCAAGCCAGAGGAAAATATTTGACTTGCACACACACACACACATGAGCGAGTGTTTGTGATTATGTTCGTACTAAAAATCTCAAGGTTAAAATCCGATGCATGAATGAGCACTTGTTGATCTTTTGACAATGAAGACGGTGGGCCGCCCTTGTGTCGCCTGATACATACGGCAGTAAACGATCCATGGAGACCCATTACATTTTTAGTAGTAATCGTGTGTTTCTACAGGGATGGAGTGCTACTCTGACGCCCTTAATAGACTTCCCTAAAGGACAAAAGGCCTCCAACTGTTGTGCAATTTATCCATACCTCGGGAAGTGAGAGAAGAGGATTCATACCTTTCTCAAGAGCATTGGTGCAAAGAGAAAGCAAACTGACGAAGTTTAACTATATTCGATTCTCAGTGCTGTTAACCGTTAGTCCACCTGCACTTTCACCCGAAAAAAAAATCGCGTTCAATAATTACGTGATCGAGTGAACGTTGGTCGGTCACAGAACTGTATACCATCTCACATCTAGCGTGAAACAAATAATGGAAACCTTAGTAATGAAAGATCAATTTTCTCAAATAAAGATATTTGTAGGACAAGGACATTTTCAAGATCACATTTCGTAAACTGTCACAGACAATTAAATTCACTCTATATGACCTTCGAGATCAGCATGATAATGGACAATTACAGCGCAAATTGATATATATTAAACAATATTCACAATCGAACAACACGTATCAAGTCCACAACCTCTCATTTTCTTGTGCTAAAATTATTATAACAGAAGATCGAATTGACAAGAGAAATTTGAAAGATAACTGATGTCTAGATATAATGTCCAGATCTTTAAAAAAGTGTTTTAGGTTGCCTCCCCAAACGATATATATGTGTGCATGTGTGTGTGTGGGGATGATTGTGCGTGGTCTGTCTGAAAAGTATCCTGCGATTTAATATAACCGACAAAAAATTCAATGAACAGTGTCACTTTATTCCTTTTCGGACCTCATGCACACTTATCCCAGAGTCAATCCTCTTTATGCATACAAACTCTAAAAGTCCCTCTATTAAGATCGCCACCAGCAGCCTCGATGCGTTCTCCTTAATCTCATCTACCGACTGAAATCTCTTCTGAAAAGCCAGAAAACGATGGGCGCCAAATCTGGACTGTGACGGGACTGAGTGAAGCAATGTTCTGCCAAGAAAACGCTGCATGACACATGAGGAATTAGTAAGCTCGGTCATTAAGAATGAGATGGTCACACAATACATCAACCCACTTAGTGACATCTGACCGGTGATTGGCTCAACGGGAGAGTGTCTGCTCAAGCATGCGTAGAAAGATCCCCTTTGATTGATTTTCAAGTTACATGAAGACCATGCAACCAGTTCTAGAGATATTTTTAGTGACTGGACATCTTCCAGGCACACCTCGTCAGCGAATTTCCCGATTATTATTATAAAAGTACTAATAAGTCTCTCTGAAATTCCAAAGCACAAATTCATTTTGGTCCGCAAAACAGTTCGCCTCTACTTGTTCCGTACTTGACATTTCTTGAAAATGCATGCCAGTTCCAGGTTTTACAGAATCCCTCTTAATTACACTCCTTGAATCGACATTTAAATACCGTCCTATATCTCTTATTGAGCTCAAATAATCGTGATATGAAGTCTTGCAACGTTCTCCATATTCACCTGACTTTCTCCTACAGATTATCTCTTCAAGCATTCTGAACTTCATATTCGCAATAAAAACTTCAATAAGAGGGAAGTCATGATTTGGACGTTTACTGTAATTTGAGATGGCATATATATATGAGGATCGCTATTTTTGTGGATTGGTCAGATTTTTATTCAATATTTATCGTATTTTGTTTATTAATCAACAAAAACAGCAATGCGTCCACCACCAATGGTAGTCGTAGCAGGAGGAAGTGGAAACCAAGGTTGGTTCACCCGAAGGTCTAAACCGAGTTTCATATCATTCCAACATGATACAGCTTAAAAGACTAATATTTAATATATTAGGAAGCGACCAACCAACCGAGAAGATAGATGGGCATACGCGTTCAAAATAACACCTTTTAAACTAATACCAGTTCTGATTTGTGAATTCCCCTTTAGGCACTCCTAAATCGATACACACTTACTTTCCTACATACATGTATATTTAGAAGCGCAAAAAACTCGTGTTTAGTTACGCTGTTCTGGTGGGTGGAGATTTTGTTTATGCTTGAACTCTGAACTTGCAGTTTTGGCGAGACTGACAAGCCAAGTAACACCACTTGGGATCGGCTTTAAAATCATTGATTCATCACCTCACCAGGTTTATGTATACCTGCCTGCTGTCTATGGTGACCCTCATCTCCCAGGGGACAATATATATATATATATATATATATATATATATATATATATATATATTAACAATCCCATCTTGAAGCAACAATCCCATCTTGAGACTAAACATTTTACGAGCTGGAAGTAATAACAACCTTTGGCTGGGTTAGTATTGAACAAAACAATGCCCGTTCAAAAAGTGTTTATGAAGGTGCTTAACCTTATGGTATGTTGAGTAGCTTGCGATAATTGTAATGTAAAATAATGTTCTGTCCGTCATCCTAAAGTGCCGCTTCGAAGTATTCCAGTTACCTCTCATCATTGTTGCCAATTCTGACAATTTATATCTAAATTTAGATAGTTCTAAACAGCGACAGTCTCTGAAGAAAGATCTATAACATTGAATGTTCTATTCATTTTATTAGCTTCCTCGAGAACTGCTCATTCAAACTTACAAGTCGACACTTCCTTGCTTTGTGTATTGACTAATATATCTGATGAATATCAACTTTGGCCAGTTGTCGAGTAATCGTGATGCACACCCAGAGGGATTACTTCAACTGTAGTTAGTTAGGATGTCAGTCAATCCCCACTTCCTACCTTGCTCCCGAATAGAGAGATGTTGACGCCCAGACAATAAGCAAGAATATCGGTTAATAGCCGTGAATATTGGCATTGTCGAGAATGACTTGACAGCTAGCGCTGAATTAAGTTATGAGGATGATTCTGTACTATGGCTATATAGAATTGGGCTAATATTTTATCCTTTATAATTTCATTAATGCTCTTTGTCACAAGTAGAATTTACTAATTATTTTGTAATTTTCATTCTCAGTTCAGATTTGTCTGCATAGAATGATCGTACTATGCGTTAAAAACGCCTGGGAATGAGAAGTGAGAAAATCTCAATTAAGAAACTGAAAAGTAAGTTAAATGACACAGTACCAAATTGCACTATAACATAACATGCTAATTCAACACTGACGGGATTTCAATGCAATTTTTGCTCATCTTGTAATGAGTGAATTAGACATAAAGACTGCATCATCACCACCATCCTTTTAATGTTCATCGTTGGACATAGACTTCCCCCAAGATCGCAAGACATTATGATCGTTGGCGTTGCAGTCCCAATATCTTTTGAACCTGTTTAAATCGTCAGGCCACGTCTCTTTATTTTTAGCCAGTCACACTTTCGCATACGATCTCTGGTGATCCTTGTTTTGAGTCGTTCAAAGCTTGTCTGACATTCTTGCAACATTGCCTGACCATTTCCATATGAATTTTCTAATGGATTTAATACCTCTGATTCTGTTTTCACTTATGTACTGTGCTGTCTTGTTATCTCTCCGTATGATGATCTACTACTGTACACATCATATGGTTCTTGAACAGCCAATCTTTTATTAAGGTTCTTTGAGGAATACAAAAAAAACCTACCAGATGATACCTGATGAAGAGTTCAACGGCCGAAACGTTGTATCGAAAACAACCAAGATGAGGATAGTCCGAATAAGAATAGAAATGATAATAATACCTCATCTCAAAAATTCAGAGAAACACAAAACCACATGGGATGTTCATGATTGTCTGTAGCTTTTTTCTTTGGAGTATGCGTTTATTTCCAAATCTTCTGTTAAAATTTGCTAGCATAAACTTTTGAACGAAGCGATCACCTCATATATCTCATCAATGGTCTGACAACAATTTTCATTGATTGTCAGGAAATTTTAGCTCGTTTGAAACACAACTACCACTCGTACCCTTGTGTTTTACCTAAAGCCCCATCTTTCAAAGAATTTCAACAGTTTCTGCTGCAGTTTTCTTCAAAAGGAAAAAGAAAATGTACACTCTTTGGTTTTTTATCTGACTATGCGAAAATCGCCAAACATACTTGCAAAGACAAAAAGAAGAGCTGCAGTCAATCTACACCATCTGCGAGAATAGTGTTGATCCTTGGCACCTAGCAGTGCAATGCGTATCTATATCCAGCTCGCACGCAACATTCAAATTCTTTCTGGGAGTACCTTCTCGTACATTTCTTTCCCAGTAGATGGAAATCATTCCAGATCTTCAGAAAATCTTCGATAGCAAAAAAAAAAAAAAAAAAAAAATCTCCATTCGAAAAAAATTTAAAACTTTATTATATCGTATAAGTACATCGCACGAAATTCATCAAAACCATTTCAACTTTAATTGATCACTCTCCAAACAGCATACTGCCAAAAGAAGTTGGGGTTCGTGACAATTTGTATTGAGTGACTAACCAAACCTGTATTCTGTTTTGTTCACCTTTGTAGACTTTTAGGTTTTACTATGCTGATATACTAGTCCCACACCCAACCTTCCCTCTCTTTTATCCGAGTTTGGGACTAACTATGATGACTGCTAAGTTGTATTTTTCCTATCAAAGTAATCTTCTCTTAGATGGAATGCCTTACAAGACTAAAAGGTTCCAAATGACTTGATATTTACCCAAGTATGGGGGGGGGGGTAAGTAGATCCACGCCTCATGAGGGCATCAGTGCAAAATGAACGTAAATAGCCCGAGTCAAAAATCAAACTTGATCTATCAATTCTGTTTTCCACACTAATAACCGTTTCAAGACTTCCGGAAATACATATATTGAATGAAAAAGTAATCCAAGACATTTCAATCTTTAATAAGAATACTTAGTGGTATCAGAATATTCCCAAACTTTATGTGCTGTGATTGTAACGTTCAACAAAAAAGCACGTGCAGCTGACGCTCATTGTTCCACTGTCTACTGAATCATTATATCGATAGGCTTCGTGCTATCTATTTGGGATCTCCTATAACGCCAGGTTTTATGATGTTATAAGAAAACATCTTTATACTCTACACTGAAGTTTGCATGAATCTAGACAAATCTGCTACTGACACCCTTAACTAACTTTATAAGGCTTTTGATAAACATTTTTCTGGATGAATTCATTTTTTAATGAGAAGCGCGTTTCAGTTAAAGATTACTATTGTTCATTTTTTGTCTGTCTGTCATCGCATAACTCAAGGACTTGATTTTTGTATTTTTCAATTTTTGGTTCTGTCAAATTTTGAAGCTATTTGGAGCAGATATGCTTTGCACTCATTGTATATATGAGAATAAGTCATGATAGTCACGGATGTATGTGTATTAAAAGATTAAACAAACAAATACTCGTCGCATTTCTATTTGGATTGTACGTTAAGGTTTAGCGAAACACAAGCTCATTTTATTATATGTTAGTGCCTAACTATGAGAACAAACTTTCTCATCGAGAATCATTTCAATGTCGTCTAGGTGCGTGTATTAGTCTTTTCTAGGTGTGACGCTGTTTTGCGCTAAGGCATTCGCAGGAAGGTTTGTTCTCAAAAGGATTCGTTCTCGGGAGGGTTTATGATGTGCAGTATAAGGTTGCATTATCCCCTGAGAGACCGGGGAGATCACAGGTGCGCATAGTTGTTGTGGGATTACTGGGTGTCATTAGGGAGGGGAAGTGAATAGTAGGCGGAAGGCGGTGAGACCGACAGTGACGATACTGTTTACTTTCCTGAGAGTTTCGACTTCCCGTTGTTTTTTTTTTCAGGGTTTCTTTCTTCCTTCCCTCTTCCTTTCTTTCTTCCTATTCGGTTTGACTTGTTACCTACATTCTCTACATCTTCTTCACTTGGTCATCATCCATTCCTCCTTTCCTTTCTTTCTTCCTTCCTTTCTTTTATTCTTTCTTTCCCTTTGCTTGGATTTGAAGCCCAATCATTGGTACCGTTGGGAATTACGCAACTCTCTCAGTTACCAACTGGCCACCAATTTAGGTATTCATTTGTGAAGTGAGAAAATACCTTTTGCCTGAATTTCTGAAACTAGGAATTATTATTACTAGGGCATTGCATGTTCCATAGAGAGCTGACTTTATGGTCTCTAGGCCAACCTGTCATAATTGTCATAGGAGATGATTTTCCGTACACAGTTCGAAATTACGGCTGGGAATAAATTTTCACCTATGGATTAAATAAAAGGTGTGTTTCGACATTCACCTAAAACACTTGAAGATACTGTGTGGGAATATAGTTACTTTTCAAAGGAGGTAAATGTATATAATAATTGAATGCACCCCATAGGTACCCTTCTACAAAATATCATCGAAATTCGTTGAGAACTTTTAGAAATATTGTGTGGAGAGATAGACAGAATATCAGACTAGCGCGAGTGGATGCATATACCTCTTCCGACTTCGTTGGTAGAAGTATATGATCTTCCAGAATATAATTTAAAATGCTTGCTAGCACAATCTCTATTCATGCTATGTTGATAATGACCACGTATAGTGTTGTTTCTTTTAGCATTATGCTTTTTTAGGAATGTATCTAGAGCGCTAACCGAGATATCACTATAACGATTTTGTGGTCCAGTAATTAACGTGTTTTTCGACTGAGCCGTTGTATTGTTGTGCCAAAGCACAACGATCTCTTCCATAGGTGCAATTCCTAGTGCCTACGTAGCTCGGGAATTGTCTAAATACGGCTTCCTGTAAACAAATACGAATGGCGTGCAGTTTTTATAGGCCAACTGCGCATGTGCAAATAAAAACTATTCCGCCCCAAGACGCAATGCAATTCCTGTGAGAAGAACAAGAGTAGAGTTTATCTGTTTTTAGCGTTTTCTCTTACAGGAAAAAAAAGGTTGTTTTGTGAGACAGGACTTCAACATCTGTTAATAAATACTTTGTCTTGTTGTTGCACATGAGTAGATCTGGGGGGAAAAAAGTAATGATAGATGAAAGTGAGAGGCATAAAATGTGACAAGGTTTCTTTTAACAAGGTATATTCCATCGGGCAATGTCGTCGAGGAAGTGTAATTGTACGTCCTCTGGGCTTTTATTTACCTAGTAGGTTACCCTTGCCACCAAAAAATGACAGAAATATACAAGTAAATTTGCAATAGCAATCACCTAAACTCTCATAATGTAAACAGATATGAAGCCAATTCAACTGAGAAATCGTTACACAAATCAAATATTACTGCGTACAATCATCTACCTATTACAAATAAGGAAATAATAGATTAGATTTTTATGGAAGTATCTCTTGCGTGAAATATAAAAGTTATTTTCCTGGGGTGTTACAAACAAAAAATAGATAAACCCATGTACCTTGCGTATCATTATAGTAGATTTACTAAATAATTGGATATCATTGTCTACATTTTTTGTAGTTATTTAGCTATTCCTGAGAGATGAACAAGGGAAGAGTTTTCTTTTAAAGGAAACAAATTGTTCTGTGAGACGAGACTTCAACATCTCTTAAAACATTTCCTCTTGTCGTGGCACAGAAGTAGATCTGGTGGGGTGGGATGGGTGTAATGATTGATTGAAGTAAAAGGCATAAAATGTGACAAGGTTTCTTTTAACAAAGTATATTCCATCGAGCAATGAAGTATAAGAAGAGTTACAGTACGTCTGCTGGGCTGGGCTTTTATTTTCCTTAGAGGTTACTCATGCTATCAAGTGATTTTGCAGTTAAATTGTACTCTGAGACAGCATAGACACTGTTAAAAATCGAATGGAGATGGGCTAGACATGCTGCAAGATTGTCAGACAATCGCAGGACATCATGACTCACAACGTAGATTGCCAGAGATCAGGTGCAAGGCTGTGGCCGACGGAGAGTAAGATGGTGTGACAAGCTAGATAAATTCAGAAAGTACTGGATCTGCAATGTCTATGATAGCAAGGTCAGTCGAATCTTGGGGAAAGTCTATGTCCAACGACAAAATACAAAAATGTTGGAAGAGTCCATTACATAGAGAAGGTGAATTTCCCAATCGTCATATCTTTTTGGATGCATATTAGAAAGTATCACACACAAACAAAATGTCGGCATAAATAAAATATAAAGATACTCATTGCATTTACCGTCCACCAAAACTGTCAACAAAATTGGTTTATTCCGATCTTGTGTGCATGTATGTATCACACGTACAAGCAGATGCTACAAGAGGGTTAAACATTTAAACATTTACCCCTTATTATGTTTCTAGATTGATCCCCTTTTTTTCATTCAGATTTTTTAGTGATCACCGCCCAGGCTAAGGATGAGAGATGTGAATTATTTATAGATCACCATTTTTTCAATTTTTTGAAATTCATTAGGCCAAACATGTATGCAGTTGGAAGATGTTGGCCACGCTTTCTATTGAGTGACTAACCAGACCTGTATTTCTTTCATTATATTTCTGTTGCTTTTTGATCTTTTGATCTGTTGCTACGATCAGTAAGTGAAGATCAGGGATGAAAGAGAAAGGAAAAACTTCCGGCAAGATTCAAACTCTCATCTTTAGGAATTGATCTCACTGCGACAAAACTTTACAATCATCATCATCATCATCATCATCATCATCATCATCATCATCATCATCATCATCATCATCATCATCATCATCATCATCATCATCATCAGTTTTTTAACGTCCGTCGTTGGATATAGACCTTCCCCAGGATTCGTCACACTTCTCTACTGTAGGCGTCGCGTAGCCAGTGTTTTCTAAATTTGTCTAGTTCATCTCTCCATCTTGTATTCTGTCGGCCTCAATTTCGCATGTGATCTCTGGGGACTCATGCTGTGAGTCGTGTTGTCCATCGATTGTCTGTTATTCTTGCAACATGACCAGCCCATTGCCATTGAGTTTTCTTATAGTTTCTATGATATCTCTGATTCCCGTTTTCTTCCTTATAGTGGTCTCTTTATGTGAGTTAGGCTACAAAAGCTAAACCAGTAAGTGTCATTCAAATCATATTACAATATTCTTTTCATCTTTGATCTCCATTACGCTTACATGATATTATTGTTTTATTTTCGCTTGCAGTACAAGGCTGGTAGTCTCCGGATCAAACTCCACCATAACAGAAACTTCAATCTTTTTAAGATATCTCGACTTCTGTGAAAAAATTTTTCGTCAAAAAATAGAATCTGGATATTTATCTAGTAATGGTATGAAAATCGAAATGATACAAGGAATGATTTAAGACAATTTGAATATCGACTGTGGAGTAGCGTCCATGGCTTTCCATTTTTTTCTTTCTCTTTTTTACTTTCTTTCTTTCTTTATCTCTTTTTTTCTCCCCTCACTCTCTTTCTTTTATTCGTAGAAATGGAATCTGTCTTTCTTTCATCCTTTCTCTCTCTATCTACTATTCAATACTTTTCACTTTTAAGTATTAACTGGAAGTCTGAAATCGTCCTTGCTGTTTGGTAAAAATAAAGTCAAAACTGTCTAGGAGTTTGTCAGAAAGTTCTTAGGATTCTGACAAATACATATGATAATCTCCCAATTCAATTTCTAAAACGGAACATGGTCATTATCATGAACTTTTGACAAGGATTTCTTTGATTTAATTTCTGTTGCAAAAGTAAGACCCAAGCCGGTATTCTCTGAGACCGCTAAGTAAATAACATGGATCAGAATACTTTTCCATCCAGTTTTTGTTTTTCGAGTTGCAACAGCAACACTAGTAGTAGTAGATGTAATAGTCTTGAGCTTATTCATTTTTAACTTGTTTTCCTTCATCCTTATAAAAAAGGCAACAAAATGAAATGGCATTAATATTAGTCGAAAATTAATAATAATGACAAATTAAGAAAACATGTGAAGATCATTTCATCTGACAAAAGTGAATCATCATCATCATCATCATCATCATCATCATCGGCAACAGCAGCAACCGTTTAATAGCCGTCGTTGAATAGAGATCTTCCCCCAGATTCGCCAGACCCCTCTATCATGGGCGCTGTGGTGCCAATACTTTCTGAATTTGTTAAGATCGTCCCACGATCTCATTTTCTGCCGGCCACAGTATCGCAGTATCTTCTGCCGATTTACATTGCGAGACGTGACGTCCAGCGTTTGTCTGACATTCTTGCAACATGTCCAGCTCATCGCCATTTAAGTTTTCTAATGGTTTCTATGATATCTCTCAATCTTGTTTTTTCTCTCTTGTGGTCTCTCCATATGATGTTCTCTACTGTGCATGTTGCATGGTACTTAGTTTGAGCAAGGCCCTTGATTAGGTTCCATGTTTCACTTCCAAAGGTGACTATCGTGAGGATGCATTAGTTGTAGACCCTTCTTTTTAGGGCTGATGGGATTTCTCAGTTGATGAAAAAGCAAACCAACGTAGAGTGATTCTCCGCTTGATAACTTCTTTTTTTCAGGATTTTATGCAGATTTGTGGTAAATAATTATAATTTGGGTTGTGTCCTATTCCTTTTGTTATGTGTTGCTGACTATCAATCAAAAATATCCTTAATATATGCACAAATAAAACTGAAAAATTATATAATTACATTAAATGTAATAGTTTTCGAATTCCTTTGACTGTGTCTGGCCATTGAAACTAATTTGATTAGTATTCCTTTGATCTTATAGCAATGATATGATGAAAGAAAAAAGTAGTGAAAATTAAGAATGACAATGCTAATATATATATATATATATATATATATATATATATATATATATATATATATATATATATTGTACAAATCAGGGATGCAATATAATATAATTTATTATCTGATGTATGATGGGTTTATTTCATAGTGAGCGCGATACATTCAAGTTTGTGTGAAGCAATCTTTTGAAAAGCGTAGTAGACTCACACATATACGTAAGTGCATACATATATATGTATGTATGAGTGTGTGTGTTTGTGTGTGTGCACACACAAACACACACACATACATATATATATATATGAGCAATGTATTGATATGGATTATAGTTAATCAAACAGTATGAGAATGAAATGACAATATCAGAAGGTTTGCTGTAACAAATGATTCTTCATTTCGACGTTTCGGGCTTTGTCAAGAACTGATGAGAATAAGAGACCGATATATATATATATATATATATATATATATATATATATATATATATATATATATATATGTGTGTGTGTGTGTGTGTGTGTGTGTGTGTGTGTGTCCTCTGTGTAGATGGAGTTTGTTGTTGATTAAGTGGATGGTTGAGCAGACCATGTGTGTTGTAGGCTGTGTAGAGAGACCTGTGAGATATGTCTCAAGTCCCTAGTGATATCTGCTTCCACGATGTATATATATGTACATATATAATTATGTCATCCACAGACAGCTGTTTCGTGGTATTACAACTCTTCAGTGTGGCTATAGACCATCCATTTGCTGTAATCTGTAAATAAAGTGTTGTTATTATGGATGGAGTCCTCGTTTCACACTCCTACGATCTCCCGGTGAGTTTTGCGCATTAGAAATTACCTGTTATGTTTTAGATTCTTTACATTATCCCATATGATTAGGTTGAGTTTGAGTTTTTCCCCTTTGTACGCGGTATTTTGATAAAAATATCATATTACCATTTAATGTTTTAAATTTAGGTACGGATCTCTTTTCAATATGTTGTGGTTGTTCCTTCTATTTTTCATTTTTTTTTAATCATTCTTTAAAATCATTCGTTGTTAAGATCATTTAATAATTAGAATATTTGGTAGTTTATCTTGAAATATAATCGTTTTAATTTTTCTTTACTTCCATCAATTTTAGTGACAGTTTATCAATTCTTATTGTTTCTTTTAGTTGTTTTATAATCTATTTAGTATTCCGATTTTGTTGATAGAATTTTCATTTTTTTTTCTGGTCGTAATTTTCAAATAAGAATTCTTCTTGTGTCTACTTTTTCCCATCAGTATTTTTAGCGGGGGGGACTATTTATGATTTTTTTTCTTATTTGTGATTTCATCTCAAGGCATAGTAATCATTCACGTGTTGTTTTTTCATATTTTGTGGTTGCTGAAGCTGATCTTGAAACTTGTGTTAGAGACTCCTGTATCTAATTTACTGCCGTTTGGTTCTTCAATTGAATTTGCGGTTGCTTTGTAAATTACATTGCTTTGGGTACAATTGTTTTGTATTGTCGGACATTGATTAAATTTTCTGTAGTGGTGATTTATCTTTTCAATTATTTCCTTTAATTTGCTTATGAATGGCAGGCTTATATTAAGGGTGTTTCTATTGAAAATTTTGTGTAATATATTTTCTTTGGAGAAGTGTTCGGATATTAAGTTTTAAAAAGTTTCACTTTTATATTCAAATATATTCAAATTGAATGGTTGGTTGAAACAGGTCATTTTCCCATTCTGTTTGTTTTTTGTATTGTTTTGGGAGTGGTATTCTAATTCCGAATTCCATTTATTTGTTCTAAGGCATTTTGGTATGGCTTTATGATTTTATCAAATATCCGTTAAGTCTAAGTCTTTGGGCTTTTTTGGCATATGGTATTTTCGATGATGTTTGGTGAATGGTCAGAACCTTATTCAATGTAAATAGTTTATATATACTCGGGGATCCCAGTATATATATGTATATATATATATATATATATATATATATATATATATATATATATATATATATATATGTGTGTGTGTGTGTGTGTGTGTGTGTGTGTGTGTGTGTACAATGAATCATGTTCGAAGCCCAGACATCTCTTTTTCTCAATGGAAGTTAATTGTGACTACGGGCTTCCGTACATTTCATCAATGCACAGATCTTTTTTTTTTCGTGACTCATTAAGTATTCTTTCATTTACATGGTTGACAGACTATAACTCTGCCAATGCCGCTAAAAGGCAACATTTTTCTTTCGTACTGAATAATATCGTAATATTCAGTCCATTGGAAAAATGATACGGAAGCCTATTCGGTTCACTTTCTAAGCTAGTGGGAACTGTACCTGTAGAATCCTACAGTAAAGGAGTATCAAAAGAAAGAATTGTAATATTATTAATAAACGAGTTAATTCATGCCGTCAAAAAACGACAACAGTATTTTGATTATTTTGTATGGCATTGTACATCGCATATGGTTTTTGGGGGTCCATGTTGTGAGTCGCTGTGTCCATTGATTGCCCGCCGTCCTTGCAACATGACCAGCTTATTGCCATTGGAGTTCTGTAATGGATTCTATGATGTCTCGGACACCTATTTTCCCTACTAATGTATTGTGCTGTCTTGTGATCTCGCAGGTCAGTCTCTTGGTTAGGTTCCATGTTTCATCTCCATAGGTGACTATCGGGAGGATGCATTGGTTGTGCATCATTTAAAAGAATTTTTTTGTATAGAATCCAATGGGATTTTCTTGTTCTGGAAGGTTGGGTTTGCTCTGACGAAGGCTTGTCATCCTAGAGTGTTTCTTTGCTTGATTTCTTCTTTCGATGATTTTATGGGGACTCGTTGATCTAGGTAGATGTAGTGGTGCACTTTCTCCAGCTTTGCGTTCTCGATTTTGATTGTTGTGTGATCGTTGCGTATGACCGTTGTTTTGCTGAAGATCATGTTAAGGCTGACTCTTTTCTTTCTTCGTTCAGTTCATTGTGCATTAGTTGGAGGCTGTGAAGGGTTTTTGCAAAAAATACGATGTTGTTTACAAACCTAAATTGGCTCAGGTATTCACCATCTTTTCTGATTCCTTCATGTTCCCAGTCTAAGTTTCGGAAGATTATCTTGAGGCAGGCTATGAGGAGTTTAGGTGAGCTGGTATCACCTTGTCTTATCCTTTTTCGGAGCTAAAAGGGTTCCGTGTCTTTTTGTAGCCTGATAAAAGAACTGCTGTGTCTGTATAAATGTTGCAGTTCTCTGGCGTTATGCAGGGTCTACACCTTGCAGAATGATAACCTCGATGACCTTGGGAATTTCCACCGAGTCAAAGACCTTAAATAAATCCAACAGAGAGTGGTATTTTGTATTCTGCTGCTCCCTTAAGAGAAAAGTTTGTAGATGAAGTTGGGTAGACTCTTTGGTTTTTCGGTGTTACTCTCTTCATAATAGCATTATGATTGCTGTGATCCAATCTTCTGAGACTTTATTTTGTTTTAGGCACGCATAGGTCGATGGTGATGCTATTTAGTCCAGGGGCTTTCCCTAACATTGTCTTATTTATGGTTTGTTTCACTTCTCATGGTGTACTTTCTGGGAAATCTTCCAACTGATTGCTCGCGTGTTCGTTTTTTAAGCGACAGCAATCATCGAAATAATTCTCGAAAAGGGTTAGAGCTTCAAAGCTATTAACAAAGCTCTCAATGAAGGACGAAGACAAATAACTGGTAAGCTCATGGAGAATGGAGACCTAACAACAGAGATAGACCGGATTGTCAAACATCCCCGAGAATGCTACCAAAAACATACATACATAGACAAACGAGGATGGATCTCCGTAGCCTGATATGAAGTCATTAGCTGAATTTCGATCCGACATTTTTGCTGTAGGCTCGATTAATGTAACTAATAATTACCTCTGAATTAAGTGCATTGACAGAGAAGAAGATTTTGCTGAAAAGTAAATATTTGTTTTGTTTTCATCACTAGGCTTATGGCATGTATACGGACACACATAGGACATTCATAGTTGTCAACAATTACGTATACATAGGATTTTACGTTCACATACACATCCCTTCCTTACACACATATGCATATACTTCACATGTACAGTCACACGCACTCACGCATACACATGTACATCTATTCACACACATATTTTCAGATATGTGCATTCACACATACGCACATAATAATCACATACACATACATAAAAACACGAATATATTCACACGCACACTTATGCATTCATACTTACACACTCATACGCACAAATGCAAGTCCGAACAATACGTATTATTTTTATTCCCTCTTTCCGATTCTTCTTTTTAACGGTCTCTTTCGGTGGCTGACAGAAACATGGAGGCGCAAAATGGCGTCTAATGAACATCAAAAACGAGGCAGTCCATAAAGAAACAAAACAAGAGCTTTAATGAGACGAGAGAGAGAGAGAGAGAGAGAGAGAGAGAGAGAGAGAGAGAGAGAGAGAGAGAGAGAGATAGAGAGACGGAGAGGGGGGCGGAGATTGGAGGAAAGGAATCTGGAGATGATAAAAATCGAATCAAATGAAGGAGTTGGTACAATTTTATTTCTTTTAGTGAAAACATCTCATCAGGTCCCAATCAAAGAAATATCTACTCGAATAATGAACACTGTGACGTTTTTCAGTTTCTCGGTCCGTAATAATGAACTCTCCTACTTGAAAATACCAAATGCTGATAGAAATATCTTCTACCTGCCTTTTGAAATAATGGACTCTTTCTCTTGAATGGATCCAGAATTTTCTATTCTAAAAAAAAAGATAAAAAATATCTAATTGAAATCTAAATATTTGAATTTTTTCGCGGGGCACTAGTTAGATTTTACCGAAACTATGGTCGCAATAGAAGAAACAGAAAAGAAAAACAAAAAGATAGAGGAATAATGTCAAAAACATGCACTCCAAGGGAAATGTATATCCATGTATATTTCTTTCCACCCTATTAATAATGCTGGTAAGATTGAGTAACCTTGATTAAAACCTTTATGGTTCTGAAACAAAAATTCATAATTTTTTGAAAAGTCTGATTATTTACCTAAAAAATGGAAAAAAAAGAATAATTTTCTGCTCTTGCCTTTTGTTGGACTATGATCAATGGAGAGTCCAAATTTCAAAAAGCAAACATGGACGCAGCAAGACACAAACAAATTACCAATTTAGCACAAATATGAATTGCAAATTGAATCACCGATTGAAATTTATTTTTGGGGAAGAATCCTGAAAAAACCAACAAACAAACCAGTAAACAAAACGTTTTCCCTAGTTATTCAAGAGAATTAATGTTCAAATTTTCAAGTTTCTACTCTGAACAGGACGAAGTCTGGATATACAGACGCATAGATATAAATGTCAGAAACAGGTCAGTTGTGGGTAGCTGTGATCGAGGAGAGAGTTCATCCTCAGGAGAGATATGCAATTTATACATCATTCTCACCTCTAAACTTCCCGTTACCGTCTCTTTCTTCCGGGTTCATTTTACTTTGCATGGTTAGTTATCTCGCTGCAAAATTAGTAGTAACCAGCGGAACCCATGGAAATTCCACAGGTGTTGACTACTAAGATTATCCATGCCTCATTCTCCCCTTTACTCCAATCAATCTTTGTTGTCCATCCATATTTTTATCTAAATGTTATACCTCCATGAATTAGTTTGAATATGCAAAAATCTTTCTCTCCCTTTCCCAGTTCACTTCCTTATCAAAATACCTAACTCTTTTTTCTCTCCTCTCTCTCCTTATCTTTTCACTAAACTATTCAACTTTCTTTTGTCCCCTTTCTTCCTACCCTCTTATCAAATTACCTAACATTTTCGTAGTGTTATAACTTGAAGCTTAGCATTCCAACGCTGGTAGGAACAAGCAGAATGATATTATAGATGATAATTCTCCAAAGAGATGGTGAAATTAGATATCATATATACTATTCTGCTTGTTGGTATGTACGACCGTGACGCTCTCTAAGATTATTCTCAAACCAATAAAACTTGTTGATTCATTTGTTTCGACATGTTCTTGAGTTTTATTACTCCTTTCGTCTTTTGATATATAACTAAGTACAAAGTGAGTAAAGAAGAGGAGGAATCAATTATTATCAACTGGAAGTAAAGCATAGCATCTTCCAGCAATTAAATTGGTTCTTCTCTTATCATTGATAGAAGGAAAATCTACATTACATTGCAATAAATTCTATTGTTTTTGTGCTTTTCTTCTCTTTATTCCGTGTTTCTGGGGTTTTTCCCAAATTTTACCGATAAAACATCAATAATCAGTTTTAACGACTTATTGAAAAGAGGCAGATCAAAAGATTTTAAAAAATGTCGGTCGGAAACGTATTTAGACCTAAACTCAAAAACTGAATTTAAACTTCAAAGGTAAGTATAACAGTAATAAACATTTAGAAAATTTGATTAAGGGTTTTATGCAAATCGTATCTAGAATGACTCTTTCAACGATCAAACAAAGAAAACCAACAAAAATGGCAGAGTCTTTGAGTTGACCTCTGGCCTTCCATACTAAAAGAAAAAAAGAAAAAGGAATAAACAATAACATCCCAAATATACTTTCCAAGGAAAATTCTTTTTCAATGATTATATTTGAATAATCAAAATCGTTGCATTTAACAGAATCAAAACAATGAAAAAATGAAACAATAATTTGAAAAGATAATCGAATCAATCGAGAAAGTTTTTGATTTTAAAACATTCCGTAGAAATTAATTTTCAAGTTTTTTTTTTCTTACCATGATATTTTTTCACTTTTTTCAACTTCCCAAGTGGGGCATTTTAAAAGAATCTTCCAACATTTTTTCTTCAAAAAAGTTGACAGAATTTATAATTATATAGACGTAAAAATTTCACTAGCGAAAAAAATCATGATTTGGTGGAAGTTATAAGTGAAATAAATCATTAAATGAATGATAATTTTTCGCGAGGTATCAATAATGACAAGGAAAATATTTCATCCAAAATTTGGAATAGAAGTTTTTAAAAAAAACGTACCGAAAATTTTAGTGAAATCCAATGATTGGTTGATTCATTTGATATTTTTCTTTCAAAATCCAGGTACTTTAGTGCGTAAAAAATTTGAAATTTTTCAAATACAAACTTCTACTGCAAATGTTTTGTTTACGTTTTTGCAACAGAATTTTCGTCATCTATCTTGAAAAAATATCCCTCGAAGTCGTGGACGTCCTTCTATGATTAACGCCAACCAATATCGATGCAGGCCCACGAAAAAAAACCTCGAGAGGTCGATGAGGAATTGCCGATCATTCAACAATCCTTCGGCGTTTGTACCAAATTGGAAAAGCAAAAAAGCAACTTGCGAATGACTCAGAACAAAAGTAAAAAAATTCGCTTATTGCACGAATGTCCCTGCAGAAATTGACTGAACGAGGCCACGAAATTCTATCTCCCTCACAATTTTTGGAAAATGTTTTCCCTTGATTCGAAATTTTTGGAACCAATGTTTGGCTTGGGAGCCGCCGACAAACGTTAAACCTATTGAAATACGAAGCCGTTGCCACTGCTCTACATCTCATTTTGATCTCATACAACAAAAGCTGAGCATGAATCTCTTGTGCTGAATAAAGCAAAATTCACACTTTCAAATGGTATATTCCATGAAGATAGTTAAATAACAGTTTATTCCAAATAAGTGTCAAAGTCTGAAATAACAAAAACCACTATTAATAGCCAGCCAACTAGCGAGCCAGACCAACTTGAAAACTGGTGAAACATGTGCTGACAGTTTTCGCAATAGTTTTAGTTGACGATTTTTGATTCCCCAATTGTTCTACACAACCACACTTGCTGTGTGTAATACAATTCAAAATAATTGGCTATCGATTGGCGAAAATCCCGTGCTTATATCTCTATTGAAGTCCAGGTTATTAAGCCGACCTCCCCCCCTAAAAAAAACGTGACTAATGGGCTGAGCTGGATAGTGTCAGTTTTTTAAAACCTAAATCAATCTTCAAAACACTTGTTATCGAATGGTAAAAACTGCATTCTTCTATCTTTATAGTTTCTGACACATGATGAATGCCTGCGACCAATACATTTGTAGAGCGACCTCACCCTCTGTGGGGTTGCAACAATGATAACACATTGGTTCTATTTACTTCTGTTGGTGATTATAACTAATATAGATACATTCCATAAATAACTTTAAAACATTTATATACTCGAAATGTAGAGAGAGAGAGAGAGAGAGAGAGAGAGAGAGAGAGAGAGAGAGAGAGAGAGAGAGAGAGAGAGAGAGAGAGAGAGAGAGAGAGAGAGAGAGAGAGAGAGAGAGAGAGAGAGAGACTTTGGGATGATGGCATGTGTTAAAATATGGTGTCATTGCGGTTTATTCTCGGGAGAGCATGAATGATGCACCCCTGTAGTATAGACAGAACTTCGGGTCCAGGCATCGCCTGGTGTGACTGCATAATTAAGGTGAGAGCGGCAGTCCCTGTTGCAGATGAATAGGGACGCCTGGATTGCGAGGGTTGCTGCAGCACGCTACCTCCAATCTCTCTGCTGCAAACCAACCATCAGCGATTACAATGCCCTTGCGGATAGTCTGTCGCCAGGCTTCAGGCTGTGTTTAAAATAATGTTGCAAAAATAGTTTAGGGTTCCTTAAAAAAGCCAAACTCGGAAATCGTGCTATGGAATAGCGCGTTTTGTTGTCATGTTGAGAGGAGCACCTGCTTTTACAGCTACTAACCGACGTCAGTGCTCGTTGAAGGGAAGAAAAACGTTTAGCTTATTTTCTCAGATTCCAGTCCGCATCTTGCGTATGAAATGGGTTAATCAAAAGGGCTAATTAGGGATTTGCCCTCAACGAATAATAATGATAATGATAATAATGATGATGATGATGATGATGATGATGATACCACCATCAAACTGATGAAAAAAGGTTCTAATGAAAGGTAGCAAAAAAACAGATAACAATAAAAAGAAGTCCCAACCGAAGTGAGGAACTTCTGGCAGAATATTTGGAATGATAAAAAGACATACAACCAAACATGCAAGTCAGATTAGAGGATTGAAAGATCAAAATCAAACATGGCAAAGAAAGCAATGACGTGATATTTCGATTTGTGAACTAGAACAGACGCTAGAAAAGTCGCTCAAATGGAAATCATCTGGCATTGACAGGGGGCCCCAATTTTTGGCTTTCTACCCTTACATGCTGCAACGATAACAGTGATCAGTGAGGCAGTATAATGAGATACTAATCTCACCTGAAATAACTCGAGACTAGATGGTAAAAGGGGTTTCGTAACTGCTTCCTAAAACAGATGATACAGGTAACCGAAAACTTATAGACCCACCACATCTTTTTGCGACATAAGTCATTATGAGGCACTGACATCTTCCTTTCTCATTCGAATCGAATTATAATATCAAGGAATGTCAGTAAAAGCTGAAGTATACTACGATGAGACTCATTTATCTCCCCTGCTTTTCTGTATTTCATTGACTCTTTTATCCGTTGACCTTCAGAAAACATGATATGGATACAAGGTGAGAGACAGAATAATCAGTCACCAAATCTACATTGGCGATCTGGAACTATAAGGCCAATACCTCAATGAACTTGAGTTTTTTTTTAAAGACAAAAACTTAAGAAAAGAAATAGGAGTGGTATTTGGCTTGGATAAGTGTGCCAAGGCCACTTTCAAAAGAGGTTGGGTAGTCAAAACCAACTTCATAAAACAAGACATACAAAAAGCAATAAAAGAACAAGAACCAGGAGAAGTATGTAAGCATTTAGGATTTAATGAAAAATTCAACAATCCACTTTGAAAGAGAAAGTAAATTAAAGAGAAGCGATTTTGAAAAAAATAGAGCAAAAGACATTAATACACTAACTATCCTTGTTGTAACATATAGTTCTAAAATGATTAATTGGAATCTAGATAAGATCAGAAACATACACACTGAAATAAGGAAAGTATTAACATGCCACAGAATGCACCACTCGAAAGCTGATATTGGTCATAAGTATTTGTCTAGAAGTAACGGTAGTAGGGGTGCAATGCAACTTGAACTGACCAACAAAACCACAGCAATAGGACAACATGTACTTCGAAATCCCTTCGGACTGGATGTCAGAACTAGTTAAGGATCTTGGAAGCGCAAAGCAATTGCACTCGATAGAAAAAAGAGAGCGAGAAGTTCGCAAGAGAATTAGATATAAGCTTGAACGGTGAACCGAACTCACAGAATTTAGACGAAGCAACACGCAAAGGAAAATGGTGGAGACCTGTGCTCGGACAATATGACCCCAGGAGCAAAGATGCCGATGTAA
This sequence comes from Thysanoteuthis rhombus, assembly GCA_963457665.1. NCBI lineage: Eukaryota > Metazoa > Mollusca > Cephalopoda > Oegopsida > Thysanoteuthidae > Thysanoteuthis > Thysanoteuthis major. Next base: position 5,667,186 of record OY735240.1, on the reverse strand, counting down.
ACCAGAAAAAAACAACAAAACAAAACAAAAAAATCATCAGTGGCTCGGGGCAGTGGATTGAAAGCAGAAACAGAGGGATACACACTGGCTGCTCAAAGCTTGCCAACTCGAAACTTTCTAACGAATATCTTATAAAAAGGTGCCGACCCAAAAATGACGCCTCCGTGACCTCCATGTAAAAAAATAGACCACTTCGTGTCTGGCAGCTCTTTTTAATACCTACATACATGATAGAGTGGGTCAATATCTACGTTGGAGAGTCAGCGAGCATTACAGAATACCAATAGAAAATAACTGGTATGAACCCTAAGCAGACACTGTAATTGAAGTACAGAACACCATGATGCAATTGAACTTTGTGATGAATGCTGACAGGACCATCAAAGCGAATAGACCCGATATAGTAGTCAAGGACTTATCTGTTAATTGACATGAGTGTGCCTTCGGATAGAAATATAACAAAGGACCATGTGAAAGTAGGCGAATATGAGGACTTTGGAATCGAAAAAATGTGGCAATTGAAAACACAAAGTCCCCATAATTTTCGGAGCCCTCGATATGACCAAGAAAGGCACCGAAAACATCTTTCAAAAATAGCTGAAATCCAGAAGAGAGTGCTTACAGGTACTGAGCGTATACGGAGAGGAGTATTGTCATCTGCTGTATCTAAAAAAAACAAACAAAAAAACTTCAATACAAACGAAAAACAAACAAACTGCAATACACGTGATATATAAGGGTAAGGGAGGGAAGGAAAACAACACACAAAAAAAAAGAAAAAAACAAACAAAACGAAGTGCAGCATAGAAAACTCAGAGGGAGAAAAGAAAAAAAATTGTACATTACATCAGTTGTTGATAATGACTCAGCAATAGATTAACACCATAGATTATCATCATCATCTTGATCTTTGTCCTTTATACGGAGAGACATCAAGATAACAACAACAAAAACAACATGCCATCGCAATCAATAATTGAACGACCGTACCGTCAAAATTTGATGTTTTTCACTGGCGTTTACCCCGGAAACCGCCTCAGCAGCTGATATGCTTTGGTGCTTAGTTGGGAGGAAATGTTGTTTCTAAGCTCCCCACCTTCTCAACTGTGCTGAAGGATCTGAAAGAAAAAAGTAAATAAAAAGAATGAAAATACAGATGATAACAGTGTGGCACACGTGAGCAATTTCTGCGATGAAAGTATTTCATTTTGTTAATGTGATTTATTACCTAAGGGACGTATCTATATCAAGTATAGTAACATCACCATAACCGTTCGCATAAGTTTCTTCAATTTTATGTTGATTCGGTAAGCCAGCTAGTTATGTATATTTCACGCGTTCAAGCCACACCTATAGAGCTAAAGGACAAGAAAATTCAACTTTCACTACTTATTATGTCTATTGAAAACTTTTTTTTTGTTTTTTTCAATTCTACCCTAGTATATGTTTTAAAGGGGGAAGTCTACAATGTAAATTTCCGCTAAATTGGTCCCTTTATTTTTTGAAAACTCGGTGATCACTGTCTAAATAAAAGGCTGAAAGAAGTAACACATATTGATCCCTCTTTTTCCCATCTTTTCTTGATTATCATCGATTTCTGTCGCTATCAGTCAATATTCCTGTAGTTTTCTACCATTACTAAAACAATTTTCCGGAATGTGAATTGTTGGGAACTAATAAAAGAATGACAGTTATAGTGAAGGTTGAGCCCCTTTTGCTCCCATCCAAGCGGAGGCACCCTCTCCCAGGGAAAAGAGGTATTTAAACTTCATTGCTGTGACATGATATCTTCTTGCCCCTGCGAACAGTAATTGACTACCCGTCTTTCTTATCTACTTTGTAAGCGGTGAAACATCATATGGGAGAAGGAGTAACAAAACTAAAAAACGTTGAAACAAACACATCAACAAGTTTTGATAGTATCAGAAGATATCAGAAAATAAATGTGTACTAATCAGAAAGTGTAACGGTCGTATAAACAAAGAAGCGCTAAAGCATAACGGCTGTGCATACAAACAAGCAGATAAAATATGTAGAGCCTATTGCATAAGATGTTATGTGGACAGCAATTGACTCCCCGTCTTATCCACTTTGCAAGCAGTGAAAGATCAAATGGGGAAAGGAGTAATAAAACTCAAAAACACGTTGAAACAAATAGGTCAACAAATTTTATTGTTGTTGGGTTCAGGGTCGATTTCAGAATACAATTCCCTAAAACACACTGGTACAGGTACTGAATGTGAGTTGCATGAGGGATAAAGCCCCCCCCCAAACAAAAAAAAAATACCAACATTCAGTATTCCAAGACAGAGCAACGATGAAATCATGAATTTTATAGAAACTGCGTTGATCAGGGATCATTCATTTATTTTCTGTGCGAGGCCCTTACCATTGAGCCGTGGAGGTGTATCCCTATTCAAAGATAAAAAGAATTCTCTAAATATCATAGAGCCCAGTGTCTCTCACTCATGTGAAAAACACTGTAAGATACAATGAAAATATACCGTAAACATAGGAACAAATGGAGTTATATGGTAATTATAAAAGTAATATCTTGGTGACTAATATTGTTGAATGGTAACTAATTAAAACAAGATATGTTTGATAGTAGATGCAGCTGCTCTGACAAACGTCGAATTAGTGAAGTGAAATAAAAGAAGTTAGCATGTGATGTCAGGTGATGTCAAGGCATACAGAGAATTGTGATTCGTTGCCAGAGGAACAATGGTCCGAATTGAATATTGTATAAAAACAACTGAAATCAAGATGACGGTAAAAAATAATAAACAAAACTTAATGAAAATAATATGTTAAAATACTCCATCCAGTAAGAATAATAAAAGGCTGAAACAAAGAATATCTTCTGGCTTCTATATTATTCCGTGTACTGCTCGGTGTTCCGATCAATACACAGATTTTTCTCTCGTTGATATTAGTGTAAAGCAAAGAATCATTTATCATTGATTTACAAAGCGAGGATTCTTGAGCATTTCAGACCCCGAAAATGGTGATAATGGTATGTTAGGCTCAGTTGTCAGAGGCTGGCATGGTAGGAGGTATAGGAGAGGGAGGAAAATGCTGCACCTGCCTCCATAGGGGATTGGTGCAAAACAAACGGTAAAAGCTATTTTTGCTTCTCAACTTATCTTGTAAAAGCATAAAATGGCGTAAAGCGAACTTTCAAAAAATGGGTGATACTTACACCAGGTCTCGATACATACGAATAATGACACTTTTAAATTCAGGAACAGTATTTTTTTCTTGTATCATCCTTCAAGAACGTCTCTGTCGAAAGAAGAACGGAAAGCATCTTGAGGGCCAGATCAGGAAATTGATGCAAAACAGGGTAAGCAGATCCCACACGACGCTTTTGCTCAATTTCCACGAATGTCCATTGATAAAGCCACAACGGATATTATGTAGAAAAATTTTACAAGGATTTCCCTGTAAAAGAAAAAGAACAAAAGAAATAAAATAAAAAATAGTGGTAAATATTTACCAATATCTGTCTCACTCAAAAATAGAATTAGTTGTTAAGGGAGATGACTATTAGATGTTAAGAGAAATAACTCTCACTTATTTATTTGAAAATGTGTAAAAATCCGTGGCTAGTGTTGTTACATCAGATTTCACTAATTTTCTTGACTCAAGAGGCTTTGATTTTGAAAATACACAACCCAAGCGAGAGGAATGCGTAAACATCACAATGAAAAGAGAGGGGAAGTTGAAACTATCAGGAACTGTTGTCTACAAAAAAAAAGAAAGAAAATAACTGGTTAATATGCATGAAAGTATACATATATATATATGCATGAAACTATACATATATGTATGTATTTATGTATGTATGTATGTATATATATATATATATATATATATATATATATATGTACATTTCTTTAAATGATACATAACAAGGACGCCCAAACCTAAATATCTGGATTACCTCTGGATAGGGAGTTTCATCCTAACTCACTAAAGACCCAAACAGTCTAACACTTAACTACAATCTAGCTCCCCGGTACCCATAACAACCACTGCTTAAGAATGCCAGCCCATCTGACCAGCACAGCCAATAAAATTCTCATAACTGCTGCTACTACTTCCAACAGAATATCCAACCGTACCACCACAGATTTCACCACTGACAGAATACAGGCAAGACTCACCAAGGTGACCTACAAAGGATCCTCTTCCTTGATATCCATTTTTGCTTCCAAAGCAAAACATCTTATGCTAAATTAGTTTTCTACGGTAACCTTTTTACCACTGAATAATACACACATACTATTGAAGATTGGAACCCCTCACAAAACATGTACAGCATACTAATTAATTCGTTTATGAAATAAATAACTAACAAAAGTCTCCGTATACTTTCACTCTTGAGGCTGTCTCATTCTCTATCGTACACACACACACACACACACACACACACACTCACGCACACACACACACACACACACACATTGAATCAGGACAATAATCATTGGAGGTAACATGATATCGTTGAAGTGTATTTGATTTAGGGTTGAAATTTACTTGAATTACTTTTCGAACAATACAATTAGTGATTTTTTTCACCTAATTTACAAATATTTTTCTCTTGTACACATGGTAACCGTCAGAGAAGCGATATAGTTGACTGTTATTATCAAAATTCAAAATAAATTACCACAAGTAGTGATCTGAATATGTTCGATTAGATGACGTAAGATATCTTGCCAGAGACGAAGAGCGATGACAAAGAGCCAAACATTGCAGGTAACTACAGAAATTATCTAAAACTTCAGTTACTGTATTGAAACAGAACCTGGAATCATAACAAAGATCTTACTTCACAGGATGACGAAAAATGGCTTGTCAGTTTTACGATGCTGATGATAATGACCCCCCCCCCCTCATGAATATAACTACTGCTTTGTAAATCAAAGCAAAATTGCTTCTCGTTTGGCATGACACATGATGCAATTCGTTTCTCTTACTATCCATGGAGACCCAATTAATTTTTCAGCGATTGCAGGTTTCCACGGTGTTAGGATCATAGCCAGATGCGCAAAATAAAATGCCTTATAAGGCTAAAAAGCTGCAACTACTATGCTATTTCACTGTTAGGCAAGGGAAAAGTGCATTCATGCTTTTCAAAAAGTGCAACCTTAAAGCAAACTGCCCAAGCGGTTTCTTTGACTGTTTGGCCACCTGCACGCACCTAACTTCAATAAACCTGATCCATATCGTTTGTTTGTCACTGAAGTTACCAACAAATTTGACACACTTCAAAAATTGTATTATGAGTCACCCAGGCATTTTCTAAAAAGAGTTTTTCACTCTTAAATCAATTCAACAATTACTCAGCCACCAAAAATTGGCTTATCAGAACATGGGTCTTTTGACAAATAATGCTTTCGAGTACTAGACAAATAGCGTTAATGTCGACAATAAGATTGAAAGCCACCACGTCCCAGTGGTGCCAAGTATTATTGATCATTTATAGCTAAAACTGTCTTAAAAATATCCAAAGTCAGCAAAACCTGTCCATTTCCAGCTATCTTTTTAGCTTAGAATATCATTCTATAGCTAAAAAAAAGTCATTTTAAGCCCCTTTTATCAAATAAAATAACTACATCCCAGATCTTCAGAGCAACAAAATTGTACATTTACGTTTATTAAACTTACTAATTATTTTCAAAAAATGGCCAGATTTTTGCCTATCACAGGTTTTTATCGGACAGACTGGAGAATAAAATGGCCAGATCTAGCCGAAAAAGTGCTAATTTGGTAACCCTTCTTCGTCCACATAATTTAGTGAAAAGTATTTGAAAGAATGCAGACAAGACTTCAATGGCGACTATTCGTAGCCGTTCGTTTCTTTGAGTTTTCATTTTCCGTTTGATTTTATTCTGATTTAATTGCATCGGTGTATTTGATCAAGGATGACTGGCTTTTTCAATCAATAATCCCGGGTTTTTATTTTATTTGTGATTTCCAGTTCAAATCTATCCATCTATCTATCTGCCCCGGTCTATTCGTATCTATCTATCTATCTATCTATCTATCTATCTATCTATTTATCTATCTATCTACATGATAATATAGAATACATTCTTTACGGTTTAAACGCAAGTTCAGAGCTCAAATACTTAGGCTATGACCTCTTCGTACCCTGCCTTAAATGATGGATTGATAAATTTCTCGATTTGAGATTATGAATTGAAGATGTTCTCATCATCATCACTGCACTTTCTTCTATCTGTTGTGTAAACTAAAGGAGAATTCCAGCTCAAACATAACGGCATTACTTACCGTCATTGGATCTACACTCACACATACGCACACACATACGCACACACATACGCACTCACACACACACACACACACACACACACACACACACACACATATATATATATAGATAGATAGATGGATAGATAGATAGATAGATAGATAGAGAGAGAGAGAATATGCATACATAACGAGGATATGAGCGTAGTGTTTCATAAAAATAAACTCATAAAATCGTGTTGTAGAATGGCACGATTTGTTATCATGAAGCATTTGCTTTTGCAGCTTGTAACCGATGTCAGAGCTTATTTTTCAAATTTTAGCCCACTCCTTACGTTAATTAAAAAGGTTACAAGAGATAAGTCATAAGTAAGATGCCTGAAATGTTGATATCCCAGTGCTGTGAGGCTCGTCAATGCGCTTCAATGAGTCATTGATTGTAGACAATGTGGATTTTTCACAAAGCCAAGATACAACTTAGAGTTGTAAAGGTCCCTAAAACCCTGCTATTTATCCATAGATGAGGGACAGATGGATTGATGCTTATGACTTTAGGGCAAAATGAACACAAACTGCCTCAGCCAGAGTCTTGACTCGATTCTCCTATTCCATTCTCCATGCTGTTAACCGTTAGGTCAACAGCACATCCTCAGCAAGATAGAAAAGAGATCTACAGGTCTGGTTAGTCACTCAATTGAAACCGTTAGGTGATCGACGTCTTTTAGCAGCATGCCACACTGGAATGATGCATTAAACGATTCGAATAGGCTACTACTCTTACCTTCTGTTGGATTGTAATCACTAAAAAGTCAAAATTTTCAAAGCAAGTATGAACACTAACAGGCACAGAATAGGGTCCAATCTAGTATAAAATTGCATTACAAATTGAATCCAACTAAAAACTGCTGGGGGAATTTTCACCAAACCTCTTTCCTAGACATAATTAGGAGTAAATGTTCTGTAGTTCTGGCAGTGCAGTCTGTACGCGTGATACATATATACAGCCAGACACACTTGAAAACCGAAGAAACTTATGTTGACAGTTTTGCTTGATAGTTCTTTTAATGACTTCTAATGTAAATCTGTGAGCTAGAACAATCTGTCAATTTGCCGTCAGCTGTGACCCACGTGCAGTTGGAGTCTGTGACGGTTGTTATTGCTTGTTTCAAGAATTGGATTTCTCTTGTAGCAGAGGTATTAGGCTCAGAATCACCACTTAGTAGCTACCATACCTTAAGCAATTCGACGGAGCCTTTAATGTTTTTGATCACAAATACCAATGATTTGTCAACTGATGACCAAGGTGAGAAGAGATTGATTCATGCCTTTCCCGTGGGCATTTGTGTGAATTGAACACAAATCTGTTCACCCATTCCGTTTTCCATGTTTTTAACCATCAGGCCACCCAAACCACTCGAGGAAGATAGAAAAATAAGACTGGTTGCTGCAGGGTCAAATTCTACTTCAACTTTTATCCCGACTGAAGATGATTACTGCAACTTTTGTATTGTATGTATATCAAACAAAAAATGTAAAAAAGTTGTTTGTTTAAAAAAAAAATATATACATGTATCTAATCATTAGAATGAACAAAGCCTGAGTGTATATTTATGAATATGTCGGCACATTTCAGTTTAGCTTAATCAGGAAGACAGCCTGCTGGCAATCAGTTGGTCGTCAGTTTAAATCTTGGTAGGGAATGTGTGGCTTACGCATCGGTTTACGTCCTTAATTTTGGTGAGAGTTTTTTGGTTGTTTTCAAGATTGGAAAACAAAGTGAACTCAAGACTTTAACAAGAGTTTGACAGCATAAAAAATGTACGTGCCGGTGCAGTTTAAATGTATTTGACAACATACAGCTTAAAAGTTGGAGGTCTGTTACTGCTTGTTCAAAAAATCGGTTTTGAAACACTGTTATATGGCCCTAATTTATCACTTTCAAGCTACCATACCTTAGGCAATTCCCGTTAGCCTTTATCCTTTTGTTCGAAAACACAAATGGCTAGAGAGACAGATGAGTATTGGGATTAGGTTGTTCTCAGAAGTGCTATTACTGATTTATCTGATGGTGCATCCTGGTAATTTGATGAGAGGCAATACGGGAAGAAAAAGATTTTTTTGCCAACAGATTTGGCTAATTTGATTATAAGGCGTTCTGATACTTTATTAGCTGCTATCTTGTCGCTCTAAGCATCAGAGAGACATCATTATTTTGAATGTACACACACACACACACACACACACACACGCACACACACACATATATATATATATATATAACTCGATATATATAAATATAATTTAATATTCATATATATAACTTTATATGTATATACAACTTAATATATATCTATAACTTAATATATGTTCATATACATACACACACACATATATATATATATATAACTCGATATATATAAATATAATTTGATATTCATATATATAACTTTATATGTATATATAACTTAATATATGTTCATATACATACATATATATATATAATATATATATATATATATATATATATATATATATATAGAGAGAGAGATTGATATATATATGTATATATATATATATATATATATATATATATATATATATATTTATATATATATATATATATATATGTTTAATACAAGTCGGGAATATAATATGATAAAATACAATATCCGATGTGATATGGGTTTATTTCATAAAGTGCCCGATGCATTCAATATTAAACATCAAGTTATAGTAGAGCTTATAATATGAAGTAAAGGATTTGCTACACAAACATGTTTATGTTTTTGCCCCGTTTGGTATTCTTTTCTCAAGCCGTTGTATTACCAGGGTTGTTTAGCTTAATTATAAGAGCAATCTTACGTTGAAGCGTCCAACCTATCAGTCACAAGTTCGATTCCAGTAGCTGCCCCATTTTCTTTAATTGTTTATTCTATATTGTTTAGTTCGAGTGATACAATATTCATGTAACGACTCTAGATCATATCAACTAAGATTTTCTATATAATATGACCCGATTTAAAATCATTCTGTCGGATCATATATATACATTTCTTAATATATAGAGACATATATTATTGAAGATAATTATAGAAATACAATTACTTTGGAACTCTGCTTGAAAATATATTGTTTTTCAAGCTGTATTACTTATAAGGAAAATTCCTTGATATCAGGGTAAGAGCAAATCCAAGTTTAACGCTGCATTGATCTTTTAATCATGTTCCACACCCAATTTCACAATCCCTAATAATAGATCGTTCGAGGTCACGTGGTGAAGGAGGCCGATGAGATACGTTACTTTATTGTATAATGACTGTTCAATTCTGTAGTTTCTTTGTCATCTATGATATCAGATAATATCCATTTCAATTGTATATTGTTTCACTAGAAATAATAAGATTCTATTATGTTTGGTTCAGAAAAAAATTACTTTTTTTTTAAAGAAAAGTAGTAAAGATGCACTCATTTATGAGGAATAATGTATGGTTAGTTTCTGCGTTAAAGTGGTTGATTTAATTCGTAAAGGTAAAGCACTCGTCTAATAAGTGACAACCATTGGAGTATAAACTAAGTTTGCATGCGTCATCTTAATGATCCTGGGAAGTTTCAAATCTGGTCGAAAACCAAGACTTCATTCTTAGGAGTTCTTATGATCACCTCCTTGGTAGGATGTAAGTCCACCGAAAAGATACTTCCACTCTGATTACACAGCTTAGAGCTGCTGAGTGCACATGGTATATTTGTCTTTACGAAGAGTTTTCTACACTCTTCGTTTATACAGGGAATCGAAGTGCGTGTGAGGCAGACGTGCTGACCATCAAACTATCCATGCGGATACGAACTGATTTAATTCATAGTTGTTATTTGCCGTTCGATAATCTTTCACCGATAATTGGTAGCGTTATATTCTTTGCTTGATGTTGAGTTTTGTTTTTCTATTATTCAGTCATGAATGAAATTAACAATTTCAACCCAGACACTGATCAAAGCAAGAACATTCTGAAATCTATCACTATTCAAGAAACTTACGATAAAAATCCCAGCGCAACCTGACACAAGTTATCCTAATGAAGAACTCGTATACAAAGATAACATCAGAAAAACAAAAAGAACAAAACAAAACAAAACAAACAAAAAACAAACCCTCAACAACCCCAACGAAGGGAAAAGCTTTCTATCGAACTTGAAAGATGATATTTTTGGACTTGACAATATTTACACCGTCAGCAAAAAGACTTTTTCAACCTTCCTCAAGATCTGCACATATGTATCCCATCCACATAAAGAAAAATTGGAAAAAAAAAATCCCGTGTCTATGATCTTTAATCAAACCCGTATGAATTGAAGATTGCTGCATGAATACACAATATACACACACACACACACACACACACACACACACATATATATATATATATATATATACATAGAGAGAGAGAGAGAGAGAGAGAGCAACATTCCAATATAGACAATTTTCTTCTCCAACAAGTAGGTACAAAAATAAATGAAAAAAATAAAAAATACATACTACTTATAATTTTTCTAAAATCTTTGATTATCTACACACATATTCACACAGCAAATACCAATGTAGACACATTTCCCCCAGAACAAATATCACAAATATTCTGATCATATATCCATTTCTTAATAATATAAATGTCCAAGTTAGTAACCACAGTGCAGATACGGACAGTGAATGAACAAAAATGAGAAAAGTGGAGAAAAGCAGTTATTTAGGCCTTCGACTTTCCGTGGACTATGCTACGTTGAAGCTTGTCGGTTCCAGGTTCAAGTTCTACAGCAGCCTCGTTTTTCTTCAATTGTTTCTTCTATTTACGCTGTCTAACTCGACCGACTCACTCTCCGAATAAAACGCAGCGTTTCAAATAATATAACACATTCATAAATATTATGTCGGATTATAAACTTATTTCTTAATAATGAATATGTATCAGCAAGTGAACAAAGAATTTGTCAAAATTAGAACTTAACCTGTGGTACAATTCAATAATAGATATACAACAACTGAAGAGTATGAAAAGTACATACAACATCCAAACAGTTTATGGAGAATTGATGAGCTCCAATTATGAAGAATAGTGCAGAAATAGGAATTCCAAGAATTATTAAAAAATACTGATTAATGGAAGTAAGGCATGAAATACATAGCAAAGAAAAAAATAGCTATAGCTCCTGAGGTCAAGTCCTACCATGATACAAGATTATACAAAATCCACCTATTTTGGTAAATATGAATCTCTGAATCGATATTTAAACATAGATGATAAAGGCATGATGAAAAAAAACTAAGAAAACTTCTTAGTCAGAGGAATACATACATACTCAAAGCATGATTTCGGTTAGGAAAACCCTTTCCATTATAGGAATGCCATTAAAAACTATTAACTTCGAAGATAACAGGAGTGATATACTTGCAATAAATAGAATTCGATTTTCTAATAACTACCATAGTATAATAATAGGAAATACCAATAGAGATGTAATTTAATACATCTAATGAGAACCGTGCAACGTGCACATGAAAGAATTATGCTGGGCCTCACTACGAGAGACCACAAAACACCACAGTACATCCGAGAAAAGACAAGAGTCAGGGACATCATAGAATCCATTAAAAATCTCAAATGGCGATGGGCTGGCCATGTTGCAAGAATAGTGGTCGACCGATGGACATCACGACTCACAACATGGATCCCCCGAGATCACATACGCAACCGAGGTCAGTAGAATATTAGATTGAGAGACGAGCTAGACAAATTCAGACAGTACTGACTCTGCGACACCCATGTTAGAGAAGTGTGGCGAATCTTGGGGAAGGTCTATGTCCAACGACAGACGTTAAAAGACTGATGAGGATGAAGGAAAAGTAATAATATATGAGTCTGTGAAGTACTGGTGGAATTACCCCAACCCAGCTATGTAATGCCCCAATCTTTGCTGCTGAGGAATATTGGGTACCATTTTAGAGAAATTGTTCAGAAGTCCCAGAAGTATTCAAGTAAGTAAAAAATGAAAATAATGTATAAGTTCCCTAGAAGGTTTTAATCGAAGATTTTAATTCTCGAAACAAATTACTGAAGACAGATTACCACAAGAGAAGGACCAAATGAAAGTAAATAAAGAGAGATTCTTAACGAAATAACGCTCAAAGCACTAAAGAATTTGCTCTAAAATTTCAGAGCCACATTTCAAACCATAGTTAGAACAGGGATTATATAATGTGTCTTTATATCCTTAGATATACTTCTGGATAATTGTAAGAGTAATTGTTCGGATGAGGGTGGTTAAATTAGTTGGATTTATCGATGTCAACCCCGATACCTTATAGAATAAGAAGTAGCAGGGCAAATCCATATCACTTTATAATAACGGCAAAATGTAAAGGCCAATCCCAAACAATGAACACCGGATAGTTTAGAACCGTCAATGAGAGGGAAAGTGTTAGATGTGAAGTGTTTTTACTCTCGCAAGATAGTAGTAAGGTATGAAATACACGAAGAGTAGAAAGGTATGAAATACCCGAAAACTCGCAAAAATGAAAAGAGAATATATATACATACATAGCTATAGAACTTAAGAGACCTTTAAATCTGATTGGATGATTGTAGTATACGTTATTCCAAAGCAAATGGTCTGGTCATTCTCAGAATCCAAAGGAAACAACAAATGGCCGATTGCTGAAGAGTGCGAGAGACAGAAAATGTTTACATCCACTAGGCAGATGTCCTTGTAAATATTATTCTATATACATATATAATATCCTGTTGGTATTCCATTCCTCAGATGTATGAGTGTGTGCATGCAGTAAACGTGTCTGTGAAACGTGTCTGTGAAACGTGGAAAGCAAGAATCGATCAACCCCCTGCCTTCTCGGTCGTCATTGAAAACCAACATGATTGAAGCAAAACGAAGCAATTGCCAGAAATAATCGACCACAACAACAACAACAATTTAAAGTTATTATTGATTGATCACCCTTCCGCCGTTTCTGCTTGGCTTTTCTCCTCGCTAGCCTCAATAGAACAGCTCAATCCTATTCGGACACTTGCAACCAAAAAGCTCCAACTAGACAAGCGATATGTATGTGTGGCAAAAGGCCAGTGCTCCTTGAACTATAAAATCTCCCAATTTTTTTTCCTGCAGGGTCGGATTATTATATTTTTGGGCTCTAAGCACTGACGAAATTGGTATTTCACCAGTCATTCAAAATGATATTTTTGACCATATAAGTCTTTTATATGAAATGACTAATATATATATATATATATATATATATATGAGTTAGATAAACTACTTTTTCTGAGAAAAATTTTCCCAGAAAAATTAGTTGTATAGTTTTTGTTTTAATTATTACCTTTTGTTATTATTACTAATATTGATTCCTGATTTGTATTGTATATATGTATGTACAACACAAATCAGGAATACAATATAATATAATATCCAATGTGTGATAGGTTTATTTCATAACGTGCTCGATACATTCGATATTAAACAATAAGTTGATATAGAGTATAGCTTGAAATATGATAAAGTAAGGAATTGGTACACAAACACGTTTATGTTTCTGCCCTGTTTGACCTTCTTCAGGTGAATGATTCGGTCAATTTTAGATTTTGGACATTTTGGGGGTAGATCTTTGTTTTATTTTTTAATTTATCATTTCTTTTTTTTTGTTTAGTGTTTAGTAACTGTTTTTTTAAGTTTTATTCAGTGGGAATGCTTTGCTTGTTGGTAGTTATAAATTAGAAATTAGGAAGATATGGTGTAGGCATTTTCGTTATCAGTAGGCAGTTGAACTATCAGGTCTTTGTTGTATGTATCCTCTCTAAGAGTATTTTATTGTCACGTAAATCTGTTTCCTAGTGTTAGGGTTCCCTTTTGTAAGAACTTAGTTATCAATTTGATTGATCTGAGTAAGGTCTGTTTCTACAAGTCCGAGATAATTTTGGTTATAGGGTTCTTCTTTAAAGAAGACGGTACTGGAGGTATGAAATGATACTGTTCACAGTAATAACGAGGTGAATAAGATATCTATGGTGGTTAATTTTCAATATATCTACGTGTGGGTTATTAAATTATGTTTGTTCATTGACATTTTGAGCGATGTCGGAATTTTGACGCTATTTCATTTTTTTTTCTTTTCAATGATCCTGTAATCTTGTTTGTTCTGGTGTGTACCAGAAGTAATTCTGAAAAAATATAATATAAATAATAAAAAACGATCTTTTATCTAAGATTATCTACAATAAAATACCAGCACAATAATTATGTATTATTTGTCCAAAATGACAAAGACACCCCAAAAAGCACTTTTTTTGAAAATTCAAAATAGACTTTTTTTCTTACAGTGTTGTGTTCATTTAAGGCCAAATGTGACTGGTATAGCCCGGAGAAATTCAGACGAGTCGAGAGCAGCTTCTGTGGCTGGTTTGTCGGGCGGACGATTTTTTGTTATATATATTATTGTGTCATTCACAGACAGCTGTTTCGTTGTATTGCAACTCAGTGTGGCTATAGACGATCCATTATCCCATCCAGTACCACGAGGCTGGATTGAAAGTGATATGTTTACTTAGCTTAAATTCCCCATCCACTAGAGTGCTCTATTCCTATGGAAGAGCATCGGATTGGTAAATAACTTGTAGTATATATTCCACACACACACACATATACACACATACATACACACACACACACACACACACACACACACACACACACACACATATATATATATATATATATATATATATATATATATATATATATATATATATGTGTGTGTGTGTGTGTGTGTGTAATGTGTGTGTGTGTGTGTGGAATATATATGACTAATTATTGACCAATCCGAAAAATCTTCATTCTAAAAGTATACTTAGAGAAGAGAAAATATATTGATGGAATACTTGAATCTTGTCTATGACAATGGTGTAGCCTCGTTTCGCTTTATTTAGCTAAAATAATGTAACTGGGCCTTACAGTTATATATATGCTTGGAGGACAACTTCCATTATGATTTGCAATTTGAAGGTTGGATAGAGTTGTTGTTATTTACCTTGCAAGCTTGATATGATATTGTTTTATCAAGGTTTTTTAAAAACTCAGTTTACATTACAATTAGTTGCTTTTGCTTTCAATTGTACTATGATACTTGTTGCTTTTGAATTTTATGAATACATAGTTTTATTTGTTCGTTAATTTAAAAGGTATTAATTCATTTTCTTCATTAATTCAAATTATTTATCTGTTTTTAAGCATCATTTTACTTTTTAAATCGTTTTTTTTTCCATAAAAAGAATTCTTTCTCGAACCTGTTTTTTGGTTGTTCTGGTTTTGTAAAGGTTTTATTTAATTTAATCTGTTTCAAAGTTTTTCGTTATCGTTTTTCAACAACGTTTATTATTCAGTTAGATTATTTTGTGTTTGATTCCTGTAAGTAGTTTAATCTACTTTTTAGAAAAATGCAATAAGATTAGTTTTCCTCTCAGTGCTGATCCAATTATTGATGTGTCTATATCATTTGAAGAATCATATTTTTCTGTTTTTCTTTTCATTTCATGTGCCTTCAATTTATTAGACATTCAAACCCTCTGGAAATTTGTCAGGTTTGAGAGAGGAAATATCTAGAGGTTTTATGAGAGGTTGTTCTAATTACAATGTAGTTATGATGCTAAACTGTAGCCTTAATTCCTGTTGGTAGATGTATTGAATAAGAATATCTCTTTCTCTCGGTGCTTATGCTAGTTTGTGTAGGCCTGCCTCAGAATATGCGCTAGTAAAACCAGTGAGGAGTCACAGGGGGTGAAATATCCAAAATCAACAGGACACTATCTACCTACAACACACATTTTGAGGTCGAATATAACAACTATCTGTTTCTGTGGGGTCTGCGTTCCTGCTCACATAAAAATGATTTTAGCACTAAATAAATCAGTTAAAAATAATACACCAGTGTTTAGAAATACGCTGAGTACAATGGATGGGATGAGTTCAGAACCCGATGGTGAAAATTTTACTTCTTTTAAATTTCAATTTCATGCACTTTCAATTTATTATACCTTCAAATCTACCAGATATGTCAGTTTTCAAAAATAAATATGTCAAGTTTTATATATATATATATATATATATATATATATATATATATATATATATATATATGTGTGTGTGTGTGTGTATGTGTGTGTGTGTGTGTGTGTGTGTATTACCGAATGCATGCATGCAATAATACTTATCCACGTATATGGCTTTTAAAAGGTATTATTTCTGTAATCCTAGAGTACATACATCAGTCCTTCGACATTCCTCAGTAGCCAATGCCAACCTGAAATTCTTTTAATCCACTTGTCTCCTATTGAAGAACAAAACCCCAATCAAATCATTGAAATAAGAATTCTAATTCTGATTTGTCCTAATAATCAAAAAATGTGTCACAAAAATTACCAACTAAAACAGATATAATAGGATCAGCATTTCAAAGGGTGAGTATTTTAGAAATTCACTTTTTTGCTTGGTAAGGTTGTTTCTCTTGATAGATTGGTTTTAAACATGTTAATATAAATATACAGTTTTCTTTTTTTCTCTTATCAAAAAGGGAGTTCCCGTATGAAAGAAATCTTGATGTCATAAATCTGTCCCAGATATGAGGGTGGTGATGTACTTGGTGTTTGTAACTGTGACCTATGTTTGTTTTTCTTACTGTTCTTAGCATGAGTTTATTCTTTGCATACATTACAGTGAGTATCTGTGTACATTTCTACCGCGGTGTGTTATTTTATAAATGTGCATCAAGTCACTTTTCAACCATTCGTGCTGTACTGAAAGGCGCTGTAGTATTCTCAACTGGTCTTTAAGCATTAAATTCGCGTTTTTAATCCACATAAGTAACTATAAAGGTTGAATTTGTTTTTTATTTGCTTTTTATATTAACTGTGATAAGAGAAGTAATTCATCTAACATATTTCAATGTGGCTCATGAGCCTCACTTTGGTCATCCCTGTTCTAGACCTTTCCTTTGATCGCAAAAGATTGTTTGGAATCCAGTCAAAAGAGTCTTTATGTAAGAAAAAAAGATTAAGATCTCCCCATATCTTATTACGTAGCCAAACCGCTTCAAATGGGACTCAGATCCATATCATGAAGCACATCGTAACACTGGCGTCTTTTGGTTGTGCAATCTTTTCACATCAATACATTGGCGTTTGCTTCCATTTAACGGACTTTTCGTTTGAAAAATCTCCTGAGTCCAAACGCAGGGAAGACTGAAAGTCTGTATCAATACGACAGCTTCGATTTGAACCTCTTTGATCTTTCTTTATCCTGCAAACTCTTTGCTGCTTCATCTGGTTGTCTTGTCAATATTTCTTTTGCGAGATCAGTTTCATGGCACCAGCAAAGATCTTCTTCTCCATCCCCCAACAATACAAATAGAGAGAGAGAGAGAGAGAGAGAGAGAGAGAGAGAGAGAGAGAGAGAGAGAGAGAGAGAGAGAGAGAGAGAGAGAGAGAGAGAGATGGACAGACCTAGATGACTAGCTATCTATCTAGATAGATCGATGTTTTTTTACTCCACTACATACTACCTACATATGAAGTGGTTTTCATTCAATGACAATGATGTTGGCGGAGGTATGCTCTATTATATCAGAAACCGTCAACCAAATCTGTCAACATAGGTTTCTTTCAGTCTTCAGGTTTGATTGATATTTTAGTTTGTGTCCGATAGTATTGACGCTTGTTTTTTAGTGATCACTGTCCAACTGAAGGCGAAAGAATTAACTTATTTATCGATCACTCCTTTTTTCCGATTTTTTAATTGATCATCCCCTAAACACAGCATGTTGCCAAAATACATTGGTTGGGAGCCAGTTTCAATTAAATGACTAACCAGATCCGTAGAGTTCCCATTGATCTTTCCCTGCTTGTTTACATTTTGCTTTGTGAATATCTAAATGTCATGTAAACATTTCCCATCTGTTCATTATATTCATATATATTGTGTAGAGACCCATTTTCCCGATTAATTGATAAAGTATTCGATATTTTTCTCATAATCATCATCACCATCATCCCTTTCAGGCACACTGCTGGATAAAGGCCTTTCCTTACTCTTCCAACGAAGATTCTATGGTCATGTTGGTTCTGGGAATGAGTGTACATATATCACACTCGGGTCCTAGGTAAAAAGTACAACGAAATGACACTTGGACCCAAGGCAGAGCAGTCGGATTCTGGACAGAGGGGGGACACTTTGATCTTGGGCTGTAAATATCTCCTTTCACGCCTACCTATCTCTGTACATACCTATGCCTATTCATCTCTACCTCTGCATCCCTCTCCCCCTCTCTCTCTCTATATGAGTGTGTGTGTGAGTGTACGCGTCCACATTCAATGAGCACACAGATACTATACAATGATGTTTGGTAGAGGTACCGAGGAGCAGAATTTTGACCAAAGGCAGAGCGCAAAGATACTACACTCTGATCCCAGGCAGAGGACCGGAAAACGACACTGGTCGTCGGCATATTCTGATCCTTGGTCTATCTATACGATAATAACAAAGTGATATTCCAGCTAAATTGTATGGATATTTTGTAAATGGCATCATTTACAAAGTCTTCGTTATTCTCTGAGACCCCCCTGAACGTGGCCATGTACCAGAATTATAAAAATTTGGCACTAAATCTCCATTCCACTCCGTTCCTCTGTATCCACGGAGAATAGCAAAACAGACAATTACTTTAATAAATGCCCCAATTAGCATATAATTGCACCGGTAAACTTCTTCTTTTACGTCTACCGACTAACACAGGTGAGAAAGATGGAAAACTCCTTCATAACACCTTTGCCGCATTACATGCTTAATGAACCATTTCGAAAGACAACTGTTATTCGCTAACTTTACCATTATTTGATCATTTTCGAAGATGCAATTACTGGACCTTCGCTTGGAAGAGGTTAGGGTAAGTTGGGAAAGACACAAGGAGAAAGGTCACTGTTAATTTAACAAAATAGTTTGACAGATAGATATCTACAGATTGAGATATCAGGTTGGTACAAAAATAATTGAGCTCAGCTTAGAATAAAAGTGATTAATTGAGATAAGAATCTTCAGAATATTCATAATTTTACCTACTAGAAATAAGTCCATTCATTCCATAGATATCTGAGGTCCAGGAACCAGTGAATTCTTTTGAGGCGTTTTGAGCTGTTATCTAATTATTGAAGACCGTTTATTGGGAGAAATCTTGAAAAAGCGTTTCTCGGTTTGGCGAGTGAGCTAGGAGAGGAGGAGTTTCGTAGCTTAGTTCGTTTGATTTCTGCAGAGTTATTCACGTGACATGCAAGGTATTTTGCCCCTCCAATTTGGTGCAAATGGTGCCAAATGGCGAAATGTTTGGAACCGATGTTGAGCTGTATGTTCTTTGACGGTTTCCCAGAGAAATAATAGGTTGATCTTGCAGTTTTCGCTACTCGGTGCCCCATTAAACGAAATTGCTCGAATCTACTTTTTTCCATATTTGATTTGACAGCCTCAAATAAACCAAAAACATAGTGGAAGAAAAACGTTCAGCTTAAATAAGTATAACGAAAATCACGTTTTAAAATTCTATATTACATGAACAAATTTAAGTAATAGTCTATTCCAAAGAATAAGCATCGTAAGTGAAAATAATAAGAACTGCAGTTATTTTCTGCACCAAACTAGTAAATGGATATAGATTTTTAGCTGCTGTCAAGTTGTTGAAAAACTTCTCAAACGAGAAATGCTTTAAAAAATGGTAGTCGGTTTGGGGAGTAATGTAGGCGAGGTAGAGTTTCGTAGCCTAGTTCATATGATAGTTACGGGCTTAGATAGGCTCCGTGCTATCTACTCAAGTTCTCTTGTTACACAAGTTTTCATGATGTTGTGTGAGAACGTTTCTGTAATCTGCATCAAATTTTGCGTGAAGATCGGCAAGTCTGATACTGAAGCCCTCGAATTACTTTGTCCAGAATTTGGCGAACATTCAGTAAGTTTTCGATTGACCTGCGCATTCCAAGGCCGGTCAAGTGTCGGTTCAAGATTAATATAATTCACCAAATTTCTTTTTATCCCTCTGTTTGTCATAGTATAACCCGTGGACGGATAGAGCTATGGCTACTGAAGTTTTTTTGGTTACTAACATAACTGCAGAGTATGTTTTTATCATATCAAATAAATAATTAGATGGATCGATAGATAGATAAATATGGACAGACTGAGATATTAAAGACATAGACAGTCTCAGAACAGACATATTAAGAGTCTAAAATACAGGGCTAGGGATTTGATGAAAACAGCATAAGAGACAGTTGCATTAACAAGTGCTTCTATTCGCCTATAATTGTACTGGTAAAAATCTTCTGATAGGCGTACATAATTACACAGCTGAACACAATGGACGGCTCTGAAATAATAGTATCGTTGAAAGCACCCGAAAGAATTACCTGCTCAGTAGACCAACAATAAATAGTTTGAGAGAGAAAGGGGAGATAAACTATGATAGAAAAACGTATTAACAACCTTGTCCGGTCGGATAGTCTCACACACTGGAGGCAACTAGTGTAGGAGAACGACAAATTCCAAGCCAGAGAGTGGAGTCCCCTTAAGGCAGTTAGTCGCCCAATCTGACTTCTTTCGGCCAGCTCCAGCAACCACGTCGGTACCACCTGTATCACCCTCTGCTTTCATATGGACTACATCAGCGAAGTCAAGGAGGGAATTTAGTCGACTGGACATCCCCGGATCTCTGTACTCCTTGCCCAGGTATTTGTCCTGAAAGGAACAGTCTAATATTGTTCCATTGTCTGTAGAGGCTAAACGGAGGCTATTCGTTAACGGCTTGGATTAACAGTTTGTTATACGGGGTTTGAGATTAGTCAGGTTCTGTTCTTATATATCTCACGAAAACAGCAAAACAGACAATTGATTTAGCTTCTTCATCTCTCTGTACTTAACCAGATGAGTACTGCAGAGAACTCCGAAATTCTAGCTCATTGTAAGCAGCGTTGCAGAATAGTATGCTTAATGGACCTTTTGAAAAGCAATTCTGTTGTTATTCGCCCTCTTTAACCATTGTTAAAGATGATTTGCTCATTTCCGGAGTATCAATTACTAGACTCATAGTAGAATTGGGAAAAAACATCAGGAACAAGGTTGTAACCAGATAGATAGATACATAGATGTGAACACATACACACACACACACACACTCACACACACACACACACACACACATATATATATATATATATATATATACATATTGACAGACATAAATAAGTTGATGTGAACAAACAGACAGACAGACTGAGATAGATAGATAGATAGATATGGATATATATTGATAGATATAAACAGACAGACATACACACACATATCTATATATACATAAGAAGGATTTGAAGAAGACTGAGACAGGCTGATAGATAGATTAAATCGGAATGAAATTGATATCAACTGATTGAGTTAGAAAAGATAGATATAAACAGATACTTAGTACGTCAGTTCCTACTGCCGAAGTCGTTGCATATCTATCAGTGTTAACATATATATCTAACATATATCTTCTCACGTAGGTGAGTACGATGAAAATTATATATCATTGAAAAAAACTCTTGCCGAATCAATTGGATGTATAGATAAATGGATTGCCGAATCTCATACTTAAAGGACCGATTTGAAGACAATTGCGCACTTATTATATTATCAGTTTGTTGATTCGTTGGCCATGGATTATCTTTATCTTCGCTGAAGAGTATCTCCTCATTTCCGGGGAAGCAATTACTGAATCCTCCTTTTAGTGCAGTTGGGAAAGATGCACAAGATGAAAGGCTGCAGCAATAGTACTTGATGCACTTAATTATCGGTTTGTTTGGGCCAACTGGATAGATAGATAATAATGAACTTAGATATATAGATATCAGCACACTGAGATAGATATGATCTAAGACATGAATAAATAACTATATACATAAATAGAAATCGCTGGAGAGAAAGATAGATAAATGAATAAACATGTCTGTTGAAAAAGAAACCGTCATTTTTGTCAATGCAGATTGGGAATAAGGAATACACTCTCGCTGAGATTGTAAATAGTACTCCTTTTTGCCTTGGGAACCTTGCTTTTCCGCTCCTCGTTTTCCGATCAATGAAAGTATGGGCACTTTGTCGATATGGTCTTTGCATCCATCTTCTTTATTTATATTCGAAAATTAAGCAGAAGTATGAAACCAGATTGGTGGAGCGAAATATATCAGAAACAATAGATAAACAAGAAAAAGAAAAGACTCTTTTCAAAAACTATATATATAAATTTATGACAGAATTTGTCAACATTTGTGCCTCCAATAAAAGTAGTTGTTTCCAATTGAGTTTTGAAGACAATCCCTGTTACAACGCCCTAAAAAATGATCGCATCAAATATGAAAGAAAAATATCATCCAAAATGCAATAGTTATAGATATATGCACGGAGTGTATATATACACTGTATAGTCTGCTTTCTTTCCTTCTCCCCCCTCTCTCTCTCCTCTTTCTTACTTTCTTTCTTGTACTTTCCCTTTTTTTATCTCTTATGTTAATGAATTTAAAAAGTGAATAACATAACGTAGTGTGATGTGAAAAAGAAAAAAATTTTTTTCTTTCTTTGTCCACTCTCTATATCGTATCTTTCTATCTTTACCAACGCTATGGCTCAATTAATGCTGTATATCTCTCTTCAACCTCTCTCTCTTTCTTCCTCTTTCTCCCCCCTCTCTCTCCATTTGGGTCACTTAACTCCTCACAAACACTGTCGACCGATTAGAAATTGATCTTAACATGTAATTTTCCCCATTCTGAGAACTGTTGCTATTTGTTGCAGTTAGAATGAAATATTTAGCCAGCAAAAAGAAATAAATAAAGAATAAAAGGAAAAAAGGAAATTCAATCCGAATAGCTAAGTGCTATTTGCCGGTTGGGAAATAGAGTCAAATTTTAGGTATGTTTTGGATAAATATTGAATGGAAACGGTTTGTACATCTAGCGTCTGTTGGAGAATTCAATTGGAAGTGATCTTTTAGATTATCATTCAACTATGGAGCTGAAACATGGAACATTAACAAAAGATTGGCTCTCAAACTAAGATCCATGCTACATGCACAGGAGAAAATTATAATAAAATCACATGGAAAGATCACAAGACAGCAGAATATATTTTATAGAAAAGAGAAACCCGAAATATCATAGAAACTATTACGAAGCTTAAATAACCATGTGCTGACTATGCTGAAAGAATATCAGACAACTGTTGGACATCGGGATTCAACACGTGAATGCCTCAAGATCATCAGCGAAACTATGGCTGGTAAAAAATTAGATGCTGTGATGATTTGGACAAATTCAGTTCAGTACTGTGATGTTCAGGAACGGAAAAATAGGGGATATTTTTAAAAGGATGATTATGATGACTATGATGATGACGATGACGATGATGACAATGATATGAAATGATAGGATGACGGATCATCATCATCATCATCTTCATCATCGTTGGTGTTTTAGCGTCCGTCTTTGCATATAGACCTTCCTCGTAATTAGCCAAACTTCTCTATCGTGGGCGTCTCGTTCGTCACGCCATAAACAACTAAATTAAATATTTAATCAGAATATGACCTATTTGAAGCAGCTATTATCCTCCAAATTGAAGTTTTATTATGAATAGGAAGTTGAAGATGTATAAAAAGATAATGAAATGTCGATGAAATGTCAGGTGAATATGGAGGATAATACACGAGTTCATATCCCAATTCTCTGAGATTAAACACAGTCAGCTGAGAGTTGTGGGGTCAGGCAATTTCGTGGGGTATTTCATTCATTTTATTTGGGTCCAGTTTTCTAAACTTCTATCCTTACCTTGAGATGACGTGATATGGTCCATGTTGAAGCCCTAATGTCTCCAGAAAGTGATTAAGTCTTTCTTTATCACTAAAATAGATTTGAGCCTTCCCTGAGGTTTAATGTAGGTATCCATATTTCAAGATCTATAATAAACCTATTGAACCAACGCTGGACAGTTCACACAGTAGTAGTATTAACTTCAAATACTTTGCAGACATTATTAGCAGTTTCAACAGAATTACCTCCCATTTTGAAATTGTGCTTGAAAATGAGTTCAATATCTTGGGTAGAAGACACCATTGTTGTTGAGGAATCAAAAATCTTAAATAATAATGAATAATATTTCTATTTACATTGGATCTATATACAAAAGTACAAAAGTAAATATACAACTGCAACGCTCTCTATGATGTAAGCAAAGACATTTATTGCGTAGCAAATAATGCACGCACTGTCACGTGACAGAAGTCTTTCGGCAGCAATTAAATAAACTGGAAAAGGACTGATCAATGAGTAAGTTGATCCTATCGCACCTGGTTGGATAGCGATCGTAAAAAAAGTCAAAATCATCAAAAGACAAGCGCGAATGCTACTGAACTCAAAGTAAGGAATCGATTTAGTATGAACTTACATTCGATAATGAACCCTCCACTAAAAACCTATTTGTGAGGGGTTTATTTGATGCAGAAAAAAAAACAACAAAATGTTGTAATCTTCTGCTCTCTACCTCTATTGGTATGGCCTGTACGCAGTAGACAGCCAGATTAATTTGAAAACTGAAGAAACATATGTTGACAGTTATGGTTGACGGTTTTTAATGCACAGTTCGATGAGATTGACTCACACAAATAATTAATGTTAGGCTTTGTTACTAATAGCACTGTTCATAACAAAACTGTAATTGATTAACACACCTTCTGGCTTTAAAAATTAATTGAAAACATTTGGAAAGTGAATTATTTACTGGTTATGGGGATTTTTCTATTGTCTTTCGAGATTATCAAAGTTAAACCGAATGATTTCCACTGCCAACAAAATTTTACGGATGTTATTTATTCAACCATATCCATGTCCGTCTGTCTGCACAATCTCCAAAGGTTCTGAATGAATTTCAATGACATTTCCTAGAAGGATAGGTCATGAACCACGGGACTATTGATAAATTTTAGGGCGGATCCAGGAAATTTTCCTGATTATTTTTACATTACGAGAGTTCATTGCAGCAGTTCATGAGTCAATATGGAGAGGGTTATAGGAATTTTTCAATCGATTGATGACATGTCTGAATGAGATGATGAATAAATATTACAAACGTTTGTCACGGCATGGTCTGATATTTGAAATCAGATTGCCTGGTCACAACGGCGGAGGTATGCACTCTCTGGGTGCTTTGTAATTTGTTACTATGTGGCTATCAATGACTGATCTTATAGAAATTCAGGCCATTTGTAAAAAAGACGTTATCTCTGTCTGGCCGTTTTTTCGGCCACAAAAGTTGACCCCGTTAACGATTTGTAATTCAAATTATCATTGAGTATTCAACTGAAAATCACTAGGATGACGTCATATGGTGTCAGAACACTGAAAACCTAACCTCAACTATTGCCAGACTCCAGGGGCATACCATATAGTTTGGTGGACAATGCAACTTTCATAAAGACGAGATTCAAATTTCAGTCTGAATTTCATAGTTTTAGTCACTCTTCTTGTATTTGGCTTATAGGACGCCCCCAAATTTGGAAGTTTTTTTCATGCTTCAAGTATAGTCTTATCTGTCGAAATATACAGTATATATCCCAAGGTCTCTATGACTACCAGGATATATACACCGTGGATCTTTTAGAAGTCTACTGAGATCTATGTGCCACGAGAAATAAAGTAAATGAGATTTTTTTTCAGTTTTTACAACTGCAGACAATGACAATATCATATAAAATGCACACAGGTTGTGTAAGAGTTTGTCGTTATTGTCACATGACTGAACAGGAAAGACATGGAAGCAACGTGATCTACTTATTCCGTGATTCTCATTCAATTTTTTATTTTTTTTTAATTTTTTTATTTTTTTATTATAGACCTATGATTGACTGTTCTGTGAAAGTGTATAAAGTGTGGAAAAACACATTTTTTGTTTTATTTATGTTTCATTACAACATCAGGGACGACTTCATGTTGCATTAGTCATTGTTGTTTTTTAGGAATGCTTGGTACTTCATTTGCAGCCACAAAAGGGGAGAGAAAGATGACGTAGAGTCACGATGCGAAAAAATCTTGTTTTAAGCAGATTTGAATTATTCATTTCGAAGAACATGAGGTTCCCCTCTGTTCTCCACCAAAGAATTCAAATCTGCCAGACTGACAAAGGAGATTTTTTTTATAAAATGACTCCATTGCTCTCATATTCTACGACGCTTGGCATCATCAGTCATGGCGTCGTTCCACCTTCTCTCGAATCGAACATAGATATTAAAGACAACGGGGAAATATAATAATAAAGTCTGGCTGCATAGGATCTAAATCCATACTAACTTCTACTCTGATTGAAGATCATTGCTGCATCTTTGTATTGTATAAATGATGGGCAACAAATTATAAATATGTATGCATATATTTTCAGTAAAAATGTATTTATTTATCTTATTAAAATGTATGATAGATTTTCCTTTTTACTTGTCAATTTAGTTCAGTCATTAAGACACTCTGTTGGTCAGTACGGGGTTGGGAGTTTTAAATATCGTTTTATACCCCTCATCTGGGTTTGAATTGTTCTTGTTATTTCATATTTCAATAAGTGATAAAATGAAAAATTATATCAAGCAATTTAAAAACAATGAACTTGGCTACGATAGGATTAAACGCCCTTGCTTCATTCAAATCTAAAAGGTAAAGAAAACAGAATTAATTTCTCCATTCAACATTTGCGTGTCTCATTTCAACTTCTTTGATAGTAGTTCATGTAAATGGAGAAAGCAAACTTTAGCAAAACAAGTCGACCTGAGTTGGGCTTTAGAAGGGGAAATGAATTTGTCATCAGTTTTTTGTCATCACTTTTATCCATTATTTCTGCATTTTGTCTTAATGGCACTCATAGAGAAAAATTTTTCTCTGGGAAGATTGTTTTTCTCTTGTGAAATGATGCCCCAGCGACCAAGAAAGACATTTAGTGATATCACCAGACGACTTTAGCATATCAAATGTTTCCTAAATTTTTTGACCACACAGCGCTATTACCGTAAGGAGATTTTTTGTGATGCCCGAAGAAGCTGAAAAATTGCATTTATGTTCGAGACGTTCATATAAAAGATAAGCTTATTATTTTTATTTAAATACTTGATTTGATTTAATAGCTTGATCACACCATCATTCAGTATATTGAATATTCAATGAGAGGCCGCCGAGAATCTGTTGTAATTACTGTGTACCGAGAATCTTCAACATAGTCCTAGAACAATGCAGAATATAAACCTTGTCTATCGACCGGGCGCCGTCTAGTGTTGATGCAGTGAAGTTCAAATGTAGATGGACAGACTGATTTGCCATGTGCCAATTAGCTATTGCTTTCTATCATTCTGATTGTTCATTAGCGCATCGAATTATGATTGCCTAGAATTTTCAAATTTTTTAATATTCCACAGCACCCCTGGGAGCTAACTGCAGCGCTCTGGGGCGCTGCAGCGCACACTTTGGGAAACCCTGGCGTACCGGCATTGGTACACGTACTACACTTGGGATAGCATTGGCGGAGAGTGCAATAGTGTTTAGCCGTTAACAATTACCAACGTCTCAATATCACTAGAGCCAATACTCCGCTTTGCTATAACAAATCTCTGCAGTGACTGTCTATACTTTCAGCAGTATTGATTTTATCATTACAAGGTCTGAGCGCGTGACTTTGACCGATGAAGAGCGGAGATTACCGGACATTGCCGAATTCGCTGGTGTGAAGAAGATCTCACATTAATTGAGGGGGAATTGGAGTTCCTTATTGATTTTAGACGTATTGATTGTGTAGGACATTGGTGGTCATCGGTTAATCAGAAGAAGGATTTATGTAGGGCAAATTCTGGAGGTTTTACTAATGGAATGTACTGGCCTTTGCCAATGCAACATTTCATAGACGGAAAAGTCAGTTCAGAATTTTAGATTTGAAAAGAGTTTACAATAAAATGCTACAGCACAATCACTTAGTAACTAGTTGTTACTCGTGAAAGAATTCATAGATATTTGTGTTTTAATGAGATGATTTTTTTAGTCTGTCTGTCTCTCCCCTCTTTCTCTCTCTCTCTCTCTTTTTCTCTCTTACCCCCTCTCTGTGCGAAAGCTCTATTTTATGAATTTTAAAAGAATCTTAAAATATGGAGCACTCTATATATACAAAACACACGCGTGCACACACACACGCACACGCACACGCACACGCGTGCACACACACACGCACACGCACACGCGTGCACACACACACGCACACGCACACGCATTAATATGACTGAAGTGACACAAAAAAGCTATCGGAAAGTTAAAAAAAAAATAGTGTTTAATGCTCTAAAGCTTTCTATACTATATGTATAAATCTTCACACACACACACACACACATATATATATGTATATGTATATATATATATATATATATATATATATATATATATATATATATATATATATATATATATATATATATATATATATATATATATATGATCATTATAAATTATACGCTATCCTAAGTTACACATTATCCTAGATTAAAAGATTCAAGAGACAATATGAAAGGCCAAGAT
Organism: Thysanoteuthis rhombus; assembly: GCA_963457665.1. Lineage (NCBI taxonomy): Eukaryota > Metazoa > Mollusca > Cephalopoda > Oegopsida > Thysanoteuthidae > Thysanoteuthis > Thysanoteuthis major. The sequence goes on along the minus strand of OY735240.1, from coordinate 5,638,195 downwards.
AGATGTTACGAATGAGATTTCTTTATTTAATTTAACATATTTAGTTATTTAGATAACATCTCCAGAAAATCAGATACATAGCACCTCAACTGGCCATGGAGTCAATAAATAAAATAAACATCATTCCGTATTCTCATATTTTTTCTGAAGATGTTAGATTTGACTCACGAAATATGTTACACTGAATAAAGAAATCTTATTTGTAATATCTACTTTGGCTCTTCAATCTAATACACACACACACACACACACACACACACACACATATATATATATATATATATATATATATATAATGCTTTTTATGTAAAACGTAACCGATACTACTGCTGATAAATCTGTATCTGTGATCTTTATGTTAGCTTTGAATTTCGCTGTTAAACAAAAAAAAATTTTTTTTTTCTATTTCACTCAAGTAACAGATAGACAGTCTAGTTGATAATAATCATATTTAATCTTGGTATTTCTGAAACCTGTTTTTTTATTATTTGCATTCTATATAAAATATAGGCGAATGATCGCTTCTAAAAAGATGTCGATTATATATATGCAGATACCAATTACGGCACCCAACAAAACTTCTATACTAAAATCGGATCTTTATTACTAATGCTCGCTATGTAAAGCATAACTGCTTATAGATTTGTGCCTCCTCCATCCTTATGTGAGCTTAAGATTTTGTGCGTAAACGAATGATATTTTCTTCATCGACAACGTTTGATTGATTCATTTTATTTTGTGTCTCGCTACGTTCACTCATACCTAAAATATCTACCATCATACTATCATTCAGCAAATACCTGTCTGTTTGGATCGCAAAATCCAGAAACAGACTTTTGTATGGCTATTAATGGGATCCCAGGATAGGTTGGTTAGTTTTTGCAATTTTCCATTGAAATTAAGTTTTTAGTGGGGGGTTCAATGTGAAATAATATTTTCTGCTAAATTGACCCCTTACTTCGAGTCCAGCCGTGTCCATGCTTACTCAAAAATGTACTTACTCTAACAATGTAAGACTATAGATATGTCCCACATCTCAATAAGACGCCTTTTGGTCGGTCAGTCCCAGTTTAGGTATTTTAATTCTTGTTTATTGATATATTAGTAATACTGCTTAGTCCCTAAATATAAACTATCACCTGACCAATGTCTTTTGATAGTGATCAATTAAATATCTGAAAGAAAGGGTGATCAACGAATTAGTTACTTCTCTTTCACTCTGTGATCACAAAAAATGTTCAGATTAAAGTTTGAACATTGCCAAACATAAACTAAGAGTCTAATTTAGCATAAAATTACATTGTAAGTCCAACTCTCCACGAAAAATCTTTATTTTTATCAGGAAGATAAGAAAATATTTTTCTCGACGTAATAAGGAGTGAATGTTCTAATTGTTTCATTGGTGCGACCCATACGCCATACCCACTTGAAAACTGAAAGAAATTATGTTGAATGTTTTGATGGCAGTGACAGCTTTGTTTGACGGTTTTCAACAGTTTAAATTGAACAGATAGAGATACATAGATAAGATGATGTGTACATTGTAGTTTTATTCAGATTATACACTTATTCTTAATAAATTTCTACAGCAGCTTTGTAGTTTGCAGGTCGGTTTTATCTACACATACAGAGATTCTATTATGTTTCTCAAATCTTTGAAGCCATCTTTCACTGTAATTACACTCATGGTTTGATATGAAAAGCTGGCAATCATATCAAGGACACAGTACTAGCGTGCATGCTCGATTTTAGTTCATTATGGTTCAACTTAGCTTTTTCCATTTACATTCTGTCTGACAAGTCTACTCCATCATTCCGACGCTGTCAAAACCATTCAACCAATACTCCATCAAGCTCATTAGTACTCTTATCGGCTTCTTCACTTTTTTTTGATTCTTAAAATCACCCCCTGTAAAGAATTGCAATATTTTCTCCCAACAGCATATGTAGACCACGGCCTCTGTACCAAAACACCAGAGTCAAGTTTTCTCTACACGTCTTCCTTTTCTTTCATCGATATGGGCGTGCGTTTTCGCTTTACACCACCACTGACAATTGCACATATAGAATGTTAGCAAGTTAAGCTCAGAAACTTACAAAATCGATGTGAGCAGTAACAACCACTGCAGTATGAACTATAAGGAAATGACCTCGCACACAATACCTATTCTACACATCTGTGGGAATTCATTGAACTAGTCTGAGTTGTTGCTGTTTATTGCCGTAGATTCATCGTGTTCCATACAGTCGCAACCACCCTGGTATGAAAGAAGCTCCACACCTATAACCAGGGCTTGTTAACGGGTCTGGCAACTACCAAGCTGTTTTTTTTGTTTTTTGTTTTTGTCAGAGTAACTCTCTGTTAAATGGATGGATAACCCAAGGGGCAAGGGACTCCAACTACCCAGCTATTTACTCAAAGCTGGGATACGGAGAGAAATGAATTAATGTCTTTCCCAAGGGCAATAGTAAATGCAAATTGTCCCAGCTTAAGTTTGCCAATCACAATCTCCATGACTCTAACACTTAAACCACCTGCATCTCCATTATTTTTGCAATGATTAAATTCAAATTCAAAACATTTGTTAGATTCAAATCATATGACCTAAACTACTTTTCAGTGACAAAACTACCATTGTAATGTAATCATCACTAAGCCTTAACCTAGCCCTAACATTTGACCTAAACTCTAACCCTAAAACTTAGCTTAATTGCTAACTCTAAACACTGAAAAAATGAACAGTTCAGCGACATTTAACGCGGAAATTTAAAATCAACGCGGAAAAAGTAACAATTGCCACTTATGCCTCTAGTGCGATTAAATTATTCACGAATGTCCAAATTCAGTCATTATCGTTAATTTAATGAATTAGAAAAGCACTCTTCGATCTTTTTGGAGCTGATCAACAAATCAATGAAAAATAAATCAATTATTGATTTACGCATAAAATAACAGGTCTGATTAATCGCTGAAAGGAAACTGTCAGGTGACCAGCGTCTTTTGGCTGGATACCGTGCGGGAGGCAATCATACAAAAATTAGAAAATGGGGTGATCAATGAATAAATTACTTCAATCGCCTTTGGTTAGGCTTTGATCAGTGAAAAAAATTAAAATTTTCAAAAAACAAGCTCGCATGCTGCTGGAAATAAACTAAGAGATCGATTAAGCATAGACTTAGACTGTTAATTGACCCTCCCTAAAAACCTATTTTGGGGAAATTTAGAAAATCCAAAACGTTGTTTTCTTGACATAATAAGGAGTAAATTTTTCAGCCATCTAGCTGAGTTGGTGCATCTTTTACTTATGATACATTCATACATATCCATCAGCCAGCAAGACTCACTTGAAAATTGAAGAAACCTACGTTGACAGTTTTGGTTTACAGTTTTTCTAATATCAATTTGAGATTATTGTATTTCTAAATGTAATACACAAGGGCTTACTGTAGAGGCTTCCAATTATTGATTTAATGACGATATAATATCAATATTAATTAGGTTTAATATCATCTTGATTTATTAAGCGTTGTCAACTGAATTTTGACGAAGATCTTTCATTTTGATTTTATTGCTTTTCATTGCAATACCAAGCCCGTCATTCGATGACAATGAATATGTATATCAATATTATCGATTCACATTAACACCACGAATAGCCCGATCAACCTGGTATTGATTGGCTATAGAGTGTCTTTTTTTGTACGTATGTGTGTGTGTGCATATTCCCAGTTGCTCCTGGTCACATTTTTGGGGGCTATAACCGAGAACATTTGCATGAGTACACCACTTTGTACCATCTATTCTTTTTGTTAGAAGAAAACTTTTAAAAATAACTTTTTTGATGATTAGTTTTGAGCTACGGTGATGCATTTATGCGAAGTACGGATATATATATATATATATATATATATATATATATATATATATATATATATATATATATATATATATAATGATTTATTTTTATTAGATTAAACATTGTCAACCGTTACTAACTTTTCATTACTTTCATCTTGATTTCATTTTTTTCCATTGCAAAGATTTCTTTAATCTCAATTTTAGACTTCAACTTTCACCTCCTAAATGCATCATTACATCATGAGACATTAGCTTTGATGACATAATGATGTGTAATTGTTTAATACTTAAAATCACATTCCCAACAAGAATCAATTCAGTGACTGATACTTTAATTGGCAATATTTTAATTAATGATTTATATCCAAGGCTGACTTCAGGTAATCTCACAGTTGGTACACCTGATCATTTTCCTCCATTCATGATCAGGTCAAAAGCCAACCAAAACCGCCCCAACCCCCACCGAGAAGAAAACATCATTTGCACAGTCGTAACAATACCTTGTACGAGAAAAATTCAGACCTGATTTTCTCGAAATAGACTGGAATATAAGTATAGAAATTTCCCCACCCAAAAATGATGTCAATAAATCTGCTGAGAACTTCATATCACAAATCTAAATATACATGCCACTGAAAAAAGTCCAACAGAAAGAGTTCGAAAGAAAATTCAAACCATGGATATCTAATGAAAGTTGAGGACAAAAATATTGACATTTTAATTGTAAATATATTATCCTTAAACAAGACCTCCTTCTAGAATACAAAGTTTTAGAAAATTAGATTACTGCTCTAACAAGAGAAAGTAAAAAAACAAAACATTAAAGCTACTTTTTGTCAAACGAAGAAAACCTTAAAAAAAATTGATAAGGAATTAAAGAAATAATTGATGCTAGGAGAAATAATTTTGATCTTCCAACTTGCCTCCTTGAAAGGGAGGAAAAATTATAACTGATCCTAATATCTTTTATCCATTGCATCTATTATCAAAAAACGTAAAAATAAAGGTAATTTGTACTTTTTTCCTTGTGCCACAATTGAGATTAAATCAATTATCACATCGATGAATGTTTACAAGACCAAATAGCATAGACGGTCAAATTTTAATGACGCTCATACATAACATTTGTGATCCCATTAGTAAAATCTTTAACTTATCATAAGTGGCTGGCACTTTTAAATTAGATTAAACTATCACTGTTTATAGAAAAGCTTTTTGCTTATTAGTATCTTAATACAGATCTGTATATCTCTTATCTAACTCAAAATATTTTAAAACAAGTCTTCTCGTGAGTTTATGAATGCTTTGAAAAATTACCATGTATTTATGACTTACAATTTGAATTTATTCGAAACACTCTACTAACCATGTACTCATTAACATAACTATAAATATCAAGAGTGTTTTAGACAAAAAAAAAGTTGTATTTTTTTAATCTTTGAAATGCTTTTTGATACTTTTAATCCTAAGATATTGATAAAAAAAAACTTTCTCATTGTAGAATTAGAGTTGTAGCTAATAAGGGTTTCAAATCTATCAGGTAGAAAAAATGTGTCCCTATTTTGACTCAGAAACAGAAAATGTCCCCCATGGAGTGCCTTCAGGATCTATCCTTAGACCATTATTATTTTTGTACATACATAAATGGCTTTTATATTGCTATCAAAAGTAGTAAAGCCTACCACTTAATGACAACTCTTTTGAATATAGGTACATCATACAAAAAGATCCGAAAGAAAATTTAATCTGGGCTTAAAATTATTATACAAACACAATCATTGCCAATAAATCTCAAATCTCTTCAAATTGCTGTAAAATGAATGTCATATTTCCCATAAACCAAGAGAAAAAAATCAGTGGTCATCCCTCGAAATTCATAAAATACCTTGGAGTATAGCTTTATGAAACATTAACTGGCAATCATCTTTGTGATGTATTAATACAAAGATTAAGAAGAGCAATTGGAATGCTCAGCAAAGCTAGACATTATATTCCTAAACTGGGCCTAAAATCAGTTAATTATGCTTTTTTCCCATCCTCGTGTGAAAAGAGGGGAAGAAAGAAAGGTTCATAGTGTTTTAGTCGGTGGAAGCAGAGTGAGGTTGTCGTAAAAATTGGAATGAAGATAAATAGCGTAAAATTATGAATAATAATTGAAAACACTTCATCTAATAAGTTAAATAAATGAATAGATTGGACTATCGATACCGAACAAACATTTAATAACAGATTTAGTGCTGAGGAAATCAGGATAGAGGATAAGTTTACAATTTTGATTTGGACTTGCGCTAGAAACTGATTCTGGCAAAACAGAGGGATTTCTTCATGAATATAGATTAGTTATTTTTTGACTATGTATTGAATAAATGAAAATCTTCTTTTTTTTTTACTGTAAACTTTATAGCTAGTTTGATGAAAAGGTAGAAAGAGAGGGGAGAAGAATTTGTTAGTGGTTTACTAGAGGTGCAGAAAGAGAGGGGGAGAGAGAGGGGTTAGGTAGTTTTATAAATGGTCAAGAAAAAAGGGAGGGGATATCAGGGTTAGGGTTAGTGTATGGAGAGAATAGAAATGGAAAGGGGATAAAACATAAAATATGCTTGATAAGAGTGGATAAGAACACACAGGCCAATTCCCTTGTGCCTTTTTCTTCTTCTCCGTTTGTACACAACAGATGATAGTGCTCATCTCAGCGCACGGGCTGCGCCTGCAAGCACTATCTTCTGGGTTTCACAGAGAGGTTTTTCAGTGCCTTTCTTGATCATCCTGTGGGCTCCAGCAATAACAGGGACACTTGGTGTTTTCAAATGCTACATTTTCTGTGTCTCGATTCCAGGGACCTTGTACTTAACTAATCTTACAAGTTCCTCTGTTATATTTTACTCATGTCAGTTACCAGACGAGTTTTTGTCAGGTGATCCTTGACTAATACGTCGGGTCTGTTCGTTCTGATGGTCCTATCAGAATCTATCGCAGTCTCATAATATCTTGGTGTTCAGTCCTTCAGTTACTGGGTCTGCTTGGTGTTCATACCAGTTATTTTCTGTTTGTATTCAGTAATGCTTGCTGAGTCTTTAATATATATATTGACCCACTCTGTCATGTCTGGACTTGTATTCTGTTGGTGTTAAAAAAAGAGCTGCTAGACACGGGGGCGGCATTTTGGGTCAGCAACAATTTTAAAAATATTCGCTTGAAAGTTTCGAGTAGGCAAGCTTTGAGCAGCCAGTATGTATCCCTCTATTTCGGCTTTCAATCCGCTGTCCCCGAGCCCCCGATGGTCTACATCAGTGTTTTTGATCCAGGAGGGGCGTGTATTTGTCCGTGCAGAGGTTTATGTTGCCATTCCATTTTAAGCTGTTTATGGCATTGCTCCTTTGCATATTTTTCGCTGTTCATGTTTATATCTAATTCTCTTGCGAACTTCTCGCTTTCTTTTTTCTATCGAGTGCAACTGTTTTGCGCTTCCAAGATCCTTAACTCGTTTTGACATCCAGTCCGAAGAGATTTTGAAGTACATGTTGTCCTATTGCTGTGGTTTTGTTTGGTCAGTTCAAGTTGCATTGTACCCCTACTACCGTTACTTCTAGACAAATACTTATGACCAATATCAGCTTTAGAGTGGTGCATTCTGTGGCATGTTAGTACTTCCCTCATTTTAGTGTCTATTGGCATGTTTGATTCCATTATTATTATTATCATTATCATTATTATTATTATCATCATTATTATCATCATCATCATCATCATCATCATCATCATTATTATTATTATTATAATTATTATTATTATTATTATCAAAAGAAAGAAGGAAAACAAGAATATTTCAAATTATCAAAATATGATATTTATATGGATACTGAATATTTTGAATATTATGTCATTATCTTCAGTCAAATCAAAATGTAATTGGTGCGTCCTGCAATTAAAACCGAAATAGGATTTGAACGGCACACACCTAAGTTCCAAAGTCGAACCTCTTTAAAAAATGTTTTTTTAGAAAATTGATGAAGTCAAATGTCAAGGGAAAACGAAATATAATTTGAAAGTCACTTATCAATGTTACAATAAACGTGTTGTAGTTTTAATTTTTTGGAAAACAATTACCAAAAAGTTCATAGTGAATACGACAAAATTATTGTTCAAGTCATCTGGTTCATCCGAATTTTGACGGATGAAGATATACATTACATCGGGAATTTTCAGTAGTGCTATATCATATATTTAAAAAAAGTAAGACTTTCTTGTTTTTCTTTTTTCTTTTCAATAATTTCTCATATTATCCTCACACACCACAGCAGCGCTGTGGCTGGTATCGCTTCGGCAAAGCCTTTTCCTTCTGGCTGTTGAGCCATTGCAGATGACTGGAGGTTGCAGATTTCATATTTCCAGTAATCTCTTAAGCATACACGCAGACTCCAGAAGTGCGGTGGTCTGCATAGTCTCAATATTTCCTCTTATCTCTAGCTCCTCTTTTTTCCATTTTTCAGTCTTTAAGCACTTTCTATTATTGAAACTACCTTGACCTTCATATTCACGCCTTGTTCAGTTCCCTTGTCAAATTCTAGTATTTCCTTAGTTTTGTGCCCCCTTTCATATTCCCTCTATGATTCGCCAGCACAACCACATTTATTACTTGTCACTTTCTGCTTCACCCCCCCCCCCCGCCCTTGTCGACGATTACTAGGTCTGGTCTTCTTGCAAGTCCGGTCTCTTGCTGATACCATTTGTCCACATCACCGAATCCCAGCCGTTTGCTTACTACCCAGCGTGTAACTGTTGCTACCCTGTCGTGTCTGTTTTGGTACTCCTTTTGGGCTAGTTCTTTCTCTACGTAGGCGGCATTTGTTATTTGTTTGTGCTTTGTAGATTTTCGCCTTGACACAATTAGTCCCGATGCATTTGTTTTGGGTTGCCATTATAATTCCGTTTCCTGCTTCAGGTTTCCTTTGAGTAGCCATATCTATGATCTCTCGACTGTGATATTTTTTGTGTTAGTCTTTCGAATTCTTCGTGTATTTTACCTCTTCCCATTTTTCTTTTCTTGTTGTCTGCTGCGCTACTCCCTCGTTTGCTACTTTTGGTTTTCTATTTCACTGTATCGGGCACTCTTTTTAATGTGTTTACTATTTGCTTGCACAGACTTTTCTCATCCTGTTTTGACCTTTTGGACGCAATCTGCCGCCTCCTTTCCTCTTCACAAACAGTCTATCATTGTCATCTCTGGGGTGTAAAACCTTGTGCTTCGCCATATTCTCCCTCGTTCACTAGTCAATTCCTTATTCATCCAAGAAATGGCCCTGTCAGGTCCCCCCCCCCGTCAACGACTACCAAGTTTGGTCTATATCATCATCATCATCATCATCATCAGTCTTTTAGCGTCCGTCATTGGACATAGACCTTCCCCAGGATTTGCCACACTTCTCTATCATGGGCGTCACGGAGCCAGTACTTCCTGAACTTGTCTAGCTTGTCTCTCCATCTAACATTTTGCCAGCCTCGGTTGCGCATGTAGTTTCGGGGAATCCATGTTGTGAGTCGTGATGTCCATCGATTGTCAGCCATTCTTGCAACATTGCCAGCCCACCGCCATTTGAGATTTTATATGGATTGGTCTATAACCAGTCTACAAATGGTCAATAGCTAGTCTTGAATCGCCTCCAATATTGTTCATGTGTTAATTCCTTTTATCAGATTTCTGTTATTTAGGTTGGTCTCTAATATTTTTTTAACCTTCAAAGGTATTCTTTTTTATTTTCTCTTTTATTTCTTCCCGTAAGTGCAGAGGGAAATGAGCAAAGGCCGTAGTGCAGTTATAATTGTTGCAGCAGTAGTGATAGTAGTAGTAGTGATAATGTCATGAAATCTTTCATTCATCATTATTATTGCTAGCGAATACCCGTAAAGATGACGGGATTAGTTATGTATCGATCAGCACTCTGGAATCAGAGGCTATTTTATTATGTAATTCATTTTAGACAATTCAGTATCTGATTTTAATTTTTTTCAAATCTCAACTCAACTCAAGCTGTTTTAAAGGTTGGTGGGACATGAAGTCTGGAGACAAAATATTATGTTAGAAAAGTCCACACCGATAGCGTGCAGTATTTCCTGTCATAGGATGAAACTTATTTTTGTGAAAATAAAACTTATTTTATAAGAAAATAAAGTTTAATATCATTTTTTTTCATTTAGAAAAAGAACGGCCAAATGTGATAAATCTGGCTTCTTTAAAAATGCTTTTGGCCATAAACGTTTTGATTTGGCAATATTTAAATTTTGAGCCATTTTGATTACGTTGCACTAATATTTTAGATCTTTTCTTTTATTTTCGGTGCATTGCGATGTTTTATAATCAATTATTAATATCATTATTATTATTTGTGACATTTTTGCAAGTTTCTGGCAAAAATGTATCGAACCACGTAGCAACTTCCTTGTTGCAATGTTCTCACAAAAAGATGCGAGAAAAGAATGGAGGATGAAAGACTCTATCAGTTTTCATTTCTGTGACAGACTCTGTCGCAATAATAATAGATTATCACATTTTACTACCATTTTATTGTTTTCTGTTATTGTTTCATTTTAGCTCTGTGTAATGTATTTCACACGGACTAATCAATTGTATATCTAAGATTATAACTGACAACTAAACAACCAACCAAACATTGATTTGCATATAAGGCTTTTATATAGATATCTGTACCTCACAGAAATGAATTACTGTTGCCCCCGTGTGTACCAGAATTGATTAACTTATAAAAAGAAGATATTTTTTCTAATATCATCTAAAAAAATACTATTGTTGGTCCCAATATAGCTATACTTCCAAAAGCTCTAGAATAAAAAGAAGAAAAAAAGCACCCCCCTCCAAAAAAAACAAAACAAAAAAAAAACTGTTTTAGATGGTGCTCAATGATGTACTCATGTAAATTTTCAAGGTTGTAAACTAAAAACTGTGACCAAGAGCGCCCGGACACATACATAGACATTGAAAGAGAGAAGAATCTGTATCCCACTTAGTCAGTTGGTCAGGTGGGCCCTTTGTTAGGCTACGGTGATCATCACTCGTATTATATAATCTGAATGTGTTTTCATCAAATTTCGATATTGGTTGAATTGCTCTTTAAAACAATATTGCCACGTATCACAATTAAAGTGTCGCTCCCAATCTGTGGAAAAGTAGTATCTCTGCGCTTTGACTCGGATCAAAGTGTCACTCCTTGGCTCTTCTACCTAGGATCAGAGAGTAGAATCTATAAGCTCTATCAAAAATTGAAGTATCGCTTCCAGGCACTTCTGTCTCGGATCAGAGAGTTATATCTATGTACTCATTGCAAAGTATTACCTGTTTGGATTTATTCCATAGAGGAAAGAGTAAAGATAATAGTGTAGTAGTGATGATGATGGTGATGATGGTGTACTCATATCAAACATTATTATTATTATTATTATTATTATTATTATTATTATTATTATTATTATTATTATTATTATTATCGACAAAATGTGTTTGAGTTTTTGTCGATCTCGCTTTCTAGAATAATGTGCAAATTATTTATGAGAGCAAAGAAAGAAAGAAAAGAAAATATTGCCGGATCTGAAACGATCAATCCGTTTCTATAGAAAGAAAGCGAACTAATCATGTGAATCGGATTGGCACATCGTCGTCCCTTTGGCTCTGTTTCCATTTGTTCAATGGTACAATGCCCTTGTAGGGCAATCGATAACAATCCTGCTGCAGTTTCTATAGATCTTAAAACAAATGTCAATCATCGGTATACATCGATTAATTTAAATAGCTTTGCTTTTGTTCATACTATATTCACTTCTCTCTCAGTATCTCTTGATTTTGCTACCCTTATATGGGATTATCATTATGAGTTGCGCGTGGAGTAACGATTAATGGTCCTGACGATTGGAAAAATAGCTTGGCAGACTGGATTCTCTACCCTTGAGAGACAACAAGTCTAAGGAAAAGACAACTGTCTAAGATAGTTGTACTCTTAGGTGCTTGATTGCCGTTTTCAAACTGATTGATTTTGGACCAAACCCCACCCAATTTTATTAGAAGTGATCTCTATTTTCGCTTCCCCAATAAAAGACAACTATTAAATAATAAAAGAAGTGCTTTTTTGAAATGACTAACGAAGGAACGTACTTGTTTATTGATACTATACGTCTTTACTTCCCATATGTCGACTCTTTACTATAAACCTTTTCCAAACGACTTTCTCGTACTAAATTGTGTCAATGGCTATAGTTGACTCCCCCAGATTTATTCCACTCCAGCCCAATTATTTAATTGTGGCAGACTTTCCAACACACCTTCGTATTCTGACGCCCCCAGCAATTGAACAATAAGGGTATCAAGCTTGAATAACATTGGTGTATGGAGAGGTGAGATTTGCTGCATGGGCAAGACTTTTTGGGTGCTCTAACTTGAGCAAACTAAACATACTCATCGCCACCAACACCTCAACGACCATCAGAGATTTGGTAAACAAACCACAATACAAAACAATACTACCCGAAGCTGTTGTTTACGTAATACCATGCGAAGATTGCGACAAGGTTTACATAGGTGAGACATTGAGATCTCTCAATAGAAGAATACATGAGCAAAAAAGCCTTGAACTAAATGAAAAGACAAACACCTTAGTCAAACACAGAAATGCGCACTACAACAACTTCAACTTTCACAAAAGCTTTCATCAAAGATATAGACGACCGCAAATTCCTCGAGACCGTCCTTATATCCGTATGCAACTTGATAAATGAAAGGTATTGACATTTCCAAATAGCAGTCACGTTAAACGCATTGATTTCGATCAGTAAAACAACACATTACAACATAAGAATGCAAGGTGTAGGATGATATACACTAGCCCCCTTGAGAGGAGATATGAATACACATTCAAGAAAATACCACATAAGTACGCACTTACATACCCCTTCCCCCGAATGAAGCCATTAAGAGAGAGAGAGAGAGAGAGAGAGAGAAAGAGAGAGAGAGAGAGAATGTATCACCAACAGGCCACACGGACACACATACACTGCGAAAAAGATGAAACAACAAACACTATGCTCCACCCTCTTCATATCCTTCCAGATTTATCCATAAAGCCAAATACTTATCACCCTACTGTATCTACCCCGCTCCCTGCAGTGACAAACACAACATTACAAAACTGACCCTCTTCTCATTCACACCCATGTAAACACACTCCCACTAAGCAACCACACATTCCTTCTCTCAGGCATTTATGCAACAACAGTTTTCTTTATGCTTTTGAAAAGGCCTATATCAAGCCTATCCTTGTGATAATAAATAAATTAGGATGCAGCATTAAGTTTTTATCAAATTCTTTCACTTTCCACGTTGTCAAATCACCGCCATATATATATATATATATATATATATATATATATATATATATATATATATATATATAGAGAGAGAGAGAGAGAGAGAGAGAGAGAGAGAGAGAGAGAGGGAGAGAGAGAGTAAGAGATAGATAAATGGATGAATAGATAGTCATTCAGTCTGGTAGATGGATAGATAGATTTCTCATCATTCAGACAAATAGGGTTATATTTACACTTGTAAGGCTCTACAGCTATCACCAAAGCCTGTGCTGTCTCTCATGATTGTAGAATTAATGATTCCGTGTAATCCCTAGTGATTTCGTGTATCCCCTTGTATTAAGCTGTATACACACATTAGTGGTAGCCAACTCTTTATGCCTAATGTCCACTCTTGCTAATTTCCATGCGGCCCACTAATATTTCGAATGCAGCTATCCACGTAACGGTTATTTTCATTGGGTAAAAGTGACTGGATTTATCAAAAATGGCCCAAGATGCGTAGGTGTGTGTAAGTTCTATTCTCCGATTGGTTTCATCCCGGTCATTCCCTTACTCCGGCCTCTTCTCCGCCTCCTACCTATGAGCCCTATGTTTCTCAATTTTCTCTCTTTCTCCCCCACTCTCTTCTCCTTTCCTCACTTTTTTTATTCTTCTTTCCTACACCCTTTTCCCTCCCTCGTTTTATTTCTCTCTCCTTTTCTGCTTAGTCAATTTTTCTAAATCTCTTCTCCCCCTCCCACTTTGATTCTTCCACTTCTCTCTCCTTTCCCCGTTTATCTTTTCACTCACTGCTTTTTTTCCTTCTTATTCTCTTTCCTTATCTTTCCTCTTTTTGGTTTACCCTCTTCTCTTTTTCTCTTCATCTCTTTTTTCCCCTCCCCTTTTCCCCTGTTTGTTCCTACCCCCACCCCACGCGTCAATGAAATGGTCAAATCCAAAAGGTCAACACTTATTGGTTCCGCAACAAACTGCCAATCGTTGCACCAAACGGGCAGTGGAATTTTTTACATTTCGATTGTAATGTGACCTGCTTTCTTCCAAGCCCGGGGGCAGCCGCACTGGAGGTCGTGATACTTCAGACGAAATAACTATAGCGTAATATCATACAGTTATTGTGCTTGTTTGTATGTACGACCGTTACGCTCTCTGATTGTGATTCATTTTCCTCATGTAAGAAACCGTCGGACAAAACTGTTCAAATAGGTTTCCTCAGTTCTTAAGTTGGTCTGGCTTGTTGACTTCATATGTATCACTCGTACAGGTCGCACCAATAGAGCTAGAGGGCTGAACATTTCAATTTTTACTTCTCATTATTGTCTACGTTTCTTGAATTCCCCCTTAAATAGTTTTTTTTTCTGTGGGTCAATTTATAATGTAAGTTTATGCTTAATTGATCCCTTGATTTCTATCCACTTTTTTTGTTGAAATTCAGACCTTTTTTAGTAATCACTATCCTACAAAGGGCGAGAGCAGTAACTTATTGGTTGATCACCTTTTTTCCAATTTAAAAATTGATCATCCCCAACACACCGGGCTACCGTACTAGAATGAACAGGTAGGGGTCCCGGTTGTGACACTTGAGGCGATATAACTCCTGCATGATATTATACGATTTTACTCTTGTTTGTATATACGACTGTTACGCTTTCTGACTATTGTTCACTTGAAAAATCCCAGATTTACAGGTGTCCCCGTATCTGAAAATAAAGAATTCTTTAAAAAAGAATATTGTGAGCCGAAATGACATAAAGCAAATAAGTAATTATCAATGATCTGTAAGAGAAACATTTAAGAGTGTCCATAGATCATCCCCAATGGTTAAGATGGTTTGTCAGACTGAGTCATTGAAAGAAAAAGAAAAAAAATTCATAATATTGTTAAAACAATGAGTTAGAAGTGAAAGAAAATGTTTCTAACAAGTCTAGAAGTCTTATTCCTCTGTCTAATTCCTCAAGTATTTAATCAGACGAAGTGTTTTAAATGTGTGGGATCTCATATCGACCGTTACCATTAATAGACCAGTAATTAGATATTATCTGAAATAAAATATGAAGATATAAATACTCCTAGAATATTTCTTCTTATATAAACAGTTGTGCTTGTCCAGAATATATGTCACCATGTTAGCAATGATGGAAATGTGTGTAGACGTTTCTTCTATTGAAAGCTGTGTTCTGATAGTTTCAGTCTTCTATCCAAAGTTAGTACTAAGAGGTAAAGAGTCAAATAAAACTCACTGGTGTTTCAGAACTGGATTTATCATAGTAAAAGGAGCTACCAGAAGGACGTCAAAGTTAGCATCCAATCGTCTTCATAGGACTCACCCTGTTTAGGAATCAAGGCTGCCCTTCGAGATTGGTTGCTTTTTAAAGGCTAAAGAACCCAGTCTACACTGCTATTTTAACTAAATAGATGAGGGGGGTGGAAAAATGGATTCATTACAAGAGCATGAACACATGAAGAGTGAACGTTAACAGCTTCAATCGGAGTTTGAACATGGCTTGTTAATTCCACTAGCCACGCCATGAACCACGACGCTATTTGCAACCCCCGCATACATACACATGTCTATTAAACTTTTTAGCACATAAACATATAAGCAAGATAAAAAGACATAAACTGAACCACACCCCAATATCAATTGTGGTCAGAGAGGCATGGGCTTACCTATATAAATAGGCGATTAAGATAAATTGCATTTTTACACCTGGATTTATTTACCTACCTATTTACATATCCTCACCTGTTTGACTAATTATCAAACTGCCTGCAGACATGCATCTACCTACACCCATTTGTGCACATAGATATGTTTCGATATATATATATATATATATATATATATATATATATATATATATATATATATATATATGTGTGTGTGTGTGTATGTGTGTGTGTGTGTGAGTATGTGTGTGTTTAATGTCTATTTATGTGGGAATCTTTCATTGATACATGTTTTATTGAAGATGGCAGACAAGGAATGTTTTCCTTTTCTTATTTATGCATTAAAGAACGTGTTTGTAGACCTGATGGATGCAAATATTGTCCCCATATGTGTGATTGAGCGCTTTTGGCCATACATTCGGCCACCTTATTTCCTCTTGCCATAAATTATCTTATAAAGGTTTATATATATATATATATATATATATATATATATATATATATATATATATATATATATATATATATATATATATATATATATATATATATATGTATGTATGTATATATATAAACAAATAGAACTATATAAAATCTTCAAGGAAACTCTGTAGCAATAGAATAGATAGTAATGACAAGAGAAAAAGAGGTTTGGCAAGTCATTCAACAGAAACAGTCTAATGAGCAACAGGTTTAGGGTCGTCAATTAAGAAATATTTTCCAAACGTAAAAAATGTTTCAATTTTCAGCCCTTAGTTTCATTGTTGCGGCTTGTGCGCGTACATAGATATCAAAAACTGAAAAACCCTTTTTTTGATGCTGACTCCGTTGTGGTTGATGGTTTTTGATGAACTTTTCAACGAAAATTCATAGCATTAAAGTAAAGACATCGAGATATAAAAAACCTATTTAATTGTAACCAAATGCACTCGATGGCTTAATCAGACGAGGCATCTTTCAGGCACATAACATGTAGATCCTCACCTGAAGTCGAACGCACTCAAACTGATCAAATTACAATTATTTCATACAATTTTCAATTTGGGCCAATGTTCTTAAGGGATAGAATAACAGCACGATCGGTGAGAATCGAACTTATACCAGGAGTCCAGTTAATGTCTGGTTGCATTTACCAAACGGCCATGAACACTTTAGGTCTCAAAACTGAAATGTAATACTAAATTGAGGGTTCGATGTACAGTGAATTTAATTGCCTTATGTTGAGGCCCCTTCATCCTACCAAGTTATGTTAGCATCACAATGCTGTCATATATTTATCCCCATATATCCAGGAAGAGTTTTCCATACCCTAATATCTATATCTAATAATTTCCTTTAAAAGAATCTGTTTGCTATCCTGTGTTACTTGGCACTACCAAAGAACAGATCGGTCAAAACGTTACTTGAATAACAAAAAAAAAAAAACAAGTTGAATAAATTCAACAGTGTGAGAAAACACGCTTGAACCTTCTTTACTTATTTTAAGAGCATCTGAACATGTGCACTTTTTTCTGACACGTGAATTATAAAAACAATCACAAGTTTTACCAATGGAGATTACGACAGATTAGAGTTGTACTAATCTGGCAAAACCACAAGATCAATTATCGACGAACAACAAAAAATATAGAACGTGGGAAAACTTTATGAAGAATACGGGTGTCCTTTGATATAGTGCATTACATGGGTCGTAGACCAAAACATTATTGTCACTTCCAGAAAACATCGAATAAAAACAAAATTAAAATATTGAATTGGCTTTCTTTAATTTACAGCCAATTGCCGGATAATTACACAATGTTTTGTTCAAGATTTGTTCGATATTGTGATGAAAACAACACTTTCGTTTACTAATGAACTTGCTTTGGCATTCGTAATTGACTATTGATAATCTGCAGTTCAGTTATAATATGGTTATCTTTCTTGGACTCGATGCCTTCGTTGTCGAGGGAGTCAACTGGGTAATGTTGTTACATATGAAATATCGTGTTTTGAATTTTAAGGAGAAGAGTGATATCAAAAACCAAAAAAAAATGTATATGTTTAAATAAAATATTGACCATTTGAAGCATTAATATTTTCAAACAATCCTTGAATGATAATATACCACCCATAAAAGATGATTTTGGTTTATGGTTCACAATTCAGTAAAAGTATGAATTATGGCTTCCCTATTATCTAAACTTTTATCACGTATATGAAGTTGAAAATGCTTCAAAAGATGATTGTTTTGTCACAGCAAGATTTTCCTTGTTGCAAGAGATAACATACTCACACACACATATATATGTATATATATATGCGTGTGTGTGTGTGTGTGTTCGCTGTTGAAGTTAGCCTCAATGAACTTGCGATAAAAAATCAACCAAAACATCAAGATGACAAAAAAAGCTAGCCAAAAAATATTGAAAAAGATAATACGTTATCTTATTTGATATTCTGTGAGTCGGATAATATTCAAAATTTTACTTTCCAAACATTCATTCATCATTGAGATTATGAAGTAATACTGGATGATGGAAAAGTTTGGACCCAGAGGCGGTTCATAATGGACATAAGGTAAGTATAAATTTATTATCACCTTACACAAATGACTAAATTTTTTCAAATCAATGTTCCACTTGAATATTTACAGCACGTGTTCGAATGGACGTCTATCCACTTCTGGACACTTTTGTACTCAGTTCAAACAAGACTTTTGCATTTGTCAGTCGCGACGCCCATGATAGGGAAGTGTAGCGAATCCTGGGGAAGGTCTATGTCCAACGACGGACATTGACAGAATGATGATGATGATGATGATGATGATGATGATGATGAGTAATATTCCTTCTTATGGGGTTGTTTTGTTATCTTGTAAAACTTGTTCGAAACCATCAACCAAAAATATTAATGTAGGTTTCTTCAGGTTTTACGTTGGACTGGCAAGCTGCCTGTCTATCTATCATGCGCACAGACTGTGCCAATAGAGCTAGAGGGCCGAAAATTCAAACACATACTCCTTATTATGTGAAGTGAAAAAAAACCCCTCCCCATAGGTTCTAATTGGTGTTTACTTATGTAAGTTCATGCTAAACTGATCCCTTGGGTTTTTGTCCGGCAGCATTTACATTTGTTTTTTGAAAATTCAAGCTTTTTCACTTCCAAACAAATAGAGAGAAAGATGACTCATTCATTGATCAAACCTTTTTCCATTTTTTTAATTGGTCACCCCAACGTGGTATGCTGTCAAAAAACTTTCTATTACATGACTAACCAGAACTATGGGTGTAGGAGTGTTAGTTTTTGTTCATATGGAATCCGTTGTCCTAGCTTTTATCAACATATCTGCCGTGGTATAACAAGCTGAAAGAAATATATGTTAGATATATCCCCCCATGAAACTACCCATGGGTCCAGACTTCTGCAGCGCCCAGTATGAATAAATAATGAGTGATTAAAAGAAAATGATTTGTCGTTGGTCGAGCTTCTTTGTCAAGAGCAGCGGATATCG
Source organism: Thysanoteuthis rhombus (assembly GCA_963457665.1). Classification (NCBI taxonomy): domain Eukaryota; kingdom Metazoa; phylum Mollusca; class Cephalopoda; order Oegopsida; family Thysanoteuthidae; genus Thysanoteuthis; species Thysanoteuthis major. The sequence goes on along the minus strand of OY735240.1, from coordinate 5,618,810 downwards.
TTAAGAGTCACGCATGCGCAGAAATTGATCTACACAAGCTTCAGCCTGTTAGGACTGACAGTTTATGAAGACCCCCCACGGCGATACAATTATCATTATCACCATAGCATAGTACCCGTAAAAATGATAGGATTATTCGCGTTTGGATAAATTGTAAAAATATCTGTAAACATAAAAAGTAAAGCAACCGTCTTTTGAGAGACAACTCACATTGGAGTATTAATGACTGGTGACGAAGTCTCAGTTCCCATTGTGTACGTCAGCTCAGGGATCATTGGTCGAGACCAGGACTTTATTTTCAAAAAAAAAAAAAATTGACAGGATGCAGTTCCACCGAAAGGATACCTTCACTTCAATTATACAACTTAGAGTGTTCTCAATCAGCTGCTGAGTGCAGAGAGAAAACTATCCAACTGACACATTTCTCACATTCTTCGCTCATACTGGAAATCGAGCACAAGACCTGCTGCACGTAAAACAAATGCAATAACCATTACACTATCTGAGCCACTAGTTTGTCAAATCATTATACATCATACGAATAGATGTTTCAGTATAAATGTTGAACAAAATTTATTACGTTGGTTTTGTACAATTTTCCATATTCTCTGTTTTTAATACTTTTAAAACAATAAGGTAACCCAATAGGGTGAAAAAGGAAACTGAGTAATCAGCAGCAGCAGCAGTAGTGGTAGTAGTGATATCACCTGCAGCGATTGCCCACCTACTTTCTGCGAACATGCGCACACATACACACGCTCAAAATAGCTTAATTTGTGTCTATGTGTTCGCAGTAAACCTTCCCTTTCGTTCTTTTTGTTTTTAGCGAAAGAGAAAACCAACAAGCAAAGAAAGTGACAAGGCTTTCTATATTATAAGATTGCTTGCAATTCATATCCGTTTTTGCCGACATTACAACATAGACAAATCTACAAATTAGAGAAACAAATTCTGATCATTCTGTGCAAGGACAATTCTGCACCACAAGGACCAACAGAAACAAACTATGAAGTTGAACCAATTTATTGAAAGACAAAAATTAAAATTATTTCCTAAGTTAAAATATCTATCACGGATTAATTCACTAATGTAGTTCAGATGGGTAACGTATAGTTTGCTGGTATTCCAGTCTGTTCGATTTTCATTGTCATTATATATATTCTGCATCCCAAAATGAGTTTCATAACAAACTGTAGCGTTGAAATGATTCATCACAAAAACTAAAAAAAAGTGCATGCATTACAGTTTATCGAATAGTGAATGACTAACTTCCTTATTGTTGAATAAGTTCAAAAACAAGCTATGGAGTAGAAACGATTTATTGAAATAAATCAACTCGAAAGTAACTTGGAAAGAAAACAACACCGTCGTAGAGTTGCCAAATACGATTATTAGGAGTTATCAGATATATATAAATGTATTTAATTGTCGGCGCAGAATAGTCGTGTACATTATAGTCGGTGTATATTTGTCTTGTGCGGTAGTGTCACTGGGGTAGTGTCAGAATACTGAAAAGACTTGCTATCGCTTGAACTCCAATAGAAGTCACCAGAAACAAATGGTGTGAAAATTCAACGAATAGAAAATAATGATAACAGAGAGATGACAACAACAACAACTACTACTACTACTACTACTACTACTACTACTACTACTACTACTACTACTACTACTACTACTACTACTATAGTTTCTGTCCTTTCCTCTCTTCTCTTGGTGGTATCAGCTCCATCAGTCACAATAAACACTGCCTCAGCAATGAGGAAACCTTTGATGACTTCCATTAGACATACGCTTTTGTCACCAGGCAACGTTATGAAATATAAAAAGCAACAAAGACCCGGGAAAATACTAAGCATAATCGAATGATAATGAACTGATGGTCTAGAAATGCATTACTTAATTGGAATTTACCAAAGTGGGTTGATCAGGAGAACTCATTTATTAGGGAAGGCACCCTCTCTCTCACACACGCGAATACACACACATACACAACGCACACACACACACACACACACACACACACACACAACACACACACACACACAACACACACACACACACACACAACGCACACACATACTCACACATATATTATTAGTCGTTGTAGAATTACTACAACCGTAGGTATCAAAGTTGGCAACGGGTTCTATCCTTTTTATATGTGCATATGTTTGTGTGTTCGTGTGTTTGTGTGTGTGTTTTTTAATGTTTGTGTTTTCCATTGCTACGGGCCATACAGACTTAAAAATTAGCATCAGTACTCCATTAACCCCTTTCTAAGATGCTTTTTTGATTTATTGAAAAAAAAAAATGTTTTAACATTTTTAGAGCCTCATTTTGATGGGTTGCTTAATAACATCTACATCCTCCAGAATCTAGATATTTCTAGATGTGTTTTTACTTCTTCTTAGATGTTTTCCACTGGAAAACGCCAATAATGCAATAAATAGAATCCATTCTGATCATATTTATTCTTCAATGGAATTTTTTTACACAAATTCAAATTTTAACGCTACAGTTGTTCAATTATTGACTATGATGGCAAGTTATTATTTGCATAGAATCAATACCATAATTTTGCTCTTGAAGGGTTGGCAGCTTAAGGCATTTATTTTTTCACAAAAATATTTCTTTCAACACAATCTCCATGTCAATATACTTAATTCGAATAACGTATATATATATATATATATATATATATATATATATATATATATATATATATATATATATATATATATATATGTATCTGTATCTGTATCTGTATGCTTGTGCTATATATTCTGATGAAGCTTCTACTGGCCCAGCAAGCCGGAAGTGGATTATGATGAATCGCGTAAGTAAAAATGAAGAATAATTAACAACGCACGGACAAAATAAACTCAACCAACGTCTCCACCTCTCCACGATATTTCGAGTAAGAAGGGAATATTCTTTTAAATCCATTTGACCGGCCCTGTCTCCGACCAGCACAAGATAACGATGACCTGATTAGTGAGAGAAGTCGGTCAACGCTGTAGGCTTGTATTGATGTAAGAGAGAATTATTGAGATTATCTACGGTCTACAGCTTTATCTTTAGGGAAGTAACGGAAATATAGCTTAACAGCTGCAGGGGATTTAGATTTAATCCACTCTTTGGATTAAGACGGATGGATTATGGCATCTTACTCTTGAACTATGTCGAACAGAACTGCTTTTTTCTTCCTACCTCATCCGACATTTATATATGTATACAATATATTCATAATGGATACGTGTATATATATATATATATATATATATATATATATATATATATATATATATATATATATATATATATAGTTACCCCTTGATCTTCGCAGATGCAACAGGAAGACGAATACAAAGATTTCTAAATAATTATTCCTGACACCCTCAAACACTTTCGGTCTTCAAAACCCACAAATCATGTATCATAAGCAATAAACAAACTCTTAACCATTTCAAAATTGTAGATGTACGATTAAAAAAATGAATACCGTAATTGAAAAAAATTAGATTTTATAACTGACTTCATTTTTCCTGATGACGTATTTATCATTTATTGCAGAATCATCATTTTTTGTACTCAGAAAATCTTCTGTGAGTATGCGAAAGTGTTTTTTTTTTCTCTTTCTTACAACTTACTTTATGCTTCACACATATTCATAGAGAGATATTTGCGTTGGTAAAATGACAATTGGAAGATGAGAAATTTAAGCGAAATGACGGGTTTTACATCGCGAAAAAAAAATCATTATTACTTGGACACGTTCTGATGCTTTTCCATTGTTTCCCGCCATCTTTATCAGGGAAACTTGCAGTGATTGCCAAGAAACTCGTATGCTGATTTGGTTTGAAATAAGAAGGGCCTGTCCAGTAACAAAATCATCGAAATATGCACACTTGACAATGTTTTTCAGCTTCAACGGAAATATCTTCAAACGATTATTAAGTTCATCGATAAGAGGAGGTTTAGCTTGACTTTTTCTTGAATTTCCGAAATCAGACCTATGCACATATCATATCCCAAACAGCGTCCTTCAACAGGCCCCTCTTTGAGCCCAAACCTGACTCTTCTCCCTCACAAATACACCCCTCAAATCTCAAACATGTAAGTAGCGTAGAGTTTTCACTGCAACCACTGCAAGTTTCACTGAAAAAGGCGACCCACGTGATAATGAGAATTTTTGTCATGTAACATTTGTTTTTATTGCTTAAATTTCTCTTCACCTTTCAAATGTCATTTTACCAACATTCTGTCGGATCACCTCATATACGCACAACACACACACACACACACACACATATACACACGCATACATGTATACACATATATATATAGTGTGTGTATTGACACAGCAATTTCTTGTTCAAACATGTTATTAGAAAGAATGATCGGATAAACGTTGTCTATTCTTTTTTTTTTCTTATTCACATTTGAAGAGTCAAAAAGTTTCTCAACAGATTGGTTTACAACTCCAAATTGCAGACTCTTTTAAAAGAGGGCAACAAGTTGAAAAAAAACTCAACAAAAATACCCCAGTCTAACTAAGTTTACAAACTCATTCTTGAGTATGGGCTGAAATATCTCTCATTTCAGGATTTCACGTCTTTGGAACGTTTTTACGTAATTTCAATCTTGCCATTAAACAGTTTTCACGCAAACAAGTAAAGTTACTAACACACACACACACACACACACACACACACACACACACACACACACACACACATATATGTACTGTAATCAAATAATTTTATAATGAAAAGATGTTTACGACGATGAGTTTCATGACATAATGAATTTATAACAATGAAGTTTTTATCTGTTGGTTACCATGGTGTCCAAACTACCATTAACATTCCCTTAAAACACCACAGCAGTACAGAACTACAAGACTGGAAATGCATCTTTCTCAACTTGTATCCATAATTTTCCAGTCAATGTTTTTTAGGCCCGATCATCATGTTTCAAGACATGAAGCATTAATTTGATTACCTGGACAGAGGACGATGTCAAAACATTCGAGCTGGTAGGGTAAGATGATGTTCTCCAGTATCAAATACGACCACGGTCACTTCATTTTTTAAGATGTTGCTTTAGATGAAGTATCATATAAAAAGTAATTAATCCATTCGCTGCAATGGCCTTTTTCCAACGATCTTCTGGTGATAACATGTTATCTCTTAATATTTTTTTAGGTTAAGTGGTCACGAATTCAGTAAAAACACGAATTATGAGGTCCCTTTTACTTAACTTTTTATTATGGATATGAAGTAGGAAGCATATCAGTATACTTCAAGACGTCATATACCAATTCTCAAAACTAAGACACGGTTGGATGAAAAATGATGGATGAAACTATTTAGCTCAGTTTACGTTGGAACCATTTTTTTCTAATTTTTAACTTTTACATTGAGTTGCTGAACAATTCGCGCTATGCAAGTCTTCACTCCAAATACTTTGTGCATGTTAATAAAATATTAGAAACTTTCAACTAAAGCTGTCACCATTTTCATGTTGGGACGGGTGGCTGACTGACTGACTATGTTTGTATCACGTGTACACATCGCGCCAATGGAGCAAGAGGGCTGATAATTTAAAGTTTTCTCTTTATTGTCTAACTTCTTTTCCATATCTTCTTTTCCATATCTTCTCCCCAACCAATATATTTTTAAAATTTTGCAATGTAAATTCATGCCAAATTGATCACGTGCTTTGCGTCCATCAGCATTCTCTGTTTTTTTAAAAATCAATCTTTTGTTTTGTGATCACTACACAAATAAAATGCGAGAGAAGTGACTTATCCATTTTAATAATTTTTTAATTGATCACCCCCAACACAGCTTGCATCCGCCAGACGTTGGTCATGTAACGGTTTCTATTGAGTGACTACCCAGACTTGTTTTTTTTTCTTTATTTTCTTTTGTCTCCCACTTTCCATCGTTTTTTCTCTCCTCTTCTGACGTATTCGCCGTCTGTGTCTGCTTTTGTTCTTTTTCGTTTTTCTCGACTCCACCTTTTCTTCTATACTTTCACAGCTTTTCTCTTTCTTTTCCTTTCTTTCTTCTTAAAAAAATTGTCCGCTCTGCGTTCTCTCCACTTCCTCCCCTTCTTTGTTCTCCGTTTCCTCCGACCGTAAGTCTCCCTCTTTTCGTCTCTTCCTGACTCCATATTTGGCATCCTCTCCTTCTTTAGTAATAATTCCTCTTTTGTAATCCTCTCCGTCTTCAAAACACAATATCCTCCCCCCCTTCCCCTTCTCTTCCTCCTCCCCCTTTTTCTTTTTCTTCTCAAACACAATAAGATCCTTGGGGCGTTATGTTTTCATTCCATTCGCTGTCAGCGTATCAATGCGTTATTCGGCTTCTCCTTCCTGCTCGAATCCAGTCTTAAGGCTATTCAACGCCTACGCTAACGAAATCACATTTTGGCTCAAGACGTTTGCTCACACCACACAAGATAACAGGCACGTACTTTTACTGCTCTTCCTCCAACTATTCAATTTTCTCCTTCTTTCCCGTCTTCCGCTCACCTATCTCTCTCCCTCTTTCTTTTCCCCAACCTCTTTCTCTCTCTTTCTATATCCCTCTTATTTTCTCTCATCCTCTCTCACTGTGCGAACCAAATCACATTTGGCTGAAGACATTTGCAAACCACGCAAGATAACAAATGCTTAGCCGTTTACAATAGATTCAAATATTCCTCTTATTGTTTGGCGTCTTTCTCGTTCGCTAGTTATTCATTCATTTCTCCTTTGCTCGCAGCCAGGCCAGTCAGAGGTTCCAGGGGTTCGGGGGAAGGACCTTTGGTTTGCTTTATAGAGTTTAGTGCAGACATCAGTCTCTTTCGTAGGATGACTAATGTGATCTCCGCAGTAAGCTCACTGCATGATCTCCTGCGGCTTACGGTAACCATTCGGGTACTGAATAAGCTCAACATTGCCTTACATTGATGACCCTATGGAAATCTAAGTGTCCAACACAATTTGACTGTAACCTCGATTTATATTTACACCTACCCCTTATAACCTCTCCGCCGCCTCAGGCCCTATTTCAATGTTCATCGCTTCGTTCTAACTGACAGCCGTAGACCAATCATCTGGGAGTTACGACAAGACTAACTGAAATTAGAATAGAATAGATTTTAATCAGAAATGAATAGACTGATCTGATAGTCCCTCTACAAAAATCGTCTCATGACCACCGTCTTTTGGACAGTGATCACTAAAATGTCTGAATTTTCGAAAGAAACAAGCAAGAATGCTACCAGACACGAACTAAGGTATCACTTCAGCATAAACTTACATTGCAAACTACTGAAAACCTATCCTGGGGAGAATTTAAAAAAAACAAAAAACAAAAAACAAAAAAAATTCTTTCTCCATCGGTGCAGCCTGTACACGTGATACTTATGCCAGCTAGACCAACTTAAAAACTGATGAAACCTATGTTGACAGTTCTGATTGACAGTTTCTGATATTCAAGACAAGACTTGGACAATTGCTTGACCATAAAGAAAGAGTCGCAGACCAACTCACTTAGCCATTGACGATGTGGAAGTGCTGGAAGCAAAGTGTTTTTTTTTTTACACCCATCCCCATTGTTCTTTAGTGGAAGGTTCAGTTCGTCGTTTTAATTGCCAAATTGATCCCTTATTCTGTGTCTACCCCTGTTTTTTTAGAGATCACTGCCCAACGAAAGGTTAGAGGAAGAACTTATCCATTGATCACTTCCTTCTCCAATTTATTAATTGCCCAACAAGGCATGTTGCCAAAAGACGTGGGTCAAGTGATGGTTCTTATTGAATGACTAACCAGACCTATTTTCTATTTCCTTAAGGCCATCTTTACGCCTACATAAACCAAAACACTTCGGTTAGCAGGAGCTTCGGCGTTGGCAATAGATGCAGAGATTTTGTTTTTTATGATTCTTATCGTCTTTTTTGTTTTCTTATGCTTACTCTTCATCTAGAGGTACGGAGCGATAAAACTGTTAACGCTACGGATATAGCCATCATCATCATCATCATCATCATCAGCAGCAGCAGCAGCAGCAGTCTTTTATAACTGTCGTTGAACAGAGATTTTCCCCGGGATTCGCCATACCTCTCTATCGTGGGCGTCGTGGAGCTGACACTTTCTGAATCTGTCAACTCCATCTCTCCATTTTGTATTCTACCGATCTCGGTTGCGCATGTGATCCATGTTGTGAGTTGTGATGTCAATCAGTTATCCAGCATTCTTGCACCATGACCAGCCCATTGCCATCTGTGTTTTCTAGTGGATTATATGATCTCTCACACTCCTGAGCCGAGTTCAAACTCCTGCTTAGACAGTCTGTGTTTGCTCCGCTCTAATGCCCTTGTGAAAAACATGAATTCATTTCCCCTCTTAACCAGATATGGGCAAATAGTAATACTGACTTGGCTCTCTATACATGGTGGGCAAGAAGTCTAAAAGGATAACAGTTTCCAAGACCAGCCTTAAGAGTGATACGCTTCATCAATCTATCTTGCCTTTGACACATCTATCCATTAAATCATCTTCAGTGTTCTAAAATCCTTGCGCTGAGTTACAAGATAAGTAAATGAACTGGGAACTCATCACGTCAGCCCCACCTTACTACATTGATATCACAGGTCGTGAAATTTCTTGCACCTATAATAACTCTTAAAGGGAATACTATTTAATCATATCTATACATCCTGTAATATATTTTAGATACTTAGAACTGGTTTATATAGTTTTAGAGTTTCTGCACTTAGAATGATCAGTTTTCTGAGCAGTTCCTGCTTAGAAAACTGATCATCTTAAGTCTTAAGGTCGAAGCTGTAGCTAGCTCCAAGTTTTTTTTTATAGTTCGATGTACATAAAAGTTGGATTTTGGTCTAAAGTCTCCACTGCGAAATTTCAGCTCAATTTGACAATCTATAAGGCAACTCCATTGAAAGAAAATGTGAATGGTACAAAGCCCCTTTGCCAAGTGTATTTTTTAAGTAGATCTGCTGCTTCTTTCTTCTTCCTTATCGAAAACTTCTATCTCTTTTTCTCTTTGTTCCGACTCATTGTTTCATTCTCGATCATTTTTTACGCATCCATTATTTTACCATTTATCTTTTATCGTGGGCGTCGCGGCCTTAAGTTCTCCTGAACTTGTCTAAATCGTCACGCCATCTTACTTTGCACCGTCCACTATTTCAGATATGATCTCTGAGGATTCACGTGGCGATTCGTGTTATTTAACAGTGGTCTAGCATATCACAGAATGGTCGTCCAATTGTCATTTGAGTGTTCTAATGAATTTCATGATAAGTCGAACCTGTGTTTTTCACAAATATAATCTCCCAACCTGATGTTGAGCATGATCCTTTCTTTTGCACGTTCCTTATTGTGGTGTATGGTACGTTGTATCTTGGGTGTGCCGTATGGATGCAAAAAATGCAAGAAATATTCAAGTATATGTAAAACGCAACGGACAGTAAACGCCTGTTTGGTACAATGTAGGGAGGGTTGATCCCGATTGTAAATTGTAAAGTTTTCGCACCTTCACTCGTTCGATGGTACAAGCAGTGAACAAATAAAGAGAAATGAGAGAATTAATGTAAGAAAAACAGAATTTGTATTTGACACTATTATCTGTGGGTAATAATGTCTAATTCAGTCTCTGCTTTCCATCAATTCTCTAATTTTTGCCAACAGGATCAGAGCTCTTTTTCTTTTTCGTCTTTCTTCTTGTTCTTCTTGTTCTTCTTGTTCTTCTTGCCATTTTAATTCTTGTCCTTCCCATCCATCTTCTACTTCTTGGTGGTGGTGGTGGTTGTTATTGTTGTTGTTGTTGTTATTCTTCTTCTTCTTCTTCTTCTTCTTCTTCTTCTTCTTCTTCTTCTTCTTCTTGTTTTTGATCTCTTACACCCTCTTTTCCTTTCCTCTCTTTGAAACTGTGTCTGTGTTATTCTTTGTTTCACCTCTTTGTTTCCTTCTCTTCCTTCCCCCATTTCCCTCTCACTCTCTTCTTTTTATCATCCTTTTTTCCCCTCCCTCTCTTTATTCTCCCTTTCTCTCCATCATACTATTCTCCTTTCAATATCCCCCCCCTTCAATTATTCTCATATATTAGGCATATTTTGATTAAAGCCACAAACATATAATAACAAGAGAATAAACAAGAAAAGCTTCGACCAAAGAATAACAAAATAACAAAAAGGGGGGCAGGGTGGGAAAAGGATGTGATGTAAACTGTGGAATCGTGTACATGTGGGGGGCTATGAATTTTACATTGTGATTCCAAAAGACAATTAATAGCTACTCTACAATTGTTTCTAATTCATTTGAAAATAATAGCAATCCAAACGACTCTACCTAGAATACTGTAATTACAAACAGTCAATATATTCCTGTTAAATGAAACATCGATTACAAGGAATAGCCACTTAGTACGACCAATCTTGTAAGAACAGAATCAATATCCTTCTAATATCTAATCATTTTCGAGCAAAATCTTCATCGTTATCATCATCATCACCATCAGCAGCAGCATACTAAGAGACCGTTCCCACGATTCGCTTGACCTCTCTGTCTTAGACGTCACGGAACCAATACTCATACCTTCTACCAGCCACAGTTTCACATATGATCACTGGGGATCTATGTTGTGAGTCGTGTTTACCAGCTCATTGCCATTTGACTTCCCCAATGGACTTTATAATATATTTGTGCTATCTTGCGATCTTCCCATGTGATATTAAACAAGATTCCCTCTTGTTGACGTTGCATAGTTCTCATTTTAAGGAGTCGATCTTCTGCTTGGGTTCCATGATTTGGCTTCATAGGTGACAGTATTTGTGGTACGTGCTCCGACAGAATATATCTATATTGATTTTCAGTTAACAAATTAAGAAATTGAATCAGTCAAACGTTCTGAAAACGCCGTTAGATGCTGTAGTCAAACGGCACATCAGTGTGTCGTGAAGCAGTTTTTGAGGAAAGTTGATCCTTGTTTTGTTATCGTGGAATCGTGCATCAAGTGCAGATGATAAAGATAAAGATGTTGTATACAACGTGTATTTCAGACGATTTTTAAAAAACTTAATGACATCCTCTTCAATGACATCTTATTTCAATGTGAAGTAATAACGAATACGCACAAAACTTTCAAAATCTTTTGAAAACCATGATCAACAATATACTTATGGCAACAGCATTGATAAATTATTGTTCTGTTCGACTTATGGGCACGTTATTATCATTCATTTTATTTTATTTGATCAAATCTATCCTTTAAAGCTGATGATGTGTTTCGACCATTTTAGTGCCTAGATTAATATGTGCCATCAGATGACAAGGGTTGGAAATCACTGATCAAATTGCATTGACAACATGAAGCATTATACTGCTTATAATCGAGGAGTGTCATTATCATCCAAAGGCTATTGAAACCATACTTTGCTATGGTAGTCCCATCAAATGACTAAATCAATTCTTTATCTCATTTCTGATAAGGGCTGGGAATGAAACAATCCAAATCCAATAAGAACAACAACAAGGAGGATTCGTGTCTCAATAAGCCATTGAATTGTCATGACAAGTAAATAACAAAATGTAATCAAACTTGATGTTTATTGCATGTATATTGTGACGTACGGGTGCGAAATATGGGAATTAACAAGAAGAGACTGAGACTTAGAATCATACAGAGAGCCATGGAAAGAGCAATGATAGGGATAACTCCAAGAAATAGAAAGATATCAAAATGGATCCGTTGGTGGACCTGGGTAAAAAATATTATGATATTAATTAAGCGACAAATACGGAGATGGGCCTGACATTCAGTCCGAAGAAAGGACGAGATATCGTGCAAAAGGTTAATCGATTGGTGCCTACGGGACTGAATTTTTGCCGGTGAAACATGACAGAGATTGGCGTAATCAGGTTCGTCATGGAAGGGTATGGGGAAGGTCTTTGTCCCACAGAGGATCTATAAAAGCTACTGCAGTTGATATGTATTTGTTCACTTTTTCCGTGTGTCTAAATGAGAGAATTCCTGTCATGGTTGCTGTTTACAAAGTTGGTATTGTGAAATAATTATAGCAAACAGATAATCATATTAAACTCCTGGAAAGCTTCACGCCCATTGTGGTGTGTCAAATAAATTGTCTGTCTAACTGCAGGATATTGATTCCGTAGGAACTGACTTTCATTAGCAATTCTTTATGTTGAGATGGAGAGAAGAAAAACAACAGAGGAAAAGTGTAAAAATACGTGGCTTGTACATGGAAAACATTACTGTTGAGCCAGAACATTATGACCAACAGCATATTGTGAGAATGATAGCGGCTATATCGTAACAAAGTGTCAAGGTCAGAGGTATATAAACAGATGAGCTGACTTGAGTACTTCATTTATTGCTGTTATGACCAAGAAGAAAGATTTGAGAGACTTTTATAAAGGTCAAATAGTTATTGCCAGAGGTGGTTCAGAGGATTTCCAAAACAGCATAGCTTGTGGGATGCTCACATTCAATATCGGTCAATATCGACGGTGGACTGAGCCGGAAAAAGTACCAACCGCCGACAAGATTTATCGATGCAAGAAGTGAACAGATGCTTTCCTCAGTATAAGCTAACAAAAAGCTACTGTGACGCAAATTGCAGATAACTCCTATCAAGAGGAAAGGCAGAAAGCATTAAAGTACACAGAGTACACGAAACCTTGTTGTGTATTGAGACGCGTAGCTGCCGGCGTATCAGGGTGTCCATGCTAACCGATGTTCGTAAAGGAAAGGGTTAGGTGTCGGAACTGGAAATTTCATCTTTTCCTGAATAGTGTGTGTTTGCATCGTCCTCCCATGGAAGCGATGACGCTAGGATGCAAAGTGAGAAAACAACGTTCTGCTAGGAAACACCAAGGCTTATTATTCACGTGGAAGGTACTTTCTCTCCACTCCTGCATTATCACCTGTTCATTTGACAAACATATGTCATACTGTCATACCACGATGGTTGATAGAGAAGAGAGGAAGATATTTGTACAATAGAGTAAACCACTCTCTCATAACTACTACCCAGACTAATAACCTTAGTTGCCAAGTTTGCCCCTATCTATTTATAATTGTTTGAGAAATTTGAGCATGCTCAACCTTCAAAAACAAGATGACCTGCATAATCCTGAAAAGTAGAGTATACAATCAATGCATCCTCCCATTAGTCACTTATGGAGCTGAAACATGGAACCTAACCAAGAGACAAACCCGCAAACTGAGAACCATGCAACGCACATGAGAGAATCATGCTCAACTTCACATGGAGAGATCACTAGACAACACTATGTATAAGGAAAAAAACGGGAGTCCAAGACATCATATAATCTACTAGAAAACTTAAATGGCAATAGGCAGGTCATGTTGCAAGAATGACAGACAACCGATGGACATCGCGACTCACAACATGGATCCCCAGAGATCCCACGCAAAACTTGGGCCGACAGAATACAAAATGGCGAGATGAACTAGAAACTTTAGAAAATACTTGCTCCGCAACGTTCGTGATAGAGAATTGCGGCAAATCCTGGGGAAGGTCTATGTCCAACGACGGAAGTTAAAAGAATGATGATGATGATGATGATGATGATGATGATGATGATGATGATGATGAAGATGAAGATGATGATGATGGATTTTCTAATTTAAAATACACAACGAAGAAATCATCATCATCATCAGCAGCATCAACCTTTTTAAAGCCCGTCGTTGGGTATGGACCTTCCCCAGAATTCGGCAGATCTCTCTGTTGCAGGCTTCGCAGCACCAATATTATCTAGACCTGACTTTGTCGTCACACCATCTTATTTTCTGCCGGCCGAAATTTCGTGTATGATCTCCTGGGATCCATGTTTTGAGTCCAGCGATTGTCTGACATTCTTTCAAAATTGCCTGCCTATTGTCATTCCCAATGGATTCTATGACATCGTTGACTCCTGTTTTTGAAATATATTGTGCCGTCTTGTGGTTTTGTGGTTTCTTTATGTGATATTCAACATAATCCTCCCTTGTGAACGTTGCATAGTTCATAGTTTGAGAGTCAATTCTTGAGTTAGATTCCACTCAGCTCCATTGTTAATTTTCCAGGGGACACATAGGTTGTAGACACTTCTCTTTGAAAACTAATGGTATTTTTTGTTCTTGAATTTTGAGCTTGCACCGTCGAAAGTTTGTCAACCTTGACTGATTCTTTGTTTTATTTCTTCTTTCTTCGAAATTTTCATGGGGATTTGTCGTCCCAGAAGATAAATTAGTTCCAGGACCATCTAATAATGAAAAATATATGTTCATTTGTGCTGCTAATAATTAATTTCCTTTACTGATCTCCTAACCAAGTTTAGTGTAAGTGAAACACCTCAGACAATTTAATCATGGCTGTGTCAAGGTGTGTCCTTCTTCAGAGTTGTTGATCTCCAAGACTGGTTACTATCAATGGCTAGAGAATCAATTTTTTGTATTTATCTATAACTATGGTGGTGCTGGCGGGTTTGGTGGATTCTTGCCTTTCCCAAGGGTATTTGCACAGCGTGAACGCAGACTCTCAGCTGGAGTTTGAAGCTGGCTTGCCGATCCCGTTTATGGTGCACCTAACCGCTTGGCTACGATGCACCTCCTCAATTATTAATCATAACAATTAATTAATTTTGTGAAACAAGATGATCGACGTGGATCATCGTGGGGGGTTGAGCTTATGAGAAGAGGGCCAACCTTTTCGTCTTTGAATTCTGACATCAAACAAAGGCATAGAATGACAAATACTGCCTCCTGTCTAAGATGACATTGGACCAATAAATAGTATCATCAAAAATCAGATAAACATAATTGATGGATGGCTTAATTCTTAAAGTCGTTGAGTGATTGAAACATTGATTGAAATTTTCAGCTGAAGTTCAAACGTCAAAGAAGTAAATTTGGAAACAAATGATATTTTATTTTGCCTCATTGACCTCAAAACTCTGGGCTGTTTACTGTCATTAATCAGCCTTCAAGTTTGTTATTGAACATAGGCCTTTCCCAACATCTGCCAGTCATATGTTACTTGAAAGACTGACCTTAAAATAACGCCCATTGCCCTATTCCGCCTGGAAGCAAATCATGGCTTAACCTTACAGCATAAGGCTACAAAGTTGTGAAAAATTATTCATGCTTAATTGAAAAGGTTCTTGAAGTAGATGTTGGATGCTTTCAAAATATTTAAAAATCTTGTCAAAAGGTTTCTAGTTATGGTTCACTGTTGCGAGAAGAAATCAATTAAATCAAGCATGTTTTCAGTTTAAGCTCAGATTAAATATCATTCATAATTCTTGACTACTTTTCTTTCATGTTATTTTTGTTGCTTTTTTGTCACTATGAATACTTTCATTTTTTTCTCCTCATCATCATCATCGTCATCAGCCCTTCGTAGTCTATTGTTGGATAGGCTTCTCCAAAAGTCTAAAAGATTTCACCCTAAAGAATCCCAGTGCCAGAACATTCTGAACCTACCCAGAATCATTACGCCATCTTATTTTTTTACCAGCCACAAGATCGCTTTTGATCGAAGAGGGATCCACGTTGTGAGTCGCGATGTCCAGCTGTTGTCTGATATTCTTGCCCGTTGTAATTTTCTTTTGGCTCCTAGGACATGCCTGACATCTCTTGGATTTTAATCTAATATAGCATGCTGCCAGGTTATTTCTCCATACAATGTTTCGAATGATATTCTCCTGTGCAAGTTGCACGGTTCTTTGATCGAGAGCCAATCTTTTAATTGGGTTCCACCTCACAGTGATGCCTTGAGAAAGGTGAGAATCCATCTTTCTGGAACGGGGAAAATATTGGGGCATACAGGAACAATCACATGGTCAAGTTCCATGTTTCAACTCCGTAGGTTACTATCGAGTAGATGCGCTGGTTCATCAGAATTAACATTTTCTTCATCGTCATACATGGAAACAAATGACATTTTTTCTCGTTGGCCTCAAAATGCAATTGGACTGTTTTACTATTTTGGTGAAACTAATTCTCCGGAATTTATAGAACAAAATAGGAAATATCCACTATTTCCATCAGGTTTATGAATACATTATCGATATTTGTCAATCATGTAGTACCTATCGATCAATCAATTTTTACCTCATTCTATTCATACATATCCATATAAAAAAATAAATTGATCTATCTTTCTAGCTATCTATATATCTCAAATTGTTAGTCTTGTATATATATATATATATATATATATATATATATATATATATATATATACGAGTATATAATTAAAATGGCGATGTTACTCATACATGGATGTGTGTGTCTGTGTGTGTGTGTGTGTGTGTGGTTGTGTATCTATGTATCATTCATTATATTTGGACTAAATAGAACCCCAGAAAAAATCCACAGATACATTAAAATTTAAATGAGATATCTTTGTGGAAGAGACCATTTTTCAAATTTTAATTTGGTAGCAGAGGTGGATAAGAGATATTTTCCAGCAAAACTGTTACCTTTCATGTAATTGACCGAGAAGCAAAAATAGAAAAAACATACGGGTTATTATTCATCTTTTTATTCAAGAACAAATTATTTACCTCAAGTTTGTATTGTATACTTGGCTTAAAGCCAAAGAAAAATTTGATATTCCTGAAATACCTACAAACAAATCTTCTAATTCATAATATCAAAAAAAAACCCTCTCGAAAATGAACAAAAACGAGAGAAACAATTCCGAATTTTCACAGAGATTATTTTATCTGTAATCATAATTCATCGGCAATCGTCAACTGCGCAGGCACGAAAGGAATCTATTTTTATCCAACGAATTGCCCAGCCGACCAACCAGTTAAGTAAGCTAAATATTCTTCTCTCTTTGAGTTTCCAAGTGTCTGTTGGTGAATCATCAGGCGATCTTGGTTAGATTTCTGGGCTACAACCTTGAAAATGTGAATGAGTACACCTCTTTGCACCATCTAAAAGCGTTTTTTTTTTCCTCAAAATCTTTTTTTTTTTTTTCAGATAATTTTAGATTTTTTCAGATTATCAGCTCTGGTATAGGCACGGTCTGTGGTTATGTATTCATTAGAGGTACGGATATTACTGTAATTATTATTAGTTTACAGCTGCCGTAAGAAACGACAGCATATTTGAAATCAGTTGATACATATTGCATTTCATGTGTGTCTTATGCTGTCATTATTTTAGTTATTGTTCTTTAAATTCTACATTAGAACATGGAAAATTCTATTTTACTGCGTTAGCAACTGAGTATAAAAATGGGATTGAGAAAAAACACACACACACACAATGCTAATTATTATGTGTGAAATGATGGCCATCTCTGTCAAGTCTGAAGCCAAAAATTAAGTTGTAGTTGTCGTAGACCACAGGAATATAGACAGATAGCAAATGTTATCACTACTACGACTAGTACGACTACTACGACTAATAATAATAATAGGTATATCTGTTTCATTAGCCTTTACAAGTTATAATTGGTAATATACCATTATATACTTCAATTGCAGGAATCATGTCATCTTAGTCGAAACACACACGTAGATTCCCACGACTCCTGCCTCTAATTTTTGCCGAATCACCGTAGATTCATCTCTCTTTGCTCACCTTTGTGTTGACCTGTGTATGTTTCCGGAAGCCCTTGGTCACATTTTGGCGCTTTGACCTTGAAAATCTCCACCTAAAAAGTTTTTTTTCTTTTTTCGAAAAACTTGGATCTCTATGGTCATTTTGGACCCAAAATGCCCAAACCTTAATTCTAGATAGTAAGGTTTGGTACATCCACGTGTTACGGTGATTCAATCATGCGAAGCACAGATATCTTATGAATTATTACTTTTTGCATGCTCCCACTACCTCCAATCTCGTTTTCTGTGCCTTTGTTGTTGTTGTTGTTATTATTATCATTATTATTATTATTATTATTATTATTATTATTATTATTATTATTATTATTATTATTATTATTATCTGCTTGACAGAGATAAATATGATGTTTTTAACATGGAACAATGACTATTACTTCTTTACTGAGATCGTCACTGGGTACCTCAATCTTTTTGCTTATGCTAAACTAGGCTAAGTGAAGCACTGGATATCAAACTAGTCTTGTTGACCTTCACTACCTAGGACTGTAACGAACAGGGGGACAGGGGGCCGAGGAGGATGGTCCCCGAACCATCTGCTAATAAAAAAGAGAATAAAACAAAATATGAAAATAAGAATAAACCTTTTTAGAAATAATTATTCAATTATCAGCCGTTATTACGACTGAAATAAATCAGAATTTCAGAATATCCTTGATTTAGTTTGGAAACCAGATCAGTATACCAGGTCTGTCCATAAAACCCCCCTACGACTAATGATACTTTTTAGTGTGAGGAAAACCGCCTACCAATAAGATTTTTTGTGTGCTCTTGATCGAAATGTTACGTATCAGTGAATTTGAGCATAAAAAACTGCACGAAGCCACGTTGGGTAGTTTTTCAGAGGATGTGGGTGTAGCGCGCTTGCCCCCATCCCTGAGTTCTCAGAGTGGCATGTTTGTGTTAAATTTTTCTTCAAATTAGGAGAACCTTTCGGAAGACTTTTTTAATGTTGCCAATCGAGAATAATTTCCACCGATGCCGAATCTCGACGACATTGCACGTCGATGGGACGAAAATCACATTTAGAAAATGCATGCTATGATTCGTGGAAATAGTTGCCTGATTGTCTATGAGCATCCCGAATAGGTGGCAAAAGATTGTCCAATATGACTGTGAAACAGTCTGATAATTGCCGTGTCTGCTGATAGATGAATAAAAAACATGGATCCCCCGAGACCACATGCGCAACCAAGGCCGGCAAAATGTTAGATGGAGAGACGAGCTAGACAAGTTCAGGAAGTACTGGCTCCGTGACGCCCATGATAGGGAAGTGTGGCAAATCCTGGGGAAGATCTATGTCCAACGACGGACGTTAAAAGACTGATAATGATGATGATGATGATGACAATGCATCTCTATATTTCTTTTGAAATTATGTTACACGAACTTTAATAGATTCTCACCTTTTCAGAGACTCCATGGACAGTCAGGCGACGAATTCCACGAATCACAACACTCCTTGAACCTTTACTGTCCAACTTGGGAGAATGGTCCAAGTGCACAAGATACACATCAACTCAAAAAGTAATCAACGTGGCTTAATGCAGTTTTCTTTATACAAACACAGTCATTGCTTCTGTTCAAATTATTTCAGTGACAGACCGCGTGTACTGCGTGTAGACTATTCAATATATGTTCATATATGTGTTATAGATTGCCAAAATGCAAGGAATTTTGGTCCTGAGATGCTAGAGAATCCCAAACTGCGAGCTGCATTTGGTTTGGTTGTTCCCTAAAACCTGAGCATTCGGTTGCCCCTCGGCCCCAAACATTTCCCACGGCGACCTCCCTGCACTGTAAGGATTTCCTTCTCTCTATATAAGAAACTGTCAATAAAAATTATCACCAAAAGTGTCAACATTGGTTTTTCAGTTTCAAGATAGTCTGGCTTGTTGGCTGGCTGGCTGGCTATCACACGTACATGATGTACCTTTGGGGTTTGTGGGCTGTTGATTTAACCATTTACTCATGATTATATCGAGAAAAAAATTCTACTCCTACTTAGTTTTTTTAGGGTTCGATTTACGATGTAAGTTTATGCTAAATCAATTCCTTAGTTTGTGACCGCTTGTTATTTTGAAGCATTCTAACTTTGCAGTGATCACTGCCTAAACAAAAGACGAGATTCATTGATCGCCTGTTTTCCCAATCATTTGATCACCCTTAACAAGGCATTTTACTAAGGGACATTGGTAATGTGACGATTTCTATTAACTGACAAACCAGACCTGATTATCTATCTGCATTAAGCCGTCTGTCAATCCACTGACGATCTATTCTGGTAGTGCTCTCCAAGGTCTTCCTATTCTGTATCGTCTCTGTAGGACGGCCCGTGAGTTTATTGCTTGTATAAACCTCTCTGTGATTGCGCATACGTAGTAGCGAACGACGAACCCTTGGATTCTCATCTGTTTTAATTTTCGCTGCATGATTGTTTGTCTTTCTTCCATTAAAGACGGAAATGACGACGTCTGTCGCATCGCCGCAAGACATTCCACTTTTACCATTTTCTTTTAGCGCCAGCCTGGCCATTTTCTACAGAAGAATACTGAGTGGTGCCACACTTAGAAGACTGTCATCAGGAACTCATAGCTAGCTGGAAGCTCTATGCACTCACGACGGGCGACAACAATGGTCGTGTTACAAAGTTATTATTTTCATCATCATCATCATCATCATCATCATCATCATCATCTGTAGTCATTGAGTTTTCGCACCACCACCGACACCATCACTCCATTATCATTATTGTTTTTCATATCATCATCGTCATCATCATCATCATCATCGTCGCCGTCGTCGTAATTATCATCATCCCTCAATTTTCATACTATTTTTTTTCAACAAGACGAAATGAAGAAAGGGCAGAAACTGTACTGTAGTTGTCATAATGATGCGACACACAAGCCATATCCTACAAACACACAGACACACATACACACACACACACAGGCACACACACACACAGGCACACACATATATAGTCAAAAAGCTTTGCAGCTTTAAACACTAAACATTAAAAAAAACATTTAAAGAGATTTTTTGTGTCACTTCATACACTCATTCCCCAATATCTGTCAATGCAATTTATGTAATATTCATCAGTGTTTAACACGTTATTATGGTGCAGTGTATAAATTGTCTCATTTGTTTGCCATGTTTTGGGATTTTAAAAACAAAACAGTTATATTAACATGACATCCCAACAGTGTTGATTAAACACTATCTCCGTTTCTTATTGCATTGCTTATATCATACATGTAGTTAGTCATTTCATATAAGATTTCATGTGTATTGGAAATTGATATTTTATACTATGTAATCATTTTTCGAAATAGGGCTTACTTACGTAGGTTACCTGGAATACGTTTCGAACGATTAGGGATCAGTAAGTACAGACATGACTCGGTGTTCGTGTTATTTATATTGAATGTTCCCCCATGTGAATATTAAATCCGTTGTGTCGGTTTTAATCTCTGACACAGAATATAATACTTTGAGTCTACCAACGTATTTAACCGAAGAATTTGACAATCTTTCCACTAATCCTAAAGTTAATTTTCCACGTCGCATTACATCAAGCATCCATATTGTTTTTTTCAACACTTTTAATTATCAAATGAATTATTCGTATTTACTTGGTTGAAACATATAAACATATATTCGGCCTTTCCACCATTATTATCATTATTATTATTATTATTATTATTATTATTATTATTATTATTATTATTATTATTATTATTATTATTATTTGGAATCTCACACCAGTTGCCTGGTGGTAACCGCTGGAGTTTGAGTGACAGCAAGTCTCCTCAAGTCTCCAGCCCTCCTCTCCTAGTACTAGCAGGTCGCAGTAATTCTGCGATTTACAGTTTCACACCGGTTGCCCAGTGGTTATCGCTGAGGGCTGAGTGACAATAAGTCTCCTTAGGTCTTCAGCTAACGTCTCCTCCCTCTTTCGCATATCATGACAGAGCTACAATTCGTTGCAGTACTTATATCTCTAGCACCTTCCTCAGTACCCGTGCAGTTCCCAGTAGTGCTGTGGTCTGTACGGTCTCTATCCTCCCCCTAATCCCGATCTCCTCCAGTCTCTCCCTCAGCGTTCTGGGGACAGTTCCTAGTGCTCCCACTATGACTGGTACTACCCTGGTTTTCATGTTCCACATTTTCTTTAACTCCCTTGCTAGGTCCTGGTATTTTTCCCTTTTTTCACCCTCCTTCTTTTTTACTCTATGGTCTGCAGGCACAGCCACGTCTACTATTTGGCAGGCCTTCCTTTTTTTGTCTACTATTACTAAGTCCGGCCTTCTTGCCTGGATGAGGTGGTCAGTTTGGATGTCAAAGTCCCACAGTAGTTTGTGGTTGTCATTCTCCAAAACTGCCTCTGGCTTGTGCTGATACCACTTTTCCCCATGGTTGAATCCCATTTGTTTACTTAGTTCCCAGTGTATCATCGTTGCTACTCTATCGTGTCTATGCTTATACTCCTTCTGGGCGAGTTGACTACATTCACTAGTTATGTGGTTTACCGTCTCATCTCTTTCACCGCACATGCGGCATTTGCTGTTTGTCTGTGTTCTGTCGATTTTTGCTTTTATGTAGTTTGTCCTTATGCTTTTGTTTTGGGCTGCCATGATGAGCGATTCTGTTTCTCTCTTAAGGTTTCCCTTTCGTAACCACGTCCATGATTTCTCGTCTGCTATATCTTTTATCTGTCTTTTAAACTCGCCGTACAATTTTTTCCCTTCCCACTTTTCTTTTCTAGTTTGCTGTACCGTTCCATTGCTTTCTACTTTGTTGCACTATCCCTCGCGCTCTTTATGATTTCTTCACTGTTTGTTTGCACATATTTATCTAGGACTACTTTAGCTCTCTGGACACAATCTTCTATGCTGATGAGCCCCCTACCACCTTCTTTTCTCTTAACGTATAGTCTATCTGTATCATCCCTAGGGTGTAATGCTTTATGCATCGTCATAAGTTTCCTTGTTCGCCTATCCATTGATTGGAGCTCTTCCTTTGTCCATCCTAGGAATGGTCCTGTATACCTAACTACTGACACAGCCCAGGTGTTCATTCCTTTTATTAGATTTCTGCTATTTAATTTGGTTTCTAATATTTTCCTTATCCTTCTAAGGTATTCCCTCTTAATTTTCTCCTTCATCTCTTCCCGTTTTATCGTGTCACATTCAAGGACACCTAGGTACTTGTATCGGTCTTGTGCAGTCAATGCCCTAATCTTGTTGTTGTCCGGAAGTTCAATTCCCTCAGTCATTGAAAGCCTTCCTTTGTGCATTACCATGACTGCGCATTTTTCTATCCCAAACTCCATTCCTATGTCCTCACTATATTCCCTTACTTCGTTGAACAGAGTCTCAAGCTCTCCCCTGTTTTTCGCAAACAATTTAATATCGTCCATGTACATTAAGTGGTTGACCTTTCCTTTTGTTTTAGAGAAGTGGTATCCTTTGCTGTTTTTCAGGATTCTGTTAAGCGGTATCATTGTTAGAACAAATAATAGTGGGGACAACGAGTCCCCTTGGAAGATCCCCCTTTTCATCCCTACCTCGGCTAGTTTGTCCCCTGCGGCTGTCAAATCTACTTTCCAGTCTTCCATTGAATTACCAATGAATTTAACCACCGGTTCGCTAATTTTGAACATTCTAAGGCATTCGAGTATCCAGCTATGTGGAATCATATCGTATGCCTTTTTGTAATCTATCCATCCCATTGCGATATTCTTTCTCCTTTTCCTTACTTCTTTTAAGATCATCTGGTCTATGTAGAGTAAATCGTTTGCCCCATTGGTTCCTATCCTACACCCTTTCTGTTCTTCTGGTAGTAGCCCCCTTCTATCCATTGACATGTATATTCTCTCTGCTATTTGCCCGGTCAGGATTTTCCACATAAGTGGTAGGCAAGTGATTGGTCTATAGTTGCTTGCTATGTTCCCCTTTCCCGGGTCTTTTTGGATGAGGGTGGTTCTGCCTTTAGTCATCCATTCTGGTGCTTTGCCTTCATTCAGACAATTTTGGAGTAGGTGAGTGAGTCTGCCGTGTAACGTGGTAAATTTTTTGAACCAATACCCATGGATCCCGTCGGGACCCGGTGCTTTCCAGTTGGCTACTTTCCTAAGAGTATGTTTCAATGTGGTTTCATTCAGTACTATTGGTTCTCCCTTGTCTATATCTTCTAGTTCTTTTCTCATGTTTCCTAACCATTGCGGTGTTACGTTATGTCTTTTTGGGTGCCCCCATATGCTATTCCAATAGTTCTTGGCCTCTGTGGCATCTGGTTTCATGTCCTGCCTTCTTTCCCCATTTAAATCTCGGTAAAACTTTTTCTCATTGTTTTGGAATGTGCGGTTTTGTGTGTATTGGGCCGTTCTTAGTCTGTATCTTTTTAGTCTTGCCTCTTTGGCTAGTCTTTTCTGGTGTAACTCTTCGACTACAGTTGCGATGCCTTTTTGCGTTACCTTGTATTTGTTATACAGTCTTACTCGTGGTCTGTCTGTGTGTGGTGTATTT
Organism: Thysanoteuthis rhombus; assembly: GCA_963457665.1. Taxonomy (NCBI): domain Eukaryota; kingdom Metazoa; phylum Mollusca; class Cephalopoda; order Oegopsida; family Thysanoteuthidae; genus Thysanoteuthis; species Thysanoteuthis major. The sequence goes on along the minus strand of OY735240.1, from coordinate 5,594,591 downwards.
CTAAGCAGTACTTCATCTCTCTGTAGTTGGGAGATCTGCCTTTGTAACCTTCTCTCCCAGTTGGGTTTCCCTTCCCTATTATTGCTCGGGTTCCTATCTTGTGTTGTAAAGCTTTGTGCTACCATTTTCGCCCCTGCGTAAATTAGGTTGTTAAGTTCTAGGAGGGTGTTTGTTTCTATGTGCTGTAAGAGGCAGTTGACCTGCTCGGTCACTTCTCCGACTTTCTTTCTGTCTTTGTCTCTTAGGGAGGGGAGTGTTGTTTTCTCTCCTCGCATGATCTCTTTCAAAGCTTGTATTTTGGTGTTCTCTTCTTCCGTTGGTGCCTCGTCATCACCCTCTGATACATAGCTTACTGTGGGGGTCTCATGGGGAGTTATTCTAGTTTTGTTATTGGTACTAATTGTGCTGGGGGGGCATTCTTCAGATGTGTCACCTGAACCTCTCTCTACATTAATGCGAATCTCTAGTAGTTCAGTCTCAGACAGCCATTTCTTCTTTTGAATTTGCTTTACTTGGTCAGCAAGGCGTTGGTTCGATACTTCCACATCAGATTTTTCCCTCCATATTTGGAGCATACGCTCCCTATAAGATCGCACTGAAGGCTTGCTATTATTATTATTATTATTATTATTATTATTATTATTATTATTATTATTCGTATCTCTCTCCCTCCATTTTCTTATTATTTTCAAGGGAATTTGAGATAAAAAAGGAATCAAACCAGTCATATACAGAATATTATTCTACCTCTCTGTATGCACAACCCTTTCATTTTTTCTATCCAGTATCAAAGCGTGGTATCCGTCAAAACACACAGCCTTTTTGAGTCGGACCAAAAATTAATGGTGATCAATGCAACACTTGAAAGATTGTCTTCAGAGATCAATGCTTGCTGGTCATGTTATTAAGATATTATTATTATTTTCACTCAATCACCGTTGTCCCTCAAATGCCCAACTATTTGCGAGTAGCAACAATGGCTTTGCTATTAGGTTATCATTGATTTAGTTATTATACATCGGGACTTCTTTTTCATCATCATCATCATCATCATCATCATCATCATCATCATCATCATCATCATCATCATCAGTATTCCACGTCCCCCATTTTCATATTATCTCTATTCAAAGGAACTAGAGAAAGAGCTGAGACTTTAATGTAGTTGTTATGATAATGGGACATAATCATCCATACGAGGTTTCCCAGGAAAGTATCCCGCTTTTCAATATTAGTGTTAACATCAATACCTCGGTAACATTCGCGTAATTCTGCCATGGGCAGAGTTTTGGTGCAGAGAAGTTTTATCTCGCATAGCTCGGTTCTTTTTAATATTTGTATTTCTCTCTTTATTTTCTGCCGTGAAGAACGTGATTCCTTTCTCTTCCAGTCGTCTGTTCTCTTTTGGAACTTCATGACTCAGCTTCTTTTCTCTTGATTTTTTGTTTGAATTTAACAAAAAGTTTTGCAGCCTTAGGACTGAGATTGTGACCCACGAAGATCTTCCTATTGCGCAAAAAGACCTGTGGATAGATTCAGGTATCTTTTGAAAAATCCATCCGTTAGAAAATACGTCTGTTTAGTCACTCGATGACCAACGTCTTTTGGCACGATGCCGTGTTGGGGATGATCAATTGAAAAAATGTAAGAAAACGGATGATCAATGAATAAGTACCCTCTGTAACATTTCATTGCAAAGTAATAACTAAAAAAGTCTTTGTTAAGAATAAACAAGCACGGATGTTCTCGGAAATAAACTGAGATTATTTTAGCATAAACTTTTATTGTAAAAAAAAGTCTTTCGTAGGAGAAAGAAAAAAACCATTTATTCTTCTAGGCTAAATATGAAGGGGTAATTGTTGAAATTTTTAGAGCTCTAGCTATATTAGTGAGAATTCAGGTAGATTAACTTAAAGTCTGAAGAAACTTATGTTGACAGTTTGGGTTGATGGTTCTTAATTCTACAGCCCCAGGGCCGGGTATGTGACTGTGAATATCTTCCTGTTGCGCCAAAGGGACCGTGGCTAGATCTAGATATCTTTTGTACCCAGCCATTAGAGAACATAGCATCTTACTCTGTATTATTTAGGGATTCAGATAAGAAAAAAAAATAGCCTACTTAGAGCAATGGTTCTTCAAGCCCGTCTCATAGTACTTTCCTTAGGACATCACATACTTATCTCAATACCCCTTTCGCTTCTCAAAACAGTCTATAAAGACAAACATTGGTAGTGCGATGTTCTGCCAAAAACACCCTGTACGAGACGTTGGACTTCACTTGACCATTCATTGTGAAAACAGTCACACAGTATACAAGCTCATTCAATGACGTCTCTGTTGAATGACTACACTGAAAAGTATCTAATTGGTTGCCTTTTTATACCAAAGCTGTCCAACAGGTTCTTGAGATATTCAAAATGGCTGGACATTTCTGTGAAGGACTTTTATGTATAGAGGCTTCTAGAGACCGTTGGTGGAGATTGTGAAAGTGAGCCTGCACAAATCTTCAGTTTCGTGTACTCCATCCACTTATTTCTCTTCTGTGTTTCCATAACGTCCATAAATTCCATAGTCTTCAAATATTGTTCTAATATTTGTTTTTCATCCTCTCTTGGTTCCGTTCCTTAGGTGAAAATACCATTTCCACGATTTAAGGCTTATCAAATGTTCATGATTTTTAGAGCATATCCTACGTTTACGTTGGAAATTCTCATTCGGTTGGAATTTTTAACATTCAGTAAAGGCCGAAATTTCAGTCTCCATCATTTTCTCCCCCCAAAAAGAATTGAGTGGAATTGTAATGAATATATATATATATATATATATATATATATGTGTGTGTGTGTGTGTGTGTGTGTGTGTGTGTGTATGTATGCGTGTATGTGTGTGAGAGAGAGAGAGAAGGAGGAGGAGAAGATGTCATGTACTGCTCTTTTTGTTCTTCAGCCACATAATAATTTTATATTGCTATTACAGCCATGAATGAAATGTTGAAAATATATAATATATAATTCTACGCCTTTATTACGTTATGGTGTTTGTTTCTTCTTGCTCTTCAATTAAGGAATTTTAGCCGATTTTCAGTCATAATCTGGTCATTGATTCCACAGTTGTCATTTATGTATGTTGACAATATATGTCGATAGCAGGGAACGTGCTCTTTATTCGGAGATAGAAACCTTATACTGTTTGACAAATTTCTCATTCAATGTTTCAACTGTTTTGTCTTCTATCCCGTTGCTTTCTTTATATAACAATAATTTGTATGGTTGAATCCAAATCGTTTGCACACTTCTGTTTGAATTTATGTTCCCAACCAATTCGGGTATGTTTCTCAACACCAGTCCGTTGATAAAAACGAACAACATTCACAATTTGCTTGATTCTAATGGTAATCAGGTTGCTATAGCCAGTGATTCCGTATCCCTTCCAAAGTGTCCACTGCTTAGCTATGAAAAAAGGAAAGATCAGAGATAGGATCGCAAATTTACGCTGATGATGATATCAAATGCACTTATATTGATTGATATTGGGGCGAAACAAATATTACCTGACCGGATTGTTGCACTCTTCATTATTACTGTTATTTTTCACATTTTTACCCCATTTAATTATTGTTACGTCTTATCACAACACTGTGGGCTAATACTCACGGAAATAAAATAAAACAAGAATGATGGGCTTTGAAATTAAGTGTAGCGAGAAAGAAAACATTCTTTTGGAGAAGCTTTGATAATGAGAAGATTCTTCAATGAAAATGAATGGCGAGTTTAATGCTTTCATCATTACAAGGAGTTACAGTTATTGCTTCTGTTCTAGCAAAGATATTAATATTTGATATTCAACTGCAGCCAAGGATCATTAATAATTCGAACTAATCAGCACCTAATGAAGCCAATAAATTCTTTCAATTTCTAAGACCGTCAAAGCCTCACGCTGCTTTCATTTTATTTCCAAAAGTTGAAGATGGAGAGTTTTATTATTATTGATTTTCCGACCCATATTTCTTTCATCTTAATTTCCGTTGCTTTATGGCGCAACTAAAGAAGAGTTTTATGATTCCTTTTCTCATAAAAATGTGTTATTTGTTGTAATTGCTTTCTTTTAATCATAGGCGATTATCATTGAGAAGAGGCCTAGGGTGCTTTTTTTTTTGAGGGCTTCGAAGTCCAATGCTTGAAAGTTGTGGTAAGTGAAAAATGTATCCTTTATATTTCAAAATGTTTATTTTAATACCTTTGCCAACATCATCCTCATCGTTATCAGTTATCTAGCTCCCGTTATCGGATATTCCCAAAAACATTAACCAGATCTCTCTATGGGTGTCGTGGAGCCAGTGTTTTCTGAACTTGTCTAGTTCGTTGTACTATCTTATTTTCTGCCGGTCACAGTTTTGCATATGATCTCTGCAGTTTTTCGTTGTGAGTCGTGATGTCGAGCAGTTTTCTGGCAACGTGACTGGGCCATTGGCGTGAGTTTTGTAATGAATTTTATGATATTTCCGACTCACTTTTTTTCTCTAATGTTCCGTGCTGCCTCGTGACCTTTTCTATGGACGCTGCATGGTTTGAGGGCCAGTCTTTCGGTTAGGTTCCACGTTTTCGCTCCAGTGACAATGTGGAGGTTGAATTGGTTGATGACCCTTCTTCTTTTAGGAAAGATTTTCTTTTTTCTTGAAAGAGCTTACTCTACCCAAATCTTGCCTACCTAGAGTGATTCTTAGCTTGATTTCTCCATCTTTTGAGGATTTCATGCAGATTCGTTGTCCCAAATGGATGTTGTGGTCTCTCTTTTCTTCAACTCTTCGTTTTCAATTTTGATCATTGCATCTTCGTCTCGAACATGTTTGTAGTACATTTGTTTTACTGACGTCCACGAGTTTTTGGAGATCATGGAGGTTCTCAGCAAAAAGGCGATGTCGTCAAAAAATCTGAGGTTATTTAAATATTTTCATATCTATTCTGATTTCTTTGTTTTCCTTATCAAGGTTCGAGAGATCATCTCAAGACAGGCTGTGAAGAATCCGGATGAGTTGATATCATCTTAATTTTTTAAATTTTAACACTCGGGAGTTATTTACGAAAATAAAAAATCTTTGGTCTAAATTCTATCAATTTCGAAGGTATAAGAGAATGTTAAAGTGAACGTTTTGAAATTCATTGGATTCTTATTGGAATTACTGCAGACACATTTATGTAAATTGCCCAGTGATTATCAGGTTGTTGATTTGTTCTTGTTGCTACTGATATCTCTCTCGTATGGATTCTGTATCCAATTTAGTCTTAAATTTTTCTATTCCACAATGGCAAATTTTCAACTGCAAGGACAATGCCCATTCCAAAGGTGCGTGTTTAGACTTTATATCGTGTGGAGCTGGGCTGCATAATTGTAATGGAAAATTACTTTCCACCCATCGTGCGAATCAACATTTATGAGTAGTTCAGTTACTTCTCTCCTGTGTTGCCATTTAGATTTTTCATTACAAAATTTAGATAATTCTAAATGTTTTATTTGTTTACCTCAGATCTCGAGAACCGTAGATTAGAAAAACTTCCAACCCGTGTGCTGATTAATATACATATAATATCACCTTCGTACAATGGATAGTTGTTGAGTTATCGGGATTACAGACGTTCCTCCAGACGTTGGCCAGTTACATGCAGATGTTTTACAATTAGACGGTTGAATGTAAACTTTCTGGAGGGTAGCCTGGAATTGATCCTTACATCTTTATCATTGACAACTTCTTTTTCATATTCATTCTGTATGGGATTCTCTTTGGGAATCTTCTGGTCTTTATCCAAAAAACATTTCCGGTCTATCAAGGTTGGCGAAGTTTGCTGGTAGCTTCATTACTAATTTGATTGGCGCATTGTTATGGCCAAGGCAAGTTGAACAAAGTACAATTAGTATAGTTAAGCAACGTTGAGCTCAGTCAGTACCTGGATGCATGACCTTCTGGGAATACCAAGTGGCGCAAGAAACCGAGGATTATGTAGAGAGCCTCCCATGGCGATTCCGTAAATCCTTCGAAGGAGTTGATCGATCTCTACACGATACTTATTATCACTTTATTAGAGTGCTAGAGATCTGAGAATTCTTATTGTCAATTGATCCTCAATGACGACCATCAGGGAAATCCGATGTGAAACCGCAAATAAGGAATACAAAATTTGCTAGTGTTCCAGAAAGACTATTAGGTAGCCACAAGCACAGAAAGGACATTTACTTTGTATTTCTATCATATTGTAACCGTGTAAAATTTACGAATGTATTTGAATTTGTTTGATGATGATATACTAATGATTGATCCTATCATTTGTTTGTTTGTACCTCTTCTCCGCTAAAACTGTAAAGCCGATTGACATGATATTAGGTATTTGGAATCAGTAAAAATCTCTTTCGGCTAATCAGCAAGGTCATCGGAATTCAACAAGGTCATTCTCTTGCCAATCGTCGGTTAATGTTATTTTAAACAGGGTTTACTTACGTAGGTTATCCTCAAAACGTATTTAACGAGGAGGGATCAGTGAGTATGACAACAGACGTGACTTGCTGTTTGTACCACGTCTATTGAGTGTTCACCCATGTAAATACTAAATCCATTGTGTCAATTTCAATCTCAGACTGCATGCAAACCAATTTATATCATCTTTTGGAATACTAATTACACAGCAAATCTTACTGGAGTTAATTCTCTACCAACTTATTAATCGAGGATTCTTCCCTCTAACATTAAAGTTATTTTCCCCACGTCGTATACCATCAAGTTTCCGACAATTATATTTTTTCTCTAAATTATCCACTAAAGTATCCTTATATACATGGTTGAAACGAAAACGAACCACTTTCCAGTCAGTAGTAACCCCTCAATGGGCTATTCCATTATTATACTCAAACAATTTGTTACCTGGCATTCCAAGTTCGATCTACCACCCTGTTCAACTACCTTTCAGTAAGACAAATGTACCAGAGTCAAATGTTTCTTCTTTCCCTGGTTCTAGTCAATACAATGATCTTTCAAATTGACAAAGACTAGATCCATCTCTTTTGGTTACCTAATTCCCATAATATTAAAACAGTTTAATTTTTCTTTAATATACATTATTCATCTATTCTATTTTTGTACATTCGTTAACATATTCTTTAATTTTTGTTATAATTTCATTATGTTCAAGCTGACAAGTTTCAAATGGATCAGGGTGTTTAGTGATGGCTTCATTAAATTGTCTAACAATCTTACTAACATCACCGCCTTGGTGGACTATTCTTACAACTAAAGAAACAATTTTCGGTATAAAATCAATAGATCTAAGAGTAGCTCCAGCTATTCTCAAATCTTCTGATGATATAGTTCCGTAAAATATAAGATGAGATACTGCTCGCTCTGAAAGGCATACGTCCGATATAGAACGGGAAGGAATCTCGTTTATCAAACAATTCATTGATGAACATTCCATCTTCGATTTTAATATCTAAAATGTAAAGCTTGCATTCCGTTATTTTCACACTTTAATTCAAAATCCTTTGGGTATATATCCTACAAATTTTTCCAAATTCTCTTCCATCATTATAAGAATATAAGTCGTCAATAAAATGGGTATAACTAAAAAATGAACGAGCTAACTTGATATCAGTTCCAATTTAAGATGATATAAATTTACATTAATGTTTATGTAAACACACATTTTTTTATACCAGATAGTTTCGAGTTTATAAACCATATATATTTACTATTTTCCCCTGCAAATGCCACATCTATTATTTCATTTGATTCTTCAATAAGGTCTTCATAGGGAATTTTTATGTAAAGAGTACTAAAATCATTAGGATAGATTTAAGCCCTTTACGGGTATTTATAATATCCAATTTTCCTTAAACGGGAATAGAATCATTAACTATCGAAAAGATTTTAAAAATTACAGTAGAATTTACTTTAATTATGAAATTTCTCTATTTGTATATTGAATCAAAAGTTTTAGAAACAGCTTTGCTAAGCAGTTTAATACCGCAAACTGTAGAGGCTACAAGGAAGCGCACACCTATTGGATTTTAGGTACCAATACATTATTGGTAACTTTTATATTTTTCATTTATCCTTAGTTCAAACTTTTCACATATGATGTTATTAGGTATGATATTATCTGATTCACAAACAGATACTTTATACGTGGATGATAGTCTTCCTATTAAACCACCCCAGACAATATCCTTGGAATAAAATATTTTTTACGTATAGTACTATATCAATTGCCGCTGGGACTATAACAAATTTATGTTGAAGTTTCAAGAGATCTGCAAATACTTGAGAATCTTTTAGTGCCGGGACTCACTTTCTGAGAGTGTTTTAAGTATTTCACTCATCAGATTTTTTCATTTGCAATTCCAAGGTCTTTTTCTTTCCGCCTGTCGAACGCTGATTATATTATTCGATATCTATTTTGCCATAGATAAAATAAAAATATTCAATGCTTTTTTAATCTCATTTAAGCATTTGCTATAATTCAAAATCTTTGGTTCTCTACAATTTGGACATATATATGTAATTTATTTAAAACTGGAGGCCGTTATGCATTAAGCAAAGTATTTAACCTTGTGTCTGTGGAGTTCCTCCACATTCTGTTTCTTTAAAACTTACAAATTTACTACTTTAAAGCTGTTAATAGTGCAATAAATGTCCGCGTCCAATCAATTTCAACTCTAAGGTATTATTTAAAAATAATGAACTCGTTTAAGAGTCTATTGTTCCAAATTGTGGGCAGTGGATATTTTATCAGCAAAATTATTACCTTTCAGGGGAAGAGTCCATTGTTACGCACAAAGAAACAAACAGAATAATTAGATAGATAATAAAAATATTAGTGATATCGAAAGCAGCACGAAATTCGTGTTTACATAAAATGTTTTCTCGATATAGTTTGCCTCATTTTTCCATGGGCAATATTTTGGCAAAGAGAAGTTCTCGAATAGCTGAGCTCTTTCTTTTGTTATTGCTTTTTTTCTTATTGTACTTCTCTGTCATAATCGGGTTTCCTTTATAAATGACGTCGTTTCTATCTTATTCAACCGTCTGTGCTCTTTTGAGAGCTCATAACTCACATAAAATAGTCTCTCTCTCTCGTGTCTTTCTGGCTTTGAATTTAGTAAAAAAATACTGCAGCCTGAGGACTGAAGATCTGAGTCACAGGAAATTACTTCCTGTTGCTTTGATAATCCAGTGGCTAGACCCAGATATCTTTTGAAAAATCCAATTATTGTAGCTCAGTCGATATATTCTTCATTGTGAGTCTTATTTTTATCAGTTTCATTCCATCTTATTATTAGTGCTTTTTATCACATTGCTCAGGAGTGAACCAAGTAATAAAATGATAGTCAATCGCTTCATGTACGCATCTATAAAATACCATAAGCGTTATTCAATCAAAATCTGCACAAATCAAAATCTGCACAAATCAAAATCTGCACTAATCAAAATCGCATATTTCAAGGGGATTCCTGTATGTGTAGACAGAGATCATGGCGGGCGTATCTGGCTTTTTGGGAAAATAAAAAATGAAGACTCAATCAAAATCGTCACATGAACAACGTTTTTAGCAAAAAACAATATGGGATTATCAAACTGGACGTGCACTTTAGTTTGTCCATTAAACTATTAACACGGTTGAAGAAGTCTGTGTTTGTGTGAGTATGTATTTTCACTGTGATTACTCAACTGGCCATTGTATGAAGTTGACACTTGCGAGGTTGACACTTCCTTCGCTTTACGCCATTTTGACGTTAAAAAAAGGTTTCCCTGCGCTCTACTTTCGGATAGCGGGGAATTTATCACCATTATTGCTGGCCTATCGGAATTATATAACTTATTTGTCCTAGCAGGCTTTAAAACCCAAGGACAAATTAGGGGAACACATTCTTTGAGTTGATTTTTTGAGACAAAAGTAGGATGTTGGAGATATATTTCCGTCCGTCTTTCCGTCACAAAATATCTCGAAGAGTACCCAATAAATTTCTATAAAATTTCATGGAAAGTTAAGCAATGGGATGAGGAAGAAGTGGGTCACTGCCAAAGGCTAATCAGTCTGAGCAAAAGTTGCGATGAAAAGCTATCAATATGATGAATGTAAAAAGTAGTGAAAAGAATTAAGATTAAATCAAATTTTTAATACATCAAATAAAAGTGAAATAAAAACGGAAAAAATTGTGAAACTCTATAACAACATGAATGTAAAAAATGGCTTCGATCGAAATGAAAGATAAATTTAAGGGTGTTATTAAAACTTATGTTGTAATAAAAAAGCAACTAATAAGGTTTAGATAAAAGTAAAAAGTAGTCCAAAGAATGTATACTAGTTTAACTCTAAGTATATTAGTGTCGTTTTAGATCAAACAGCGTTACTTTGGTATTAGCTTAAAAACTTCATTCTGTTTTGTCGTTAGCTGACATTAGCTACAGATACACGAAGTCGACTTATATACGAGGACATACATCTACATCTATCCACGAGAATAATACGGTGATTTATCATTAATGTTGTTTACATATATTTTGCCAGACACATCTGACAAAAAAAAAGGCTTTTTTCTATTATTTTTTCAGGTTCCATTTTTTTCTTCTAATGGTAACAATATCTGTTGTGTGTCTGTATAGGCGCACAGGTTTGTTCACGTGAATAAGTGTAGGAATATACATGCGTTGAAGAGTATACACATCTCTGTGGGTAGCCCTTGTCTGCGGATGAGTGTGGGTGTCGTAATCACCGATGATCTTATTCTGCCTTTATAGATGGTTCTTGCCTCCTCCGCGTAATACAAAATAGATTACGCCTGCCTGGGCAGGTGCTCGTTTTTTTGTTTTTTTTGTTGCTTTAAGAACAAAAACAGTGAGTTCTAGCGGAAAATGATGATGGTTGACAAAATGTCAGGTACAACAGACAAAGACACAATGATCTAAATTAAAAACACAGGCGAAAAAAGGTAGACAACTACACCTACTTAGGGCAACGAATCTCTATGAAATCCTCCAACGAAGAAAAAATCAAGTTAAGAATCTCTGTAGGTTGGCAAGCTTTCAGCAGAAGAAACTCAATTTCAAAAACAAAAAAAAAACTATTAGTTTTATGTAGAATTATCTACCAACAGATCCCCCTACAGTCACCAATGAGGCTGAAACAGAGGACCTAATCACATGATTGACTTTCAAGCTGAGAACTATGCAACATGGAGAGAATCCTGCTTAAAATTACGTGAAGAGATCACAAGACAGCCCAGTATATTAGAAAATAATCATGAATCTGAGATATAACAGAAAGCATAAGAAAATTCATATGGCAACTGAGTGGTCACGTTGCAAGAGTGTCAGACAACCACTTCAGAATGTGGATTCCCAGGGAACAAATATCTGGCGGATCTTAGAGAAGGCATCCGACGGACGTATAAAAGGTTGCTCCTTCTACAGTTGCTGATGACGATTCAGGTCATCATCAGTCTTTTTAACGTCCATCGTTTGACATAGACCTTCCTTAAGATCTACCACATTTCTCTATCATGGGTGTCGCGGAGCCAGTATTTTCTGACTTTGTTTAGTTTATCTCTCCATCTTGTATTTTGTCGGCCTCGGTTTCGCATGTGATCTCTAGGGATCCATGTTGTGAGTCGCGATGTCCATCGGCCTTTCCTTCTCGCAACATGACCAGCCCATTACCATTTGAGTTTTCTAATGGATTCTATGATGACTCTGATCCCTGTTTTCTTTCTGATATATTGTGCTGTCTCCATGATTGAGCATGATTCTCTCATGCACACGCTCCATGCTTCTCAGTATGCAGGTTTGTCTCTTGGTTAGGTTCCATATTTCAGCTCCATAAGTCACTATCAGGAGGATGCATTGGTTGTATACTCTTCTTTTTACGATTAATGGGATCGTCTTGCTTTACTGAAAGCTTGCCATCCTAGGGTGATTCTCCGCTTGATTTTTTCTTCTTTTATGGATTTCATAGATATTCATTGTCCTTGGTAGATGCAGTGGTTCATTTTCCCTAGTTTTGCATCTTCGATGTTGACAGTTATGTCCTTATTCTCGCTATGATTGTGGCACGTGACTTTTTTTCTGCTGTTCATGTGTAGGCCGACTCTTTTGCTTTCTTCGTTTAGTTCATCTAGCATTAGTTGGAGGCTGTTTAGGTTCACGATGAAGTGGTTTCAGCAAAAACCAGGAGTCGATTTATGCATACGAACATGTTAATTTAGCATTGATGTTGTTTACTTAATTTTTTCTTGAATTAATTCACAAAAAAAGTCTTTCTCACAAGATTTTTCTAATATTATCTCTCCCCGGCGTGCATGTACATAAATATGCATTTGTCCACAGGTATGTATGTTGACATATATATATATATATATATATATATATATATATATATATATATATATATATATATATATATATATATATATATATATATATAAGAGAATAACAAGATATACAACAAACGTCTATACACGCATTATTTTAGGTCTCACTTAGTAGGTGTTAAGTTCAAAAAAGTGTTCAATACCATTAATAGAGCACTTATAAGATGAGTAATAATTTTTTTCCAATCGTTCATTACAGATTTTACATTCTGTTTCACTTACAAAGATTTTAAAATGGATAGTTTGGAGATATTCTTTTTAATCTTATATATCCGTTCGGAAATTCCACCCTTACCCACCTATTTGGGTTTTGCGGATCCACCTTCTTAAGTTATTGGTCAGCCTGGTTTAGCTGCCCAGCGATCAGCTATGTGATCGGAGACGAAGCTTGGTCAGATGTTTTTAGATTTTTACAATTATTGATAGAGTTCTAATTCTCTATTTTCTATTCAATTTAATTAGGTTTATTTTACTTTGTGAATTTATTCATATACTATATAAATATTGAGATATTGAGGTATTGGAACAGGTAGATATAGCGAAATTGAGATAGGTGAAAACAGACACTAGTAATGAAGCTAATTGGAATAAACACAATGGTATATAAAATGACTAAGAGCAGAAAAAGGAAAACAAAAATGAAATAAAAACAAGAGCTTCATTTTCAAGAAGAAGAAGAAGAAGAAGAAGAAGAAGAAGAAGAAGGAGAAGAAGAAGAAGAAGAAGGGTTTTTGAAGAGAAAATTTGAAGAGATTCTAAACAAATTCGTATTATTATTATTATTATTATTATTATTATTATTATTATTATTATTATTATCATTATTATTATTGAATCTCACACCAGTTGCCTGGTGGCAACCGCTGGAGTTTGAGTGACTGCAAGTCTCCTCAAGTCTCCAGCCCTCCTCTCCTAGTACTCATAGGTCGCAGTAATTCTACGATTTACAGTTTCACACCAGTTGCCCAGTGGTTATCGCTGAAGGCTGAGTGACTATAAGTCTCCTCAGGTCCTCAGCTAACGTCTCCTCCCTCTTTTGCATATCATGACAGAGCTACTATTCGTTGCAGTACTTATATCTCTAGCACCTTCCTCAGTATCCGTGCAGTTCCAAGTAGTGCTGTGGTCTGTACGGTCTCTATCCTCCCCCTAATCCCGATCTCCTCTAGTCTCTCCCTCAGCGTTTTGGGGACAGTTCCTAGTGCTCCCACTATGACCGGTACTACTCTGGTTTTCATGTTCCACATTTTCTTTAACTCCCTTGCTAGGTCCTGGTATTTTTCCCTTTTTTCACCCTCCTTCTTTTTTACTCTATGGTCTGCAGGCACAGCAACGTCTACTATTTGGCAGGCCTTCCTTTTTTTTGTCTACTATTACTAAGTCCGGCCTTCTTGCCTGGATGAGGTGGTCAGTTTGGATGTATTTGTGTGTAGTATCGGGAGGAAGAAGAAGGGGTGGAGAAAGGTGAGGGTAGCTCACCTGAAGGTTTTGACCAAGTTTCATAATAATCAAACATAAAATGGCTGAGAAAATTGATACTTGCCATATTAGGGACCGACCGAACAGTGTCGTATAGAGATGCATGGATGCATGTGAATAACCAAGGGCCGTTTATACCAGTCATCTAATCCAGTCAAATACTACCCCCCTCGCTGTTGTTAGCTATTGTGTTGTGGAGAGGTGCATCTATCTAGATATTGATCAAAATCAATGAAAGACAGGCTCTGGGAGATTTTTATTAAAAAAAAAATCAGCCTGTTTCTTTCACAACTCAGAAGGCGAAGAATTGAATTCTGTTCTTCAAATTCTGATCACAGTATAGTCATCTCTTTTGAAACATACAGATTCCTGTTTTCAGACATATTTATATTGCTTATGTGGAGAGATGTTCCATTATTTAATGATTGTGCGCAGCCTATGTAATTTTTTTTTACAGTTTATACATTCAATTTCATAGATAACATTTTCCAAATGATCTAGGAATTAAAGAACAGACTTTAATAGACGAATACAGACCATACAAAATATTTTTTTTATTCGATACTTCCTTATTCAATATTCTTGATTAGTAATTTATCAATAAACAGTTAAATTCTATGGAAAAATATTTCCCCTTTCAAGATACAAAGTAGAAATTCAAGATTGGAACATAATCATCCGAACTGATGAGAAGTCAAATCAAACCAACCCATCCCACCAAGACAATAACGGTGAAAATTTACAAAAAAAATAAAGAATTGGAGAAATGCAACTAAATACCTCATTGTATAACAGCAGCTCCTTTTCCAACCATTCAAAAGATAAACACAATTGAAAATTTGAAAAAGTCACATGATCCCTCAAAGTGATCGAACCACGCTTCACAAAAATGATGGTATTTTAATTTGAATATACTTTTGTCATTGTGGATAATATCAGGTTTTGTAATTTCTGGTGATCCATACTCCAGCCGCCCATTTTAAATTCAAGTAGGTGTCTATCTTATATATTCTGACATCCGTGGATCCATGATGGTAAAATACAAGAAGCAATGCAAATCAATGAGATACAATTAGAAATAAAGGCTTTTGACAGAGATTTGCCGTGATTAATTGAAGAATTTAGGGTTAATGTTCGGGGTTGGCTTAGGGTTATTCATTGATTGGAGTAATTGTTACTGATAAGAAAAGATATCTTTGCTTCATTTCTGTTCCTCCTCTATGCTTCTTATAACGAGAAGTAAAAGTAATTTAAAAATTTTTTGTAGAGGTTTATGATTGATCAATTGAAATTGTCGGTAGAATATGAAAGTTTTGCTTTGTTTATTGCGTCTCCTCATTGCATTCCGTATTTGCCTCATCCCAAACATCCTGATACTTTATTCTTTCCTCAAGTCCAGTCTTCTGTTCCCTCTCTGTTGACAAATACACACATACGAGCAAGTGTGAGCAAATTGGAGATACTAGTTTGGATGCCCTGAAACAACTTTTTAGAGATCTGTGTTCGTTCAATATTGAGGTGTTGGGTTTAGAAGCCTTTTGTAATGTCTATTGCCTCTTGATAACGGATTATTTACGAGCAAACGCATCTTTTGGGAGTTTTAGTGACGGGGCCCCAGGGAAGACAAGCAAAACAAAAGTAATAAGGAAAATGAACTAATTCAAACGAGCCATATTGATCCTTTATTCTGTGTCTGGCAGCATTTCAGCTTGTTTTATTCAAAATACAGACTTTTTTAGTAATCCCCACCCAACAAAGGCGAGAAAAGTAACATATTCATTGATCATCCCCAACACAACATGCTGCCAAAAGTGGTTGGTCATGCGACGGTTACTGTTGAGTGAATAACCATACCTTTTTTTAATTTCTCTACACACTTCTGTGTTATTTTTCTCTCCATCGTACATAGATGTACACACACAAACCCCAAAGAAAGATACTAGCTTGAACGCAACTTCTTAGAGATCTGTATTCGTTCGATATTGACGTGTTGGATTTAGAAGCCTTTTGTGATGTCCATAACCTCTTGATATCGGATTATTTCCGTGCAAACATATCTTCTGGAAGTTTTTGGCACTTGAGACTAATTACAGACTAGCAAAAAATTCTTCAAGTCCTGTATTCTATTCCCACTGTCCTGTTAGTAAACATACACACATAAAGCGAAATCAAAGATACGAAGTCTTTTTGGAAAATATCCAGCAATTTGATATTAACAGGGAAATATCCTACCTCAGCATAAGCCTAGTGATCTGTTCTCTGTGTTTTAGATAGATATACGCACATACAAAAGCAAAGATACAAGCTAGGATGCTTTGAAACAACTTCTTGTCTTTGTTTAATATTGATATATCAGGTTTAGAAGCTTTTAGTCATGTCCGACACCTCTTGATCAAATATTATTTACAAGTAAATCTTCTGAGGGTCTTTGACCCCCGTATCTCATGTCAGACAAGCAACAAATTAAAAAAAGAAAATATGACTGATGAGAAAAATAAGGCGTAAAAAGCAGCCAAGATATATGAGGTCTGTCCAGAAAGTATTCTGTCATGGTATCAACGAAAGAATAGCCTTTCAAAGTACTCCACTTTATATGCAACACATCTGTCTTAGCGCCCTTTTTACTCTTTATAACACCCTATGAAGTGCTCTTTCAGGAACGCTGCCAGCTGCCTCTGCCCGTAGACAGAGGCAACTGTAAACCTCTCTGTAATCTCTCTGTAAAAAGTCAGAGATCTCTGAAAGCTGAATCCAGACTTTACGGGGGCTGACGGGCCTGTGTTAAGCAATAATTTGTCAAAAAAAAACCCTGCACGGTCATTGTGAATGTGACAGCAACCTTATTCACTCACTCACTAGAATACATCTCACTGCTGACCCAGTAACCAAACGGATGAACTTCTGTTTATCCGCATAAAGTAAGGTTCTTTTGGTTGTCAGAACTGCACCAGTTCTCGAGATATTCAAAATAGCTTGCTGCTTTCTGCAAATACATCTTATACCCTTGACAAACGCACGTTCAATTTTTTATTCTGTTTCGTACATAGATATACATGCAGAAAACCAAAATGTTGATACAAACTTGGATACTTTTAAACAACGTAGATAAGTTCCCTTTCAATATCGATGTGTTGGATTTAGAAGCTTTTGGTCATGTCAGTCGTCTCTTGATAAGAGATTATTTATGAGTAAACACATCTTTTGGGAGTGTTCGGTCCCCGGAACACATGTGAGACAAGTACAATAAAAAATAATAAATGAGAAGTGTAAAGTGTAAGAAGCCAAAAATATCTGATTCAATGCGATTCTACATAACGTTTTCTTTTTGTACTCAAAATCCTGACGTCCTGGCCAATGTAAGTCTGGACAGCACATGGTTCTTCCACATTTTGAGTTATGATCAGGGGAAAGTAGGGTCTTATAAGCTGTCAAATACTGTACCTACTTTTGGTCAAACCTGTAATATTCAAATACAACTTTTTGAATAAATGATTCGAAATTGCCTCTGAAATAACGAACACAGTTATCAATATGTTCTAGGTTCCTAATACAAGTTAATTCCTCCCTTGGGAATTTGTGTCAGATAACTATAGTAGCATTTTTTTAGTAATCAGTGTGCGCTAAAATTTCATTGTGCAATTTTTCCGGTGATAAAAGCATGTACGCACTTTTGAATTCGACATTGGGAATCATATCAGTAGTTTTCAATATAAACACTGTAAGCTATCTGCAGAATTAAAAATCTTTTGTGTGTACATCGATTTCTCTCCGCTCACACACGCGCTAATGAACTTTCCCTACAAGTATAGCTTAGTAACCCTTGCTTCATTCAATGCTATTATCATTTGCGTGTGACCAGCTTTCTCAGGGCCCACTCCACCTTTTAGAATCCTATGGTCCACCCAAGTGGCATAGAGGAGCAAGATTCAAAAGTCGTTGGTGTGACAGAAGTGTCCTTGTCCTTCGGGAGTCTGCTGCCTCTTTGTAACGCTTGTCTGTGGCTGGACTACAGGGCGTGAACAATCCTCAGTTGGTAGATGCCGAGTTGGCTATAGAGTTCTACCGTCCCTTTGAAGGAGAATTGGGACAGTGCGACTGTTTGCGACTTTTAGCATAGAACCTCCAGATGATATGGCTGTCTGCAATTTCTAGATGCAGATACACCGACTCTGCTACCCCTGAGAGTATAGTAGGCTGGGTGCCAAGGTCAATGCCATGGGATAAAAGACGAGATGTTGAAGTGGGTGCTTATTAAGTAATAATTTAGAATAAGTCCACACTTCCTCTCCCTGCAAACACCATCTCCTACTAAACTTATTTCCTAGTTTCAATTTTTTAAAATACAGTCTACTTGCTGAAACAATAAGTTTGTGAAATTATTGATAATACCTATAATAATACTATTCGCAAAAATACATTGTCAAAAGCAAGTGAAGAGTAAAAACTATTTTTCAAAGCAGTTCTTATCAGATGTGTTACTATCAATGAGATATTGGAACGAGCTCTCCACCTTTTTCACGCCTCAGTTCCCTCCTGCTTATCTGTTTAGTCTTTTCCAGGACACTTGTTCAGTTGCAGGAGGAATAGCTCGCTTTGATTGGATGGAATCTTGTTTTTATATTCTTCTGGTTATATATCTTTCACGATTGGCCTCTTCTATGTCGGAAGAAATAGAAGCCCCTAATTTGCTTTTCATACTTGGAAAATCCAGTTAAGCTCAATAAATATTTCTTATCACTGTGATTAATGACATATTCTTTGGTCATGTGACAAGATTACGTTCTCTGCCTTCATCCAACCGTGCGTTACCTTTAACGCTACGATCTTCTATCGTCAAATTAATTTACTAAATAAATTTATCTATACTATTCATCAATCTATTCATCTATGATAAAGAACGGTAAAAGAAATAGACAATAATAATTTCATGCTTTTATCACATTACGGAGTGTATTAATGGTGAGAATATTTCCACGAATTATCTTTTGTACAAATAATCTTCATCCTGAGTTGCAAGATATCCTCATATATATAAATATGTGTGCGTTGTATGTGTATGCATACACATCAGCACGCATACACACTCATGCATATATATGTATGAAGATGAAAAAGAAGAATTCCACAAATCTTGATCAAATAGTCCCCATCTTGAGTGCGAAGTTATCTCCTTTACTCATATATAAGACAGGCACACACACACACACACACACACACACACACACATACATATACAAAATTAAAACGTTATCTTCTTAATATAATCCCTATCCAGAGTTTATAGCTGTTTCTGTTTTCCCCCCTAAAGATAACGGTTGGTCGTGTGTTTCGCCCCGCCCGAATAGAATCTTTGCCTTAACGGTCCCGGATTAAGTCGTAAAGATCATTCCATTGTCTGGAGTTGAAGATAAAACGTAGAATGTCTTCTCATAGACCAAGTTATCACCTCTTCTAGCGGATTGAATGGACAGTATGCAAACAGGTCTGATTAGTCACTCAATAGAAACTTTTAGCAGTGTGGGGATAATCAATTAAAATATTGGAAAAAGGGTGATTAATTAATAAGTTACTTCTGTAGTCTGAATTTAAAAAAAACAACAAAAACAAGCGTGAATGCATTTGGGCACAAACTCAGGAACATTTTAACATAGATTTACATTGCAAAATGAACCCGAACCTAATCAGCCTTCAAGCTCTACTGGTGCGACCTGTACGTGTAATTCATATATAGCCATTCAGACTGCTAAGCTTGCTAGCCAAAACAGCCTTAAAACTGAAGAAATTTATATTGACACTTTTAGAGGCAGTTCTTTTATGCCCCCCCCCCCACAAACTATACTATTGTGGAATCTTCCCAGGATGAGTGTCTATCAAATATAAGGGTTTGGGGAAGTATAGAGAAATAGAATAGGGAAGCACTCCGAGAACCCATACTACTGCCTACGCCAGACACTGACAAAAATGAGGGAAATCAGTTTACATAGCTACCATGAAGTTCATCTGAATGAGTAACTTTTGATTCTCCATACTTCGGGCCATCATCTGTAGTTTGAATAGAAAAACTGCTTGATTCTGCCCCCAAATTAATTCAATCTTTCTCAGCCGAAAGCCACTAAGAACTTTCAGAATGTAATCACTTTCTCTTTAGTCCATGACACTGACATTGAATTGAAAACTTTTGGAGATAATGTATGGAAATATTGCATTGATCACTCCTCCCTTAAACCATGGGCAATCCTTTCACAAAATTTTGAAATTCTTTGAGAACTTAAGTACGTGGACTGATACACGACAAAACTGAATGAATACATATATATGTTATCAGGAAATGGATGTATATGAACTGCATTAAATCTTATTCAAACGATCTTCGGTTATTACACGGATAATGTATCACTTGGCCTGGACAGCGTAAAAAACGTAAACTGCAGTAGGAAACCTGCGACCGAGGGTAGCTGCTTCATCGTAGCGTTGTTCTTACCATTAAACTAAACAGCCGCCGCTAATGCAAAGGCAAAATATCTGTTTGAATTCCCAATTCTCATTTCGTTTATTCACGGTTTATATCAGCTCTATTTCTTCCTTTCAACGCAAATACTATAATATTAAGAAATAGATGTATCTGATCCGACAGAATGATTATAAATTGCTTCATATTTTATTGTAACTCTTATTCAAAATGATCTCTCGTTATTAAAAGGTTAATGTATCACTTGGCCTAGGTAACGTAAACGGAATAAACAATTAATGAAAATCCATTTCTTGATAACATAATTGCTGCATTGAAAGAAACAAATACATAGACAGAAAGATAGATGTCTCGGCTGAGATAGATAGAATTGCAATGATAGATACCTGTGAAACAGACTGTGAACAGACTGATATATATATATATATATATATATATATATATATATATATATATATATATATATATATATATATATGGACAGAGGAATAGTTGTAAAGAGAGAGAGAGTGATACATAGATGTTCAGGCTGAGATAGATAGATAGAAAAAGATAGAAAAGTGAAATATTTATGTTGTTTGCATGTTTGAGATTAATGAAATGTTTTATTGTGAGTTGATAAGTAGGAATAGGGAATAGGTGTATCTGTGTATATAACTGTATAAATTGACTCTCACCTTCTCTGCACTGCTGTTTCTCTGGAGGAGATGATTGGTAACCATCGAAATGCATCGAAACATATTCACGTTAAATTTTTCTTTTTTCTCTTCATTTTTTCTCTTCACCATTTTCACTTTCATTAACACACATGCGCACACACGCACACACACACATACCTATATATGGAGAGATGTGAATAGACTGAGATAGACAGATTTGGACACAATTGTGATAGAAAGATATATATTCAGGCTAAGATAGATAGGTGTGAACAGACTGAGATAGATGATCAGGCTAGGATCGAAAGAAATACATACGTATATTAACAAATTGAGATAGATGTGAACATAGATAAGAAGTCTTGCTGGACACGAAAGACAATCGTTGATTCCCATGTCTGCTGCAGACATGGTTGTTTATTGTTTACCAGATTCGCTTCATCAAAAGAAGAAGAGACGACAAACTTGCAACAAATTGAAGGTAGAGACTCTTTTGAAATCTGGACAACAAACGAGGAACAACGATAAAAACGAATGAAGTAGTTAAGAAGTAAAAAAAATGAAAGATCTGGTTAGTCACTATACAGAATACAAACCATCATGTGACGATCGTCTCTTGGCAGCATGTCGTTTTGGGGATGATCAATTGAAAACTTAGTCGAAAAAGTGAGATAAATGGATAAGTTACTTTTTTCGCCTTTTGTTGGGCAGTGATAACTTAAAGGGTTTGAATTTGCATGAATGCTGCTGGACACAAGATAAGGGATCAATTCAGCATGAATTTACATTACAAATTGAAACCTCACTAAAAATCTATTTGGGGGAATTTTCAAAAAACAAAAATGTTTCTACCAGACATAATGAACAAATGCCTTAATCCCGATTGGTGCAGTCTGCACGCATGATACACTACCAGCCAGACCAACTAAAAAGTGAAGAAACCTATGTAGACAGTTTTAGTGACAGTTTTGGTTGACGGTTTCTGATATGAGAGAAAAGGACATTGAAAATCAAAAGATGGACGACATAATTGTGTTGTGTACTACTGTACTTCTTACGAACACTCAGACTCAGATGTTTCCCGTGTCTCACACCACACACAAGGCAATGGTTCTGGTCTCCATTTCTCGAACGATCCAATCATTGTAGCAATTATGCACAATGTAAATGCATTGCAAATGATTTTGCTATAGCAATGAGGTGAAAAAAAGGAAGAGATCGACTTACAGCAGCTAAGATTAATGCAAGACATAGTCCCAGGATTTTGTGATTATTCCAAAATAATTTTTATTAGTTGAAAATTGCTTTTTAGATGGAAAGATTTGCAACAGTCTTTTTACTCAGTTCTCAATCCCTTCTTAGGTCCACTACACCCATGAAGAAAATGGTTAGTGGTTGAGTTCTAATAAAACCAAAATTTCGAATGCTGATTTTGAAGGCAGGCAGACCCCTCCCATTTGAAAGATTGGTGTTTTACTCACTCATTATTTCCCCCACTTTGTTCTGTGCTATATTAAACTATGTAAATACCAATAAACATTCACTTTCAGTAGCATTTCTCTGTACCCCTCTCATGTATCAACCCTTTCCTCTCAAATCCTGAAATACTGGCCAATGGGAAGCTGGCCAGAGAAAGCTATGTTTACCTTCTGAGTCTTTTTCAGAGAAAAAGAGCGAGCAGTTTAGTATTGGTTCAATACTTTATGGTATAGAAATAAGAGGGACCCTAATCCGTTCCTAATGATGAAGAATTATCGACAGCAGTAGCCACCAATCTACTATGAGCGGTTTGAGCATTTTCAGGAGACTTTGTACCTTCAACAGCAACTTTATCACTTCAAATCATGGCAAAATCAGAAATTACGATTTTGAAAAATAAGTATGTGTTTA
The DNA here is from genome assembly GCA_963457665.1 of Thysanoteuthis rhombus. NCBI lineage: Eukaryota > Metazoa > Mollusca > Cephalopoda > Oegopsida > Thysanoteuthidae > Thysanoteuthis > Thysanoteuthis major. The sequence goes on along the minus strand of OY735240.1, from coordinate 5,571,683 downwards.
CCAGCTGAGCATTAGTCATAATCGCAATGTTCTATTGACCGTGCATGAAGAGGAGAATGAAAGAGAAGAAGAAGAAGAAGAAGCTGACACATGCGATACTCACTTTCCCAAAAGTCAATAAGTAATGTTAGAGTTTTATGAATCGACATCGACTCAAGCCGAAATAGCATTCTACCATGGCAACAGGATTGACGAATCGCAAGGAAACATCCACCCAATACAGACCACTACTGACTGAAAATATGCAGCGGTGATCGAAGTTTTTCAAAAATACACAAATTCGTTAAAATAGGAGAGATCAGACTGGAGCACCAGTGAATAGGTATGACGCATAGACCATTGCCCATTGGTTTTCAAACTGTGCGTCGCGACACAATCATCATCATCATTAAAAGGCAAAGTTAGGAATAGAAGTATTGTTTGTGCACAGGAATTGATTCAAGCTTTCATCATCATCATCAGCAGCTTCTTAGTGTCCATCGTTAGACATTCCCTAAGATTAACCAGACCTCTCTATCACGAGCATCGCAGAGCTAGTACTCTCTTAACTTGTCTGGTTTGTCATGCCATTTTTTCTGCCAGTCACAGTTTCTTATGTGATCTCTTTGGATCTACGCTGAGAATCATGATATTCAGCGGTTGTCTGACATTCTTGCAACATGATCAGTCTATAACCATTTGAATTTTGTAATGTACTACTGTGCTGTCTTGTGATCTCTTCGTGGGATATTGAGCATGATCCCCTCTTATGCAGGTGGCATGGTTCTCAGTTTAAGGGTCAATCTTTTAATGAGGTTCCATGTTTCAGCTCCATAGGTAACTATCTGTGGATTCATTGGTTATATAACCTTCTTATCAGGACTAATGGGATTCTCTTGTTTTAGAATACTGGGATTGCCCTTTTAAAAGCTTGCCATTGTAGGGTGATTCTTTGGTTGAGTTTTTTTTCTTTTGAAGATTTTCATGGAGATCCGTTGTCCAAGGTAAATGTAGTGGTCTACTTTCACTAGGTGTATAGCTTCTGTGTCTGTAGATAGGTTGCAAGATTGACATATACGGGATTTTGAGTGATTTCCAGTCGAAGGCCTTCTTAAAATTTACAAACACTACAGCAAGTGGCATTTTACATTCTGCTGCTTTCTCTTTTAGTTGATTCAACGAATCGAGATTGTCAATGGTCGAGTGGCTTCTTTTGAAACTAACCCGTTTCCGTGGTTGGTTTTCATCTAGTGTTTTTGGTGGTTTAGTTGGTGATCACTTGGGCAAAAAGATTGTAGACGCAGTTGAGTAGGCTGATTGGTTTAGTTGTTCATATATCGGGTTTCTTTTTTTATGTAACAGTATTATGATTGCATTCTCCAAACTGCTGACTGGCAATATGGTATGCAAACTCGTTAGATAGATTATATGAGACTAGAAGATCACTGTATTGTTATGACACGTAGACCGTAACTTAACATTACTATGACCCGGTATTGGGTTACATTATTGCATTACGTTATACTTCTTTTGTCATCCCTGTCTCTGCACAAATATTTTCTAACATCTGCCTAATCTGGCACTAGGCCAAGAGAAGGGTGTTGCACTTATTTGCAGAGACTCTGACATGAATCTTGCAGCAGTTAGAGGACATGCTGCTAATAATCAGACACTATATCCACGAGGAAACTTTTGAATGTCTTACATAATCCATGCTTGATCAGGTAAGATAGATTTCTGCTGGCACATGAAAAACTAACACTATGCCTGCCCAACACCTTATTAGGCAAATATGACGCATTGGCTTTAACCTAATATTTCAATAAAGGCTTTCAATTTCATTCCAACCATCTCTCAATTGTCTTCTCTCTCTGAATGTGAATATTCACTAACCTTGACTTGGTCTGGAACAAGACCAAAAGAGGTTTGAGAAAATTGTGGTGTTTCAACTGAGAGATATTCACTTGAAAATTAGTATTGGAAATCCTGACTTCGAAAAATGATGATGATGATGATGATAGTAATAATAATAATAATAATAATAATAATAATAATAATAATAATAATAATAAATAGATAGATAAATAAATAAATGTTCAGGTAGTAATGAAGTTGAATTCAATTTGCTAGTGTGAAAAAAAGGGTAAGGAAAGAGTACTTCAGAAGAGCGCGTGCAGTACAGAAAATTTAACTGAATTCATAAAATAGAGTAATGTCTCTCAATGCTCTTGCTATCTCTGTTATAACATTTAGTTTTAATATAATTAAATGGAATCTAGATGAGATTAGAAAAATTGAAGATTACGAAATGCACCTCCCTAAAGCTGACATTGATCGTCTCTATTTGCCAAGGAGTAACGTTAAAACACGCAAAAGAGCAAGGTCATAAATAGCTTGACGCAAAATGAGGACAGAATCCTCTGCGCCAATAACACACCCTCCGATGTAGACCAGAAAAAAAACCATCAGTCGCTCGGTGGCAGTGGATTGAAAGCAGAAACAGGAATTAATACTGGACACTCAAGACCATACCTTACCTACTCGAAACTTCCATGCAAATACCATAAAAAATGGCGCCGACCCAAAAATGTCGCTTCTGTGACGTGCATGTAGAAAAAAATAGATCATTTCAGGTGTGGCTGCTCTGTTTTAACACCTACAGAATACGAGTTCAGACCTGATTGAGTGGACCAATATCTGCAGTGGAAAATCTGCAAGTATTATGGAATACCAAAAAAACAATAAGTGTTATAAACATCAACCAGGCCCAGTTACTGAAGGATAGAATGACATGATGCTTTGGGATTTTGCAATGAATAGCGATAGGATCATCAAAGAAAATTCACTCGATATAGCAATCAAGGACCATCACAAAAGAACTTGCTTTTTAATTGACATGCCTTCTGAACAAAACATAGTAGTACAGAAGCTAATGGAACAAAACAAGGACCTTGAAAGCGAAATACAGAAGATGTGGCCCTTGAAAAAAACACACTCAGTTATTGGTCATCACTTCAACCTTTTGCCTTAAGTTTTTGATGGTGATAATAACAATAGTAATAATAATAATAATAATAATAATAATAATAATAATAATAATAATAATAATAATAATAATAATAATAATAGTAATAATAATAATGATAATGTTTTGTCTTGGAAATTCAGACAAATATTAGGCCGTTGTTGTATTAGACAACAATTACGTGGAGATTGGTCCTGATGTATGGCTGTATAAGAGATACATATAAACAGATTGAGATAGATCAATTGATATGAGAGTCATACAAGATATGATTCTCTGGATGAAAACGCTGGTCAGAGCTCTTCTGATCATCTTGAAAATGTGAGTTTAATCCCAGTATCAAAGAGTGAAAATTTGCATACCAACTCAATGGAGAGGCATACTGGCATTATGGGAATTGATGGTAACAAGTTCTGAAATTAAATCGGGAGCAAAGACATTACAACTACATATTCCAACGGATCAAATAAAGCGTTTTATTTTGAAAGTCCTGTAAGGGTACCGTCTTCGGAAGACATTTGAGTAAAATAGAAGAATACAGCGATCGAAAATTGTAATACAATAAATAATGATTGCAAATACAAGTCGGGAAGAATCATGGTATAATAGCAACTATGCATCGTCTCTGAAATTCAGGAAGAAGGTCTTGGTAACATTAATTATCGTTTCCTTCAAAGAAAATCTTGAATAAAAACGCTTTAACTCATTTTAATGAAAAAGTGAAAATGATTTTACTTTTTCACTTTTGTTCATAACAAATTTATGAGACTTCCGTTAATTGCTTTCGTGTCAACTTTTGAAAAAAATATCGATTTATTCATTTATTTATTTTTGAGGAGGCTCTCCAAAACATCAGAGGAGGAGGCTCTTCAAGACATCAGGTGTTTCCCGGAGACGAAATAGCATCGCTTGAAAGCAGGTATAGGTCACAGCAGTGTGCGGTGGACAAAATGAATTTAATGTGCGAATTTCAAAAGGGAGGACGTTACGTAATTAACATCGTCTGGTGTTTAACCAAAAACGTTAATTAACTTCCTTTGGAACTGGAAGTGTTAATTAATGAGGGATCGTCTTTAAGGAAAACGTCATTGTTTATCGATATTTTCCACTCCGAAAATTTTTTTCAATCTCTCAAAAGATAATTAACCATAAGGAATCTGCTTAAAATAATAAAATGCGTATGGTTTCAACAAATGAAATTATCTTTATAGTTTTGTCGAACTCAAATACAAAGTTTGAAGTTGACGTTTTTCTCGCGTAACACAATAATAACATCAACTATTCTCGCCAAAATGAGTGGTGCATACCAATATGTAAAATCCACAAACCGCTACCGTAATTTGAACTCTATCTTACTGTAGACATTAATGAAAATGTATGATACTGATGCACACGTGTTTATTCCATTCATATAGATGAGTGCATTTATAGAAAAGACATTTTTGATTTAGAAAAAAATAACTTATTATAATTTAAATGTCCGTCCATCTGTTCTTCTACCCGCTGTACATTTGTTCGTTTGTGACCTGCAATAAAAATACACGACAAATATACCTCCATCAGAATTTATGTTAGCCCTAGATTGGATCTTTGCAAGTTAGATTTTGAAAATCATACTGGGGGTTGATCTATTCAGAATAGAAAGTCTATATTGAAACACACATTTTTTGTGACCAACAAGAGGAAAATTTCAGTGACTGGGGTCTTTCTGAGCTAAAATCAAAGATCGAGGGTTGCTTAGTATCGTTTATAGAGATGATGAGAGAATAAAAAGGGGTACATAAATTAGTTTAGAGGGATTTTCCCTTTTTCTTAAAACAAAAGAATGTTGCCTACATAAAAATTTTCTCTCCCTTCTGACCCTCTCCCTCTCTTTTTCAGAACTTTGAATCTTACTACCCCCTCTCTATAAAGCTGGCTTTCTTTTCTTTTTCTATTGTTGTCAAAATAATAGCAACTTCTGCTTCATGTAAGACATCGTAATATTAGAAACGGAAACAGGTAATGAGAATATTTCTATAAAGAATTTCTTTTGAATAAATAAATGAATACTTGAGAACAAAAAATTAGTCGTATATCTTGACGTTACTTTTGATACTAAAAATGACCGACAGAATTGCTTAATGATTACATTACCATAAATGTTATGTGTGGAAAATTCATATGTACATCATTTTTTAAATATCTTAAAGTTTGATTTATTTACTTCTTGTTTAAAGTTTTAGAAATAACCGTTTGCAAAGTTTCACCCACTTGCCAAATCAATATCGAAAACGGCGCACAAATAATAAACATTAGCAATTTGATCTATTCAAAACAATGAAATTTCAATTTAACTTCATTATGAGAAATATAGAAAATCATTATGGTTGATTCTTTAATACTATTTAACAGCAGTTGTTTTCTTCATCACAATTAAACTTAGGCTGAGTTTCCTTCAGTTGTGAGTGAATAAATTAAGTGCACAGATCAGAATAAAGAAGTTTCAGATGAAAATCAAACTCATGACCCTCTATGCCAGGGGGTGGCTTGCATGATGCACGACCGTTCTCACCACTGAACTACTGGAATTCAGTGATCAGCGCTAGTACAAATCAAACTCTTGTCCTCACACACTACACTAATCTTTTCTGTTTGTTATTAAATGGCCCAATTCAGATTCATTTTTAAAAAAATTCATTTCATGGATTATTGCGAAAAGAAAAAAAAATACTACTATTTAGTTTTATCCTAATGAATAGAGATAGAGTTTGAGTTTGTATTAGAGAGTCATGAGTTCGATTCTCACCCAGAATTTATTTTTATTCCAAACCACGCTGTTGATTTATCTATTTCACCGCTGAAGTATGAAAGTAAATAGCAACAGAATTTAAAAGATAATGATTTTCATACTTCACCGACTGAAATAGAATAAAATTGATTTTGTTTTGAATAAATTGAATTGTGAATCTTTATTTTTTTCAAATTAGATGTTATCTGATTTCCAACTGTCTACCTTTTTCACGATTTCTTTTCTTGAATATCAATTCATTCTGTCCGTTAAGGCGAGTATTTAGTCTAGTATATACAATACAAAAGTTTCAGTAATCATTTTCCGTCCAGATAGAAGTTGGGGTTTAACTCTGCAGCTGACAGTTCTGTTATTTATATCATTATTCCAAGATTGCCTTTAATAAGAACATTGTGGATGCATTAAGTTGGTCAAAATTCTACCTGGCTCAATTTAAAAGGGCAAGCGTGGAAGAGCTCACTGTGTAGGAATGTTCAGCAAGCAAATCCAGTGAGTTCAATCCTAAGTCTAGTGGCTCTAAGCCAAAATAAGCTGAGCTTAGTAATGAGTGACTCAGTAAGTCAGGTCAGTTTAAGTTGTTTCAGTTAAAGTAAAAGAGATTTTTTGAAATTTTCGCTTTCGACGTTGGCGTTTTTAACACCATATTTGCCATTTAGTTTTACCATCTTCTTCAATCTTTCCGGCAACTTCATAATTCCATCCTCTCAGAATTTGCATGAACCTCTCACCTCCTCATATCTTTTTGTCAAACTTCACTCAAAGTCTCAAGTTTTTTCTAACGTAACAAGAACGACAAGAACAATTCTCGCCAAATTTAGGGGAGTAAAAATTAACATTCTCCTACTATAATTTTAAATCGCAACTAACTGATTGGTAGTCGTATCTGTTATCGACTGAACTAAATTGACAAAGTCTTACATATCTACGAAAATTTATGCTAGTAATATGCAAGGGCTTTTTTCATTCCGATAAATACATTTATGTTGAAGTAAAAACGAAATTCTAATGATGATTCCACGTACAACCGAAAGGAGAATCGCAAATAGGAGCGGACCACTGAGATGAAAACTGTGAATGAGGCTGAAGATAAGAAGGCAGCGAATAAGGGGAACCATTGAAGGGGCTGCAATAAGAAAAAGTCTGTATTAAAATGATTTCATCTTTAAAAAAATCCCCAATACTTGTAAACTCTGATAATATGATTTTATATCACGAGAATTGATTATAAAAAAAATAAATGGTCTGTGATAATACACACACCTAAAAAATATTTCTAAAAATATTTTTCACTTATTATAGCTACGTTACAAAAGGTGCAGAAATCATAGAAGTAGGAGTGGGGATCGATCCAAGCTTAAGGTCGCACTTACGATCGGTCGCCGATTGGCTTTCATCGGATCGCTGATTATTTGAGTCCGATTGGCGATGAACATATCGGTGATTAAATGCCAACCTTCAAAATAAAGATAGGAATGATTCACTTTTCTGCACTCCAATCAGATGTTGCAACTAAGGAAGGTGAGAATCATCGCGAGAAACTCATTATATCATCACATGATTGATAATGCCTATTTTCACATTTCTACATTATTTTCAGGAAAATTCAGGTATCATTATGCTATTTTTGCTTAACTTCAAATGTAAAACTCACTGATGAAATAAAAAGAATTGATTAGATCATATCTTTACATTTATTTATCATTCATATATTCAGGTCATATGACACCAGACTATTCTGCAGTGATTAAGAGTCAAATCATAGCGACATGAGTATTAAACATCTCTATCTGTGATTAAAAATATGAAGACCGACTTAAATTCGGGTGGTAGTATGACTTAATCTTAGCTTTTGAGCTGATGGATCTATTATCTTGTTATATTCTGTTTGGAACGCTCGCACTAAGTCTTGACCACCGACAATCCCTTTATTCCTTTAGGAACGCTCTGCTTTTGGAATGTAGGAAAAACTAAGTCTGAATATTGCAAATTGGGGACTTTGATGTTTGCTCTTCTGCTGCAAAAGATTTTTTTAATATCTTGAATCTTGACTCAAAGTCTTCTCGATTTCCTCTCACCTCCTTCGTTCTTCAATGTTGATACATTGCAAACATCTCATTCTTGGGTTATGGCCGCCCAATAAGCCAAATGAAAGCAAACCAGATTAGACTCAACTCTCAAAAGAATTATGTTAAGACGATTTTGTGGGGTTGCGACACTTCGGACAGTTAGAATTCTTTCAAGAAAAGATTTAAAAAACGTAATCTCACGAGTCGGTTGTGCAGTCTTCATGTATCCTAACATCTTATCAGAAAAGACCTTAATAAGCATGAATGAACAGATTCTCTCCCGTAGGAGTGACATTATGATTGAATGAGCTCGCGTACTGAGCGACTGACACATTCACAATGGCCGAACCCGTCCATTGTTCACATCTCATGTAGTTTTGGGGGGGAAAACATTGCATCCCCTAGATCTGTTAGCCTCTTAACAGTCCAGATTTAGCCTCTTGACAGTCCAAGGATTTCAGATCGTAGACATCATGACAGAGAACGAAACGTGGAAGCTTACAACGATCCCGAAAGGTGACGTTTCGAACTTTTTTAAAAGTGACCTATAACAGAATTGTGAGGTGTTATGATTATTAGATATCTGACACCAGTTATGAATCAATGGAATATATTGTAATGGGATTGAAACAATAGTCACCACAATTAAGAAGGGTCGTGTTTATCGGATGAACTTAATACTGTTCCCTAAGGTTTGTAGGTTATGTTTCCATCAGTGCAAGTACTCTAATAGCAGTGACCAAAGTAGATAAAAGAGGAAAGGGACAGTTGTCTGTGTCAGTAATGATAATATTGTATATGTATACGAATGAAAGAAAGGTGAAGGAAGAAGATCAGACGAATAGAAAGTACGATGCTAAAAAGAGGAAGTTGCTGGAAAAAGGATTAATGAGGTACAAAGAGTCTTTTTTTACAATAACAAAATGTATATCAATTCAATATTTATTCAAATATATAATAGTTGATAAGTATGAATAAGAGCTTTTGAAGATTGCTACTTGAAATTGTTTTACTAATAAAAGTCATTGAGAAATTCTATAGTTTACGTCTACGGGTGAATGGGTGGTTCGTAGGAAGAATAAGTGAATTGTCTATCAATAATTGTTCTAATTGTATATGAGACGAATGAGTCCGTAGTATGAATTGTGTACGTGTCCACCTGTACATGCAATTCTGTGCTTGCCTTCATGTGTTATGTGTGTGTGTGTGTGTGTGCACACAGGTGTGTATACATATGAGTACGTGGAGACAGTCATCGTCTTAGTCTCGAGACAAAGTTTAGGCTTATCTGTTTGAATCATCGTTGGCTATTCATGATGGAAAATCGACTACCAAGGATTTGTTTTTTTTAATTTTATTGGTCAATTTTGTAAAGTTTGACTTATGTATATGTCTTGGACAAATCAGGCTTTCCATTGTCTACGGTATGGGAGTCCATAATAGGTGTAATTGTTTGTAGGGAATTCTGGATTCTATTTATTGACAGATATACAGAAGTTCCAACATAACGTTGAGATACATAGCTGAAGTTGAGCCAATACAAAGCCAATAACCAACCGATTACAGTTTAGTTCAAAACACCGAGACAATGTGTTGTTACTTTTATACATTGACCCTAAGAACCACTTTTTGCATCTTTGGTGTCTGCATGGCAAGGTTTTGGTTGTCATACCCTTTTTTGTCAGAAATTCCGAGACGGAGTGCTTTTTTTTGTTTGAGTTTCGCAAGGTTTTAACACTCTATTCTCCAGCCTCCTCCGAGACAAAGTGTTGTTACTAACACACCATGAGAAGCGACTAGTCGCATGAATACTAGCATTTTTATCTCATGTTTGTGATATAGAAATAATTACTTTTGTCTAATATTTACGATAACACAATGTATTACTCTCTGGCATAATATTGTCTTAGGCTAGAGGCAACGATGCAGTCGTGTTATAGATTTCCCAGTTTTGTTTTGCTGTCTGGTCTTGATCAATAATCTTGAGGAGAAATTCGGGTGAAAATAGCGCTTGAGAATTTACATAGATGCTCAATAGGAAGATTTCCTGGAAGTTGAAGTCATTATAAACCTAAAGACATTTATAGTCAATGAATTTCTTCGGTTAAGCATTGGCATTATGAGAAAAACGTCAACCAGGACTGCCAAATAGGTTTCTTCAAGATTTAAAAAAAAATGGTCTGTCAGGCTATGTACGTATGTATCACGCATACAGGCTGTATCAATAGAGCTAGAGGACTGAAAATTTCAACATTTACTCCTTATTATGTCTACAAACCCTTTTTTAATCCCTACATTTTTAGAACAGGGGTTCGATTCACAAAGCAAGTTTACGCTAAATTAGTCTCTTAGTTTGCAAGAAGTAACTAATTGATTATCTTTTTTCCCGATTTTCAATTGATCACCCCCAACATGGTATATGGTAAAAAGATGTTGGTTACGTGACGGTTTCTATTGAGTGACCGACCAGGCCAGTTGATAATAACTGGAAAAGAGACAGATATATTTGAATCCCTATGAGATGATCTTTTTCTAAAAATGTTTTTATTTTGAAAAGAAACTTCTGAACTCTTTTGAGTGGAAGAGTCCATTGTTTCAAATGGTGGGTAGGAGATATTTTCATCAGCTAAATTGTAACCTTTATGTCGATGAGCAAATTATTACAAACAGAAAAAACCGTACATTATTATTAACTGCTTTAGTCGTAATTGTTTTGTAGTAAAAAATTACAGTAAAGATTGAGTAATTTTGTAATTGCATTATACTTATAAAATACCAAAACATGTTGTTTGTCATTTTTTTTTTTGTCTATGTTCTATAATCCCTGAATATTAAACTAATCTAAAGGTCAAAAGTAGAAAGAATTTATCAAGTTTAACCAAACAAAAAACTTTTCTTTTTGCTACTTCTATTTCTACATTACCAGACAGCACTGATAACGTTGAAGTGACAGACGATAAATTCACATTTCTAATTATTATACGTGTGGATTATTGGCTGGTTTTTCTTTCATCGTACTTCTAATATTTTTATGGCACATTTTTGATAACGTAAAAATTCACCCGGTTTACAAAGCAGAAATAAAAGATATTATTTTATCTTCAAATTTAACTTCATTGAATTCCAATATATTTATCATATTGTTTCCCTATCTCCTGTCATCTTTTAGGCAACTTCTCAATTTCACAAGAACGTTTTTTTTTTGTTTCTGAGCAAGCTTTGCTGATTGGCGTGAAAAATACTAATCTCTTGTCCCCAATTATATATTTCCAATTAGTATATCTTGCATTTTATAATTGCCAAATATCTACATTTCTTTAATATTCATTTTTATGACTACTATTTACATTCATCATAATTTTTGTGTTGCTTTTTAATTCAACTCTAAATATGCTGCTGATCTACGACAATCAAGAAACAGTGTTGATCGGAAATTAAAAAAGAAGAATTGAGCTCTTGGTGCGACTCGAACTGACATCTCTTACGCTAGAGGACGGCCAGGTTCACACGCTGTCGCTCTACCAATAGAGTTATAGAAACCAGCAACAAGGCTGAAGTCCACATCAAACCTTTAAACTTACTTCCGGTGCCGAGCTCTCGATGCCATGTTTATCAGTTCTATATGTTAGTATCAGTATTACAGCAATTGGAAAACATCAACTAAAACGGTCAGCATAGGTTTCTTCAGTTTTCAAGTCGTTCAGGCTGGCTGGCTACTTATGTATGTAGTACACGTAAAGGTTGCACCAATAGAGCTAGATGGCTTAAAAGTGAAACATTTACACCTTGTTATGTCTGGTAAAAAACAGTTTTCAACCCCCTCTCTCAAAAAGAATTTTCGTAGGGGGGTTCAATGTACAATATAAGTGTATGCTAAATTGATCCCTTAGTTTGTGTCCAGCTGCATTCATGCTTGTTTTTTGAAAATTCAAACTCTTTCAAAGTGAAGACGAAGGAAGGTTCCTGATTTATTGATCATTGATTACTGTCAGAAGACGTTGGTCTAGTGATGGTTTCATCGAGTGACTAACCGAACCTGTAATTTTCAATATCTATTTTCATTAGATAACATGTTACGAATGATTACATGATAGTCATAAAAATATGATAATGATTTGTAATTACTTTATTTAATAAAAATTAAAATTAAAAATAATCAATATTTCTTTTCACTTGATAATTAACATCATTCGCTGATACAGAGGGCCACAGTAACACGAGAATATTTCCCGGAGTTGTCTGCAAAAAAACGACAACAAAAAACAAAATGCCCCCCCCCCAAAAAAAAACCACAAAAAAACCAACAACAACAACGAAATACAATTAAAACAAACAAAAAGCCGATATAACACCAAGAAAGAAAAAAAAAACCCTTTTGGCGACAGAATTCTTAAAGACTTCTGTAATCAATGATCTTCGTTTTTCCCAACATCGAATTAAAATTGTTAATTACAATCATTTTTCCTCGATCAGCGTCTTTTTGAGAAAATAATTTCCTGATAATGTTGAAGTGATGGGATTTTGTAAGCGAAATCAGCGGGTTTTTTCATACAGAAAAGAAACATGTCTGGTTAGTCATCTAATAGAAACTGTCACATGAACAATGTGTTTGGGCAGTATGCTGTATTGGCGGTGATGAATTAAAGATTGAAAAATAAGGTGATCAATGAAAGAGTCACTTTCTTCGTAGGACTGTGATTATTAAAAAAAGTCAAAACTTTGGAAAAACAAGCGTGAATGCCCCCCCACCCCACTGACCGAAGGATTGACTTAGCAAAAACTTACAATTAAAACGGGACGTCCACTAACAACCTATTTAAGGTAGTTAAAAAATGAAATAAACCGTTTTCACAATACGTGACAAGGAATAAATTGAAATTTTCAGTACTGTAACTCCAATAAATTAAAAACTGAAGAAACTTATGTAGTCACTTTTGGTGACAGTTTTATTGACGGTTTATAATAGAGTGAAAATCAACAAGAGAGCGTCTACCAGTGCCAATACCCTATATCGGTGCTTAACTTTTTGCATTGGTGACACACTTGAAAGACAATTTTGGCTGCACATTATTGAAGTTTTCTTAGCAAAGACAAATATATATATGTTGTCATCCCAGCAGTTCAAGTGACTCAGGAAAAGTATCTTTCAAAAGATATTCAACGTGATACTTACTTTTGCGACTCACGTTGTGATTATCGGTAACATGAAAGTGTAGCGACGCAGTTTGAGAAGCTTTGCCCTATCGAAACTAAAAACGGAGTTTAAATACAAAAAATGATTATAAATCAAAATAAGAATTAAAAACAAGTGAGAGAAATATAAATGTATACATATTGGGCTATTTCCTTTAAAATCTGAATCTATTCTATTATTAACTGCTCGTTTTCAATTCCCTGCAAAATAATAAAAAAATCCTTTAATCGAAACTATAATCCAGGATCGGTCTCAAAATGACATCACGTTTCCGTAGCCCATTACCCAACCTTTTTTGGGATTTCAATGAAAATCATTGAGAACTTTTGGAGATATCGCGTGGACGTACCGACACGAGAGAATGCATATACATATATTTCTTCCATCTTGGCGTTGGAAGTAAATTACAATCATTTTCTTTTTTTACTTTTTGAGAAAATAATTTCCTGTCAATGTTGAAATGATGAAATTTTATTAGCGGGAACGACACGCTTTTCATATAGATAATAACATCAACAACAGCAGCAACAACAACCTGTAATGGGGTTTTAAACATGATCTTCCATAGTGCTTAAGAGTAATGCAATAAGTGATGGTGAATTAAATGTGTTCAGGACCGATCTCAGTAGCTGCAGGGTCCAATTGGAAACATTATAATAAAAGTTTCTCATAGACTTAATGTCTTTTCACTGGGATGGAAAGCAATAGAATGTGTAGTTAAAAATCTCAGAGAATTAAATTCATTCCTTCTTTTTCTTTATTTTTTATAAAGAAGTACAGTAAAAAATGAAAATTCAAAATATATACAGTATAAACAAACACTAATCACTTTTTAAGAGTTCAGAAATTAAACTCCATAAAACCGGCATGGTGTTTTTGCAATGAATTATTCATTAGTCAAGATTAGATTTGATTCGAGGCCCCTTAGGCGCAGGGTCGAAATGGAAACAACTGATCCCATGGCTTTAAAACCGGCCTCGACGAGTAATGAGTATTCCAACGTACTTTTTCCAATGCTTGGAAGAGTAATGCTATGGTTGATGATGAATCAAGTGTCTATGGCTATCAGCATCTTTGAGAGTTATGAGTTCTCCTGCATTTTAAAAGTTGCTTTTAAACATTTGTAACTTTGAAAATGAAGATATTCTTTGTGCACCTTGGGAAAAGCGAGGTAGAATGGGAGAAGAAGAAGAGGGTGTGAATGTAGGAGATAAGAAAACTTGGGAAACACGAAAAGAAAACCAGGTGGGAGGCACCCAGTGAGAATGAAACTCACTGGATCACTTATGGCTATTTTATTAGTTCACATTTGACCAAAATGTTCATCACCAGTGGAAATTGATATGTTAAGATCATTTCGTTAGTCTCCCCATCGCAAGGGAGCAATATTCCCTCTAATTTTTTGCCGTGAGTGGACTCAAAAATTTTAGGTTTTGCAAATTTTCCCTGGGACAAAAGAATGCGCACACTTTTGTATTCGACATCGAATCACTATTGCTCTTAATAAGGACAGTAATCTATCAACAGAATTTGAAATCATTTTATGCGCACATCAATTTCGTTTTTGCACTGGTTGTAAAACATGTGTGCGTGCACCTGCATGCACAGGTTAGGGATGATTATGAAAGAGATATGCATGATTTTAGGGTTTCAGTTTTTTTGGATGAAAATTTACGGAAAAAACACAGCATAATGTTCACTTGGACTGTTCAAACTGATATTATTTGAAAAAGCTTGTCTGTGCAAGGGTCAATCTCCTTTTCCTCATTCAAATCTGAAATGTAAACAAAGCAGAATTCATTTCAACATAGAATAATATTCCAAAACTACGTGTCCTATTTCAACTCTGTTATTAGTAGTTCCTGTTATAAAACGAATCAACTTTGGAAAATGATTTTGTCCTCAGTTTTTGCGTACGCAACTCTTATTCGAGTTGTTATGACGTCACTGGTTTTGTTGAGGTCATTGTCATTGTTGTGAGCGAACGAAAATGAAGTCAAAACACAACAGTAGGAGTCAAGGTCAAAATTAAAACATCCCTTTGAACACAGTTCAGCATCCACTTATAGATAACTCCTACAGCTAATCCATACTCCTTGACATGTAACTTATAACCACCAAAAAACACACACTACAAAAATAGCAATAAAACAAAACAAAAAAAATTCTCCAACCATAGCAACAGCCACAAGAATTCCCCCGAATTCCCCAAACAGGAATCTAAAACATACATAATCATTCGCCTGAAGAAATCCAAACAGGGCAGAAACATAAGCGTGTAGCGAATCTACTTTCTGCTATATTTCCAGCTTTACCCCAAACCAACTTAACACAATAATTCAAAGTTGAATGTATCAAGAACTCTATGAAGTAAATCCATCGGATATCAGACATAGCTTTATATTATATTACATTGCAAACCTGATTTGTACTATGCATATACATAATTAATTATTGTGTCATCCACAGACAGCTGTTTTATTGTATTACAACTCTTCAGTGTGGTTATTGACGATCCAGTACCGCTAGGTAGAGTCAAAACCTTTGCTTCAGACTTAGAGGCAGCTGCTCTACACCTATCCTATGCAGAACTAGACGGTCGATAAGACCGAAATAAGCGATATATTTGCTTATGCATAATTGCCCATCTACCTGTGTGCTCCATTTTAGAGTTGGAAGAGCATTACATAGTTGCTTATGATAGACGAGACTGCTCAACCCTGAAGAAAGAGGTGTAAACCCGATAGTTTCCCTAATAGTAAAACCCTGTGATAATCCTGAACGCTATTCTCGCATGAAAGTGGTCATAAGTTCAATATCTACAGCGTGCAACAGGTTGTTGACTTCTTTCTTTCTAGTATATCTGCCTTTCTTTCTTTCTTTTTCTCTCTTCAGTTTGCCTCGTTGCCTTCTTTCATTTCATCATCTCTTCTTCCAGCTGATCATCGTCCTTTTTCTCCTTCCTTTCTATCCACCTTGGCTCCCTTTTTTCGTTTCCTTTTGACATTGGCCTTCTCTATCCCTCCAAACTAAGAACCATGCAAAGCTCACAAGTGAATATAATGTTCGACATCACATGGAAGTGTCAGAAGACAGCAAAATATATTAAGGAAAATAATCAATTTCAGAAATATCATCATCATCATCATCATTATCATCATCATTGATCATCGGTCGTTGGACAGAGACCATCCCTATGATTCATCACACTTCTCTACCGTGAGCGTTGCAGAGCCAGTACTGAATTTGTCTAGATCGTCTCCTCATCTAGTACTCTGCCGGCCTCAGTTGCGCATATGATGTCTGGAGATACATGTCGTGAGTCGTGATGTCCATCAGTTGTCTACCATTCTTGCAACATGGCCGGCCCATTGCCATTTGAGTTTTCTAATGGATTCTATGATGTCTCAGACTCCTGTCCTCTCCCGTGTATATTGTGCTGTCTTGTCATCTCTCCATGTGAAGTTGAGAATGATCTTCTTATGCACACATTGCATGCTTCTCAGTTTGCGTCGGTTTCTCAGTAAGGTTTCCATGTTTCAACTCCATAGGTGACTATCGGGAGGATGTATTGGTTGTATACACTTCTTTTTTAGGATAAATTGGATCGTCTTGTTTTTGCAGATTTAGCTCGCTCTGTCGAAAGTTTGCAATTCTAGAGTGATTCTTTGCTTGAATACTTCCTCTTTTGTGGATTTCATACAGATTCGTAGTCTTAGGTAGATGTAGTGGTCCACTTTCTCCAGTTTGTGACAGTTGTCTTCTTATCCTCGATGTGGTTGTTGCATATGACCTCCATTTTACTGAGGCTCATGTGTAGGCTAACTTTCTTGCTTTCTCCATTCAGTTCATCTAGCATTAGTTGGAGTTCGTGAAGATTCTCCGCTAAAAGGACGATATCGTCTGGAAATCAAAGGTTGTTCAGATACTCGCCGTCTATTTTGATTCCTTTATTCTCCAAGTCCAGGTTTCAGATGATCATCTCGAGGTAAACTGTGAAGAGTTTGGGTGAGATGGTATCACCTTGTCTTACTCCTTTCTAGAGCTGGAAGGGCTCAGAGTCTTTATGTAGCCTAATAAAAGAGTTGCTGTGACTGTACACATGACGCAGTACTCTGACGTATACAAGGTCTACGCCTGGACAAGATGATATCACCATCGATTTACTCAAAAAATTTGGTAAGATCGTCAATAAAAAAAACTATCTATTCTATTCAACTTGTGTCTAAAACAGAGCAAAGTCCCAGAAGAGTGGAACATAGCAATCATAATGCTTTTACAAACATAAGAAACCTCAAAAAACCTATAAGCCTACTCAACTGCATCTGTTAACTTTTCACAAAAATTGAAATTATAGGAAAACTCAAATAACAATGAATAGACCATGCAAGAATGTCGGACAAGCGCTGGATATTGATTATTGATCATATGCAAAACTTTGGCTGGTAGAAAATGAGATTGCGTGACAAACTAAGAAAGTTCAGAAAGCACTGGCTCCTCAATACCCATGATAAAGAAGGTCGGTGTCTAACGATGGATATTTAAAGGCTGCTGCTGATGTTTTATGTTTATTTTACCCCCTCCCGAATAATCTGTTTTTCTTTTCTGTTGTTGATGAACATCCCCGATTTGGTTCGAAAAATAAAAACGATAATCCCTACTCGGCCTCATCCGTCGTTTTAATCCACTCCTTTGTTATTTTTCACAAATTAATCCTTTTCATTCCTTTGCAACAAGATGCGACATTTCTTAATATAACATTCTCACCACTTTAACCATTGCTTGTCTAAAGTGCGATGCTTTGTGAATACTTTTAAAATATCATCTATCGATCAATATTGATAAAACAATTCAAACTAACTGGGAGCGTTACTTTCGCATATATATTGCTACAGTTGAAGTATATAATTTCATTAAAGTAATTCTCGACAAACCTTGTGACCGAAACAAACAATAGCGACTCACTAGTAGTAATATTATCTTGATTTTCAGATAAGTCCACACATCTCTTATGAGTTGCTTTTGGTCGGTTGGTCCCATTTATGTTAAACAATAGAAAGAAGAAGTAAAGATTTTGTGTTTTATCAACCAGTTGCTATTATGTCATAAGATGTGTGATGTCATCAAATAATGTTTTTTTACAGTGTTGTCAAGGAACTGAAACTAAATCTTTCTGCAAAAATTGATGAAACTGGCTGATTATTTCAATTTCCAGCTAGCTTTATTGCTGAAAATATTTGTTGCGTAAACCCATTTAATGCCTACTTATCAAATGAAATGACCATATACTAAGACCCCAGAACAAATCATAGACACAAATTATACACTTACTTTAATTGAGATTTACTCGTTGTTTTCCTTATAACCAGGTTTCCAGGTGAAATATCAGATTTTTCCTCCTCCTCCTCGTCCCCCTCTTACCACCAATACCTGAACTTGTAACTGATTAGTTTGGAATTTCTCTGAAATCGGAAATCACAGATATGGATATATGGATGGTGGATTCATCGTTATTCTTGTAAATAAAACATATCGGTAATTAAGGATCGCCTCTTTATGAGAATTTATCTTTTATTTCTGTTCTAACGATCGTAGTTGAGACTAAAAGCAATTAAGATAAAAAGAAAGTAAATTATGATTTGCAATGCTTTATCGATTTGAATACATAGAAAAATAACAAATGAACGATTATGGGAAATAAAGCCCAAGTGTAGGTGTCTAAATCTGATCTTCTGCCAATCGAAAAGCTCTTGTAGCTGAGGTGGCATAGAAGCTGGTAGAGATAACCGGGCTTCCGAGTCTTGGCAAAAGCTTATCCTTTTCTTTCCGATCCAAGCTGTTTACGTACGATCATAGACTGACAATGAAAAGCAATTGAAATTAAGTTTAGATAAAACCAATTAAAAACAAATCCCTGGATGCAACCCAAAATGTAATCAATTCTTCCGTAACCCACTTACGCAAATGTGATCGAAAATCATTGAAAACTTTTGGAGGTATAAACGTGCGAAGACGGACAGACAGACATGAGTGGATACATATAGGTCTCCCAACTTCGTTAGGCAGAGTCAAACAAATAAACAAACAAAAAAAACCAAAAACCAAACCAGACATATACACTAATGTTGGTGAATACAAATCCTTTTTCCAACTTCGTTGGCAGAGGTAATTATCCATGACTGTTCATCCATTCCCGACAAAAGACGATGGAGAATCAATTGTTTTCACCTTTCTATCAACATACTATGTATCAACATTCTTCAGATTGCAGGAGAATCTTGATAAAATTCTATGTAAAAAAGAATATGTCTATCAAAAGGTGTAATTTTAATCCGAACCCCCAAAAGACTTCGATCAAAATATTATGTATTTCCTTCCGGCTCTGTTCGGCTCCGTCCGTTGATAAGTCTCACGCCCCCTGGGTAGCCATTCGTATAAGCAAAGTGTTTTGTTCTCTTGTATTCTTGGGTGGTCAACTACTTGACATTCTATTGACGTGTTTATGTCTCCAGATTGAAAGGTGTTCGGAAAAGGTCTCTATTAGATTCTCATCAGAAAACTGTCGACTAGAACTGTCATCAAAACTGTCAGAATAGGTTTCTTCAGTTTTCAAGTCAGTCCTGCTGGCCATGTATGTATGTATGTATGTATGTATGTATGTATGATGCTTACAGACTGCATCATTGGAGTTTTAATATCTATTCTTTATTATGTCTAGGAAAATTTTTGTTTATTGATAATTTTCCCACAAAAAGGTTTTTAGAATTCACAATGTAGATTAATGCTAAATTGGTCCTTTACTTTGTTTTTGCCTGTTTTGTTTTTTTTTCTTTTTTGGGGGGTGGGGAGTTCAGACTTCTTTAGTTTCTTTGGGTTTTTTTTCAATCCAACAAAATTCAAAAGAAGTGAATTATTCATTGATCGCTCTTCTTTCAAATTTTTTGATTAGTCACCCCCAACATGCTACCGAAAGACGTTGGTTACGTGACAGTTTCTATTGAGTGCTTTTGCAGAACTGTTCCATAAATGCATTCCATTGGGGCACCTGCCGTAGTAAAACAAATTCGGTTCGAAACTGACAACTGATTACAGAGGAAGCTTTTCATAGTGATCACTTTGGTAGAAGGTCTTTTTCATAATGATAACAAGTAACAATAACATTAGGCAAAGAATTTCAAAACTTGAACAATTTACATCCATCCTTATAATTCAATTTCATTGTTATAAACAATTTCACTTCATAAAATGTTTACAAATTATTTTTTACAAATTATTTTTATATTTGTGATAATTTTGAATTCGTTTTGAATTCGTTTTGAATCAAGAGTTTAGAACCTAGTGATTTCGATAACAATAACCGTTTGGTAATATTAAGCGTAATTACAATAAACGACTTCCTTTATAATTCTAATCAATGTGTCCAAGTTGCTGCTTTAACCCAACGACAAGAGAGACAGACAGACAGAGAGAGAGAGACAGAGACAGAGACAGAGAGGGGAGTGGGTTAGCTACATCTGAACAGAGATTGATATGAACAGAGTACGAAAGAAGAGAAGAAAGAAAGAAAAGAAAAGAATGAAGGAAGAGAGAAAGAAGGGAAGAGACGGTGTTAAGAGAATCAAATACGTCATAGTGTTTTTGTTGTTATCATTATTTCAGTTATTTCAGCTCATTGTTCATTTCCTCGTCTCCGTCGGCAATAAGTAGGAAATCGACATATCGTGAACGTTTCATTCGATTCTCTTGTTCTGAAATAGAATCCTACCAGGCTTGTTATTCGCTTTCTCTGAGATTTGAAGCTGTTACATCCTTTCAAATACTCACCCAGTCATCCAACCCCGGGAAGAAATCATTTTAACGTTGATTTATGTTTTCTCATTGGTAGAATTAGATATGAGAATAAATTCAATTTCCCACAGCTTTCAATCGCATATACAGCAAGAGAATTTCGAGAATAAACTCTAGTTTGGCAGGAACAAGCTAAAAAAACGGCAACACAGGGACGATATAACATGATCAATGAATACAATATATTCCTTTGCATGAATAGCCAAAAAAAACTAATACGCACTTGAAGGGAGTCAGAGGTTATGCAGCCGAAACGTTGAGTCCATAACAACATTTATAACAAGCCTGGTTGCAGCAGGTTCAAGCTCCTCTCCCACTTCTATTCCAACTGAAGAAGATTATTTCTTATATTGCAATGAATTAAAAATTATGAAAAATATATATGATTTACAATAAATATATTTGTCTATTAGAATGAAGTAAGCCCTTGTATATCTGTAAGATGAATTTTAGTAGATATGTGAGGCCTGTAAGTTTAAATTTGGCTTAGTTGGTAAGAGAGCCTGCTACCAAACAATTGGTCATGATTTCTAATCAGGGTTGAGAAATATCTATTTTATAAATGCATTTATTTATTAGAATTAAATAAGCCTTAGCGTATCTGGAATATAATTTTTTGTAGATATGTAAGAGTATTCAGTTTGGCTCAGTGAGCAATGTACTAGTATCGGTAAGATGCGGGTTGCTTAAGACATACAACTAAAATCAATGGTCTAAGGCCGTCGGCTGAATTTAGTTTTAAGGTGTTCGGGGGGGAGGGTCACACTCAGCGATCTATATCATTAAAATATAGCAGCAGCGACAGCAGCAGAAAAAAGTACGAGAAAGAGAGAGAGGGAGTTATATATCATGGTCATCAATCACGGCCATTTGATTCTACGGACAGACTCAGACCCTAATTCCAGGGGTTGGGTTTAGAGAAGCTGCCTGCGAAAATACAACTGACCTCTTGATGGCACCTCAAAAATTATGCCTTAGTAAAAGCTGCGCTTCTATTGGTTAGCCGAGATCAGGTGATATACCCTTCTGAAACGTATCCATATTCTAACTTTCTCACAAAAAGATATCCATCCTTCATTTGGGCCCTTTGAAATTTCAGATCATAAGGATACCGAACAAGACCTCAATGACGCTAACCCTTTCAAAGGTCAGCCTGAGTCAAGAGCTTTCGGCTGAAATCCTTACGTATGAATTTGTTTATTTCAGCCCAGCAAAAATTAAACGTGGGAACAAAACTAATGATTTTCAATCAATTAATTCTGCACCCGTTCCCCGTCATCATTCTCTTATAGAAAGAGAGCAACCTGCTTATCAGTTGGTGGTGATTTCAAATCACCTTAGGGAATGTTAATTTTACGTAACGGTTTTGTTTAATGTAGTAGGGCAGACAAACAGTGAAGAGACTATTATTCTAAATTTGGCGAGGCTTTTATTTGCTGCTGTTACGGGAGAAAAACCAAGTTAAATCTAGACTTGGAAAATTAAGTGAGTATTGTTGCTGTTCTTGTTGTTACGGTAGGAAAACCAAGTCAATCCGGAATTTGACAACGTAATTGATGAAACCAATAGTTCGAATAAACAATGTATGATAGTAGTTGAATTTGTTGGCTTATTCTCTGTGATGCACCTCAGACTCAACGGGTCAACTCAGTGGTTCTCAAACTTTATTGTTTGACGGCACACTGAATATTACACGGTGTACCAACTTTTCACACCATTAAACTATAAATGTACAATGGTATATATTAGGCCATAATTAGGGTGTGACACTCTATATTGCTGTTTCCACATTGCAGGAAACTTTGAAGTAGTAATGAAGGAGTGCATTATAAAAAAAAAAGAAATGAGACAAATATTTCAGTGGTTAATGAACAAAACTGATAGATCACATGCACAGATATATAAGCTTGAAATCTCACGAAATCTTGCGATAAAACTATCAAATTGGCAGAAGCTGGACAGACATAATATCTATAGTGGACTCGTTCAATGCTATGTATGTACATATCGCGTGCATGGAGCTAGAAGGCTGAAAATTCAAAATTTACCCACTATTGTGTCTATTTTTTTCTCAAAATAACTGCCTTAAGTAGGTTTTTAGTGATGGGAATTCAATATACAACGTAAGTTTATACTAAATGGTCCCCATGTTTTGTCGAGTAGTATTCACGATTGTTTGGGAAAATTCAGAATTTTTTTGTGATCACTGCCCATAATAAGAAACATTCATTGCTCATCTTTTGCCATATTCTAACTGATCACCGACAAATTCACTTACTCCGAGTCGATGGTTCTCACACTGTGTTGTGACACAATAGATTGCCACAACTATCTCTCAACTATGCCAAGTAACTTTTTCCGAATACACCACTAATTACCCTTCATCTTAATTTTTTTCTGTTGCTCTTTATCGGCATCTTGGGATATGAGTTCGAGTCTTACCAAAAGCTTATTTTTTTTAAATTTCTGATCTGCACAATCCACTCACTGTCGAAGGAAGTCAGCCTGAGTGAAGCTGAGGTAAAAAAAACAAAAACAACTGGGAATCAAGTTGGTCTTATAGCAATTATGAATGAAAAATAATAATCTACAAAATTCCATGTAATTGAAGTAAAGAATAAATTAACAGGTCTGTTTAATCACTCAATAGAAACCAAGATGTGAACAATGTCTTTTGACTGCATGCCGTGTGATTTTGTCCATCTTTTGGCTTACGATCAGTCACTTGCCCTTTTGCTGAGAAGATTCGATTTCAATAAAAACTTTTCTTGAATGTTGTAAATGCAAGGAGTCACGCGCAATTCCACCATCTCTGTCTTTCTATATTAGAAAAAATGGATAGAAAAAATGGATATTGTTGACCAGATTCGGTTCCAATAAGCTTTTTCTCATACGTCGTAAATGCAAAGAGTCTGGTGAATCTAACTATCCCTCTCTACATAGCTGTTCATATCTATCTATCCTTCTCTGTATAACAGTTCATATCTATCTATCTATCTATCTATCTATCTATCTATCTATCTATCTATCTATTTATGCCAATATGTCCATGTCTATATAATGATCGATTGATCTGTCTACATAAGTATATTTCTGTTTTAGTCGAGTAATATATGTTTATCTATCCATCTACCTCAATCTGCTCCTTAGTTCTTTCATTTCTATCTTTTATTTAAATCTCTCCATATCACAGTCTGTTCATATCTCTTTCCCTTATCCCCCTCTCTCTATGTATATACATATATATCATTAAATCTCTCTCTTGTTCTTGCCCCCTCTCTCTCCCTCGCTCTTTCTCTCTCTATACATATGTATAAAGAGAAAGAGGGGAGCAAGAGCAAGTGAGAGAATTAATTATCGTTCTGATGTATTTGTTTCATAAATGCTACCCATGATATATCATAAATGAATTTGATGACTTGTTCTCTCCGAAAAACCTCAGTATCAACAGATCACCTACTTCGAATAATTATTCAGTCTGTCCACCTTTTTGTTTACGATCAACCGCTTGCCCTTTTATTGACTAGAGTCGGTTTCAATAAAACCTTTTCTCGTACGTTGTTAGATGCAAATGTCGAGATGACTACCTGCTGGCAAACGACGTTACATTCGTGTCACGACACGACACACGTTCATTTCAAACTGGCTCGAAGGGGTAGCAGGGTTGGGAGGTAAGAAGGGAGGGGCAAAATGATCTTTTCACCTGACCTCTTGTCTCGAAGCAGAAGTCCAAACGCGAGGTCTGCTGCTCAGTCAGGCAAATTTCAACTAATGGCATATAATAATGGGTCAGTATTCAGTTAAGTCATTCTTTACGCTGGGCATGTGACAGGGCCATTTTTCTATCTATTTATCCGTCTGTCTGTCTCACGATAGTATCGCAGAATAAAAAGTTGGTGTCGGAGATATCGGAATAGGGAAAGGGTTCAAAGTTCAAATGGTATCGTAGCTGGAGTGTCAAGCCAGACTCCCCTGTGGCAAGCGAGGCGTAAGTTTCAGTCTTTCCAAGAGCTTATTCATAATTTTTCCTCTGTGCTTTTCACTCATTGTCTCACAGTCGGATTATTTTGAAAAAAACGAAAACCATAATTACTTCAGTACACACGCACACACTAAATAGCTTTTTACTTGATAGTTCATTTTGCATTGTATATTTAGTTTTTTTGTGATCATTTCCCAGCAAAAGGTGGAATAAGTAACTTATTCATTGATCAACCGTGTTTTTCGAATTTTTTAATTGATCATCTTCAACACGGCGTGATGCTAGAAGACAATGGTCTCGTGATGGTTTCTATTGAGTGACAAACCAGACCTGTTTTTTTCTCTCATTTAAGCATCACAAGAAACGACCTCGAATTTGATCTGTGTTTGTTTGAGAAATATCTTTAAACAGATGGAAAGCGGTGCAGGCTTCTACAGAGATTGACTTCTGTCATATGAAGGAAGGAAAACAGTTCAATTGGTGACCTTATGATCGAGTGCTGCTTGCCTGAGGATTTACATGGAAATCAGAGGAAATAATGAATAGGTTTGGTTAATCACTCAATAGAAACCAACCTGTAACTAATGTCTTTGGCAGCATGTCGTGATAGGGTGATCAATTAAAATTTGAAAAATAGGGTGATCAATGAGAAAATCACTTCTCTCACTTTTTGTTAGGCCATAATCAATAAAACAATTTGAATTTCCAATAAACTAACGTGGGCGATGCTGGACAGAAACTAGTGATCAATTGTGCATAAACTTACATTGCAAACCCTTTCTGAAACCCTCCTTGAAGGGAACATTTTTTTCTAGTCGTAATAAGGAGTAAATCTTTAGATTTCCAGCCTTCTAGCTCCATTGGTACAGCCTGTGTACGTGATGCCTGGCCAGTCAGCCACCCAGACAACAGGTTAGACCAAATTGAAAGCTCGAGAAACCTATATTGGCAGTTTTGGTTGACGGTTTCGCATTAGAAACATTCTATCGGAGTCTTTTTATTATTGTATCGTATCAGGTTGTCGCAAATGAAATGCGTTATTTTGGAATAATATCATCAAGGATGGTATACAGAACAAAGAATAGTAAAAATCGTATCAGTTAATTCAGTTAATTTGTCCTTGCAACGTCGCTCGTCTGTCTCTTCAACGGAACCGGATGACCTTCTTGTACAACCCAACCTATGCATTGAACTAACAACCGCCAGGCAGGTTATTCGATACGCTTAATCAAATAGGCGATCTATCCTGTTTCAAAGAAATTCATATTTTTTCAAAATCCAAGCTGCTCAATAGTCCAACCTTGAAAATGATCTGTGTTTTGTCAGCGATCAGATTCTACCCCTCAAGAAAAGAAATTACTTCGAGTGATGACCTCAAGATCGATTATTGTTTGCCCGAAGATTTGCAAAGAAATCTGAGAGAAAAAAACAACCTGAGATTGGTGTAACACTTGTATTAGGTTGGAACTAAATGAATGGCCCTTTCTAAGTTGCATTAGTGCGATCGTTTTTTTCAATGGTTCTATTTCGTTTATGCGTATATATACATTTATATCATTTCAAAGTTCTGATAAAAGCAAGGCTCTAAAGGATAATTTTATACTGAATTAGCGTTTTAGCCTTGAGAAAGAAATGGCCTTATGTCATGCTAAGCAGAACGAACGACTCAGTAGAATTATCTTTATTAAGTCAGTCTGTCAGACAGAAAGAGAGGAAGGGGGTAGATACAAACACTCGAACACAAAATTGTGTGATTTGTTGCTGTTGGTATTTTTATTACTTTTATTTTTGTTTTTCATAAAATATCGAAGTTCAAACTTAGCCATTGTGCACACGCAACACACAACATCAGCAATGCTTGGGGACTTTATTTTAAATCGATTGAAAATTAGCAACTAGCTATTATGAAATTTTTGGATATTGTTATCAAAATCTGCAGGTAAACTGTACTCCGTAGTGGTTATGGGCATTGATTAAGACACCCTTCATCGAGATAAGAAACGTCAAGATTTTTCTCTTCATGAAAAGATGGAAAATATTGAAGTGTAAATGAAATTCAAATGAACCCCAAAAGAAACGTCAAAATGAGAGTTTGAAAATGGGTTTGTTATCGATGAAAGAGTTGAAATGACAGCAACCATGACTATGTTGGAAATATATCAGATTTTATCAATGTAAACTCTTGACTGGACGATGTGAATGAATTAAATCTAAATGAAAAATTTCAGAATCTCCCCAAACCTTTGTTATGATGCCCAGTTGCAAGATGTTCTAAGATTCCAAAAACATAAAGAAATTCATTAATGAGCAACTAAATGCGAACAATATAGTCAACAAGTTTTTTTTAAAAAATGAATGAGATAAGATATGAGATAAATTAATCCTAATAACTGAAATAATAATTTCAAGTCAATAAATTTTGTATCAAATTTTCATAATGCAAAGTTGTTCATAACAATGAATCCATTACAATTAATACAAATAATTCTGATCTTTATATCATTTGTTTAATGCTCTTGACCGGTTATTGCTATCTAAAAGACCCTGTAAAAAGTGATCACTATCATTGACTTCCTCTGTATATTTTTTGCTCAATATTATCAGCTGGTTATTGTTATCTATATGTATACCAAAGTAATCTCAATAAGCAGATTACCCTGGATTAAAATAAACACTGGAGCTTCCTCGAAAAAACTGCGAATGACTTTAACGGCTCGTTCACAATTTGTTTCTCATTGTTTTTTTTCTAAAATTGTCTGAAATTTGTTGGACGGGCTGTATCAGTAAATAAGTATTTCCTGTTGTTGTTGTATTGTTAACAAAATCCGTAAATGAGTGATATGCGTTGTTTTTGTTTTTTTGTGTTTGTTTGATTTGGACCGAGCCAGTATGACATAGTTGCTGACGTTGCCGGTGTGTCTTCCAAACAAGCGACTCTTTGGAATGAGCCGAATGTCGGTCCAAGACGAGTGACAGGCACCATTGTATTTGTTAAAGTCAGACCTTTTTCCCCTTCTACATGTTCGGCTGAAACATATCAGTTTTTATTTTCGTTTTGTAAAGCTTTATACGAGTAAGTATTGACGAAATTGGAATTACTGAATCGCAGAAAATTATCTGGTGCTGGTTTAAAAAATAAGAATTGATTTAAAGAACCGTCGAGGTAGAAAGATGAAGAAAAATTGAACTCACAAAAGATGATTGAATTATTGATTGAATCAGAAATTATTTTGTTGAAAAGACAATCAAAATTTTAAGGAGTGGAGATAGAGTTCGAGGTAAGAATCACTCAGAGATCGGATTACTCTGCCAACACCGTATACTGACTAAAAATGCCTGAAAATCGGTTCGTTTGTTGCTACAATGCAGGGACAGGCAGCTATAAAAAATTCCTGAATCAATCCCAGAATCTAATCAATCCTTCCTTACGACATCACCTATTCTTCAAGAAAATTTCATTAATCTTCATTGAGAACCTTTCGAAGCATTGTTTGGAGCGAAAGCTACGATGCAAGACGGATAACTGTAAAAGATTTGTGGATCAACCTCAAAATCTAGCCAATTTCTCCTTACGAGGTCACCTACTCATCTAGAAAATTTAATTGATCTACATTGAAAAACTTTGGAAGCATTGTTTGGAGCTATAGCTACAATGCAAGACGGGTAACTGGAAATGACATCCGGATCTGTCATAGATTTAATCACTTCTGTAGTCCATCATCGACTGATACTAGTTTTAAAACCTGATAAAAACGATCAGAAGTGCTAGGGTTGAAACATTAAGAAACAAAAGTGCCAACAAATAAGGTTGGATTATTGATTGGAAATTCTCTTGAACAAATCATCACTTGAACTGACTAGGGCAGTGCTCGTTCAAGAGGTCCTAGTTGGGAAGGGACTGGACATTATGGTGGGTAAAAAAAGTCTGACATAATTGTCATACAAAAACACCCCCCCCCCCAAAAAAAAAAAATACGGCTCCAGAGTATTTCGTTTGCTTCTTTCTAGTCTTGCTAATTTAGATATTTCACATCTAATTCAGATCTATAATTTTCGATAAAATGTCCATGATTTTTTTAATCTATTTAGATTCCTCGAAAACCACTGATCCAAAAGACGAAATCTTGACACTGCACGGCTCTGCATCATCATCATCATCATCATCCGTCGTTGGACATAGACCTTCCCCAGGATCCATCACACTTCTCTATCATGGGCGTCGCAGAGCCAGTATTTCATAAATTTGTTCAGTTCATTTCTCTGTCTTGTATTCTGTCGGTCTCGGTTTCGTATGCGATCTCTGGGGACCTATGTCGTGAGTTGTGATGTCCATCGGTTGTGTGCCATTCGTGCAACATGATCTGCCCATTGCCATCTAAGTTCTCAAATAGACTCTATGATGTCTCTGATCCCTGTTTTCTTCCTAGTGTACTGTGCTGTCTTGTGATCTCTCCATATAAGGTTGAGCATGATTCTCTCATGAGTACGCTGCATGCTTCTCAGTTTGCGGGTCGGTCTCTTGGTTAGGCTCCATGTTTCAGCTCCATAAGTGGCTTTGGACAGGATGCATTGGTTGTATATGCTTCTTTTTAGGATTATCGGGATCTTTTTGTTTTTGAAGGTTGGGCTTGCTCTACCAAAGGCTTGCCATCCTAGGGTGATTCTTCGCTTGATTCCTTCTTCTTCTCATAGAAGTATGTTGTCCTAGATAGATGTAGCTGTCTACTTTCCCTAGTTTTGCATCTTCGATTTTGACAGTAATGTCCTTATTATCAATGTGATTGTTGCACATGACCTTCGTTTTACTGAGGTTCATGTGTAGACTGATTTTCTTGCTTTCTTGGTATAGTTCATCTAGCATAAGTTGGGGGTCATGGCAGTTCTCTGCGAAAAGGGCAATGTCGTCTGCAAATCTGACGTTGTTCAGATATTTGCCGTCTATTTTGATTCCTCTATTCTCCCAGTCCAGGTTTCGGAAAATCATCTCGAGGCAGGCTGTGAAGACTTTGGGTGAGTTGATAGGGTTTAGAGTCTTCATATAGCCTGGTAAATGAGTTGCTGTGGTTATTTATATGTTGCAGTACTTTGACGTACACGGGGTCTACGCCTTGTAGAGTGATAGCCTTTATGACCATAGGAATTTCTACAGTGCTGAATGCCTTTTTGAAGTGTATAAATGCTACAGCAAGTGGCATTTTGCATCCTGCTGCTTTCTCTTTCAGCTGATTTATTAAATGGAGATGGTCCATGGTCAAGTAGCTTCTTCTAAATTCAGCCTGTTCCCCAGGTTGGTTTTCATCTAGTGTTATAGTTATCCAGTTAATGGTGATTTTGTGAAAAATGTATAGATGCAGTAGGCTTATAGGCCTGTAGTTGTTGAAGTCTTTTGGGTTTTCTTTTTTATGTAGAAGCCTTATGATTACTGTGTTGCTGACTAATATATCTGGCGACTTTCAGCTTCATACAATGGCCAGTTGTTCAGTAATCGCTTAGATCTCCAAATTAGATTTCCCGGAACTGCGAATCGAAACAACTTCAAACCTGACATTGCAATGCCTAGTGCACTGAGTGATATATCTGACAAATATCATCTTCGACCAGTTATCGAGTTATCTCTTTGCATACACGCACTTAGAATTATAATGAGGGTGACATAATTAGAACATGTGGATACCACTCACAACGCCATTGTTACTAAAAAAATGAAAGAAAAACACGAGTGAGAAAACTGTTCATGTAGAAATTTTAAGTTACGATCAATTTTGAGTTACGTTAAAATTTGAATACATCCTTCTTATTCGTTGTTTTTTATTCTCTTTTCTTGTAGAATAATGATAAAATACCTCTCAATCGAAGATGAATTCCTTGATCCACCCCTAAATTTATTGAATTCTCCCTCAGTTCATGACTGACACTTCCATGGAATGTCATTGAAATCCATTGAGAATTCTTGGAGATGTTGTGGGGACAAACGAACAGACTGACAGAAGGCCAGATGCTCACTACTGAATACATATACCACAATTTTTAAGGACTGAATTGGTCATAAGATCGAAAATTGTTTTGTTGAAAAAATCTGCGTTTGAGCAAAGGACCACCGAATTAGAATGAGAAAAACGAACTGATTTGGACAATTGTTAGATTTTCAGCGCTAAATTGAACACTTTCGTTCAGTATGTTTTTTTGTGTTAGGCTGAGTGTTCAGGGTTAAAGTTGTATAAGTCAGTTACAGAACAAATGAAAGCAGCAAATTTGTCATTATCGCCATGGCACTGGAAAAATAGTTTATGCCGTCCAAGTTTTGAATTTAACGCGGGAAGGGTAACATCCCAAACTTGTTCAACTCAGACCAATAATCTAGGTCGATGTAATAGTGGGTTGTTGGGGGGGTCTACAAAGTCGATTAACACGAGACTCGGCTTCATTGCTTTTTGTGATTTCTTTTTCTGCATGACTGAATGAGAAATCAATCATTTCACAAAGAGATCAAAGAGAAAATCGATTGAATTCGTAAAATGCTATAAACAGAATTCCTATTTGTAAAAAATATACTTATCTGTTAAAAACAAATGTCGTTGAGAATATGAATTTATGTACGTGTATTATGGGCATAGATTTACATCCATATCTGTATAAATGAATGTAGCTTCATACGCACATTAGTTATATACACTCACACGCACACACCGAAGCTTACAAAACCTTTTGAAAACAAACTGAGAATATCGCAAAGGGCAATGGGAAGAGCAATATTAGGAATAACTCTTAGCGACAGAATAAGACCAACATAGATCTGAGAGAGGACAAGAGTGAAGGATATCGTACAAGTAATTCAATAACAAAAATGGAGATGGACAGGATACATAGCGAGATCAAGAGGCAACAGATGGAATCGAAGAGCTATCTGGTTGGTGTCTATGGGACAATAAATGCAGTAGGAAAAGACAAAACGCAAGATAGAAAAGTTTGCTGGTGAGACATGGCATAGATTAACGCAATCACGTCCGTCATGGAAAGGCCATTGTCAAGTATCCAGCCATTTCAGATACATCAGAAACCAGTTGCGCAGTCTCAGAATGTAACTCGGAAACCAATCAGAGAAAAACTTTACTGTTTTACGTGAATAATCATTCTTCAGAGGGATTACTCAGTCGGCAACGGGATGCCACATTGTGCCCATTCGTCAGATCCCACTACTGTCCAGATTCGTCTATCTGCAACTTCTGACTTTTCCCCGAAAGAGAATTCCGACACTGGAAATAACAAAGAAATGTCAGACGGGACAGATAATAGCTATCCCAGGAGAGGTTCCAGTAGACTGATTTGGTAAATAGAAGGGGCGCTGAGGTAAGTATGCAAGGCTCAAAGGAGGGTACTCTGGAGTGAACTAAGGCTTCATTGCCCTAATTAAGTTTTTTCTTTTTTGTTAATATTGAATGATTGGATACTTTCCGGTCATAACTTGTATGCGTTTGTATTTTTCTTACTTACATGTGCATATGCTATTATATTTGCAGACGCGTGTGTCTTTGTGTATACACGTGTATATATGTCTACAAATAAATACAGGAAAGAGGAACGAAATTCAAACATCAAAAAGAAGAAAATAATATTTGGTCCAGCATTTTTCTCTTACGTTTCAGCCTTCGTTTTCTAGCATAAGAGTCAAGCAGAAAATATTGACCAAAGAAATTTCCTACAGAACAAATGAACAGAACATTTATAAAGAATATGAGGGGAAACATCTAACTTAAAATGAATGAAAAACATTTTCGTTTTTAAGGATAGATCCTGATTATTTGGGATTACGTATGTTTTTCATAAAACCTTCAAACAAAACTATCTGTATAGGTTTCTTTAGTTTTCAAGTGTGTCTGGCTGGCTGACAATCCAAGTATCATGCAAACAGACCACACCAATGGATCTAGAAGATCGTAAACATTTACTGTTCATGTCTCGAAAAACCTTTTTTGTTTTGTTGGAAATCCTCTCACCCCAATAAAAAAAAAAAGGTTTTTAGTGGAGGGTTCAATTTATGTTTGTTTATGCTAACGGAATCCTTAAGTTTGTCTCTGGCAGCGTTCCCGATCGTTTTTTGAAAATTGAGTCTTTTTAGAGACCAAATAAAAAGTGAAAGAAGTAATTCATCTATTGATCACCTTTTTCTAAAATTTCTTCATCGATCATCCCCAACACAGCATGCTGCCAAAAAAGGTTGGTCTCGTGGCGGTTTCTATTGAATAACTAAACAGACATGTTTATTCATTTTTATAAGGATAAATATAAAAAAATTGAATTGTGCTTGATCGGCACCCGTATTTATCTCGTTTCTCTCCTAGCTTATCTTTTGAAAGCTGCCTTTTAAAAACTGGTTGGAGAGTCTTAGAAATGCAAAAGAAGATGGCGGTGCATTCTGTGAGAAATCACACTCCTGCCCTCCTAAGATAAAACGCTTCAAAAAATGACAAAAACAGTATTCCCCAGAAGACCTACAAACACTAATTAAACTCCACACCTATGTTCTTCAAGGCAAGAAAAAATGAAGATTCCAAGGATCTTGAAATACAAAAAAGTGTTTTCTTTTTTTGTAGATAAGAAACACTCAGTTCTTTCAGATTTTGCTTTTAAACTATTTTTTAATTTGAAAAAAAAATACTGGATGTAAAAAAATTCAACAAATCTCCGAAAAAAACAAACAAAACAAAACAACAAAAATGATGGTTGAAAATTATCTGTCAGTATTCAGCTTTGAAACTAATGATACACTTAGAATAAATTTATACTGTGCGTGCAAAAGGTTCCCAGTGTTCTTTTTCGAAAAAACCAGAGTATATTCACAGTTGAAAGCCGTTTTTTTTTTAACCAGAAGTTTTCAC
The DNA here is from genome assembly GCA_963457665.1 of Thysanoteuthis rhombus. Taxonomy (NCBI): domain Eukaryota; kingdom Metazoa; phylum Mollusca; class Cephalopoda; order Oegopsida; family Thysanoteuthidae; genus Thysanoteuthis; species Thysanoteuthis major. The sequence goes on along the minus strand of OY735240.1, from coordinate 5,537,922 downwards.
ACATACCTAAAAACTAATTACTACTTTTATCCAGATATCTATCCTGTGAATAGTTTTATTTGCTTTGATTTTGGTATGAAATAGAATTTTCAAGAAAATAATGTATATTTTGAAAATAGTGAGAATTGAAAGAAGTCTGGTTAGTCATGCAATAAAAACCGTCATTGGAGAGAATTTGTTTTTATAATTATAGCTGTTTGTTTCCGATTGATTTTCAAGTTAATCCTTATCAAAACGTCCGAAACAAAAATGAATAAGCATGATTAGAAATAAACCAAAAATATCGTCCAAAATGCAGTATAATTCACTGGGGAATGAAAAAGTTGTGAATATATATATATATATATGAAGTAAGTACATTAATTATAAAATTGTCCTCATGGGTTTCTTCTGTTAATAAGTTGGTCTGACTGGCTACGCATGTATGTATCACGCGTACAAGTTACACCAATCGAGCCAGAGGGCTGAAAATTTGAATACTCACTCCTTATTATGTCGAGAAAAAAAAAACGTTTTTGGTGTTTGAAAAATCATCCCCTAAGAAGTTTTTTCACAGTTGGGCTAAATTTGCAATGTAGATTTATGCTAAATCTATATTTTATTTTGTGTCTGGTAGCATTCATGCTTGTTTTTTTGAAACTGTTGGTTCTTTTTAATGGCCGATGTCAAACAAAAGACGAAAGAAATAACTTATTCATTGATCACCTCTTTTTCATGTTTTTAAAATTGTTCATCCCAACAAGGCATACTGCAAAAAGATATTGGTGACGAGTGATTTACCAGACATGTATCTTTTCGTGTTCTGTGAGATTCACTGGAATGAAATATGAAAGAGAAATTGGTTGCCCGAAATCCATTTTCGCTAAAACTTGCAATTAATATCCAGATGACCGCGGGTTACCAATAAATAGACTGGAGTGATGCATTCAGAAGATGAGGACTTTTTTGTTCAACGAGTTATTATTGGGAGATCAGTCTCACCCAAAACGATTTGGAAGAAAGAAAATTGACTGGACCAAGTGACTGGAATGACAAAGCCGAAAGTCAGACCATAGCTGCGAGAGTTCTCTTCTTTTCACGTTTAGTCAAATATAGAAAGAGGTGGAGGAAACAAGCGGAGGTTGGAGTTTTTCGGTATATCAGCCTGTCAGTCAATGAGTGTTCGTCATAGCTACTAGATATGTTTGCATATCTTGTTACATATGAATTAATAAATCTGAACAAGTGTGTTTGATGGTTCTGTTTCAATAGTTAGATGAAGGGTGATATAAACAACAAAAATAGTAGATATTTAATCAAAATATGACATATTTGAAGAAATAACCATTTCCTGGTGATCATCTCATAATAATATGCCATCACTATAAAATTCTTAAGGTTTAGTGGTCACAGATTCAGTAAAGGCAAATAATCGTAGTTACTACATTATTTAACCTTTTTTACAGGTATGGGGTTCTTATAAGGATGATAATCTGTAGGAGAAATGTCGAGTGAATATGGAAGACGCTACAAGACTTCATATGTGGATTTTCTAAACTTAAGCATAGTCAACTGAGAGGAGTGGAGTCAGGACTGTGATGGAGCATTCCGTTCAGATCATGTGGGACCAATTTTTTTCAACTTTTTAACCCTTTCCTATGCCTTGACATGACGTGATGTGGTTGTTGTTGAAAGATGTACAAAGGAGAGATGCATTCAATCCGCAGAGTGAACCATAATGTTTGGAAATGATTCTTAACGAGAACAATTTGGAAGGAAGAAAATCGATAGAACGAGGTTGAAAAAAAAAAAAAAGAATAAGCATTGTGAACAATAAAAATCTTGGTAAATTTGCTGGATTTTGCGATTAGGATCGAGAGGAGAGAAAGAGGCGGCTTCATCGAAACTTAGACAAATCTCTTAGACAATTTGAGATAATCACAGATAGAAAATAAATTATCAGGGCAATTCTGAGAGCTATCAGCCAGATTATACCGAAGAATTTAGGTACAAATAACAGATCAATTTAGCATAAATTTAAATTGCAAATTGAATACCTCACTTAAAAAATCTATTTGGTGGAGATTTTAAAAGAATGTTTCTTTCTAGACATAATGAGTACGTCTTTAGATCTTCAGCCTCTAGCCTCATTAGTGATATATACAAAACCAGCCAGTCAGACTAGCATAAAAACTGAGGAAATGTATGTCTTCTGTTTTGGTGGACGGTTTCTGACGAATAAATGAAAAACACGGTGAAAAAATTACGTGATATTTCAAGGTTGATAAACTAGTATTTCAAACTCTTTTTTAAACGTGAAAAGGTTCAGAAGTAATTATTCATTTGATGAAATGCTCTTTACTTTCTCAGACCAAACAACGTGGGAGAACAAACCAGATATTCATACAAACACAAAAGTAGAAGATCCTCACTTATTTCTAATTTAGAAAACCTTTAAAAACCTTGCATCATCAAAGGCGACAAAACACGTGTGGACCTCATTAAAAAACCTTCTGCTTTTATAGATCATTACATGGACTATATATAATATCAAGAACAGACCTATTCATATCCATCTATGTATCTATGTACCTATTTATCTATCTATCTATTTCAATCTTATTATAACTATCTCATCTCTCTTTGGTACTGGGTGGATAATGGATAATCTATAGCCGCACTGAAGAGTTGTAATACAACGAAACAGCTGTCTGTGGATGACACAATAAATAACGCTCCCCTATTCAGGTTGAGCACTCTTTAAGTGAGGTAACTCGTTCATTGTAAGCTTATGCAATACTCATCCAATATAGGAATAGAGCACTGGTGGATGGGGAATATATGCATAAATAAATATATATCGCTTAAATTCAACCTAACCAGATATGTCTCTTTGAGAAAAACGTCTTCATCAACTGTAGACCGATTTCTCCCATAGATCTAACTTCAATGCCAATCCTATATATGACTGCAGATTTTTTTGAATGTGTCCACATGTATCTCTATAAGACACTTTTCGTTTGATCGGTTGGTCAGTCGGTCTGTAAACACTATAAAGGCGAAACATGTCAGCCCGTGAGATTAAGAATTGAAAAGCATAGGGAAGTCATAACACGTGGTGACACGTGCAGATCTGCCATAGCGAACCATATCTGGAGGGGGGTAGGGCGGCTCCAGGCTCTCTAGGATAAAATACAAATTATTTGCATGGAGAACAATGACCAGTACGATGAGTAGCATACATATTTCCTTCAATCGAACCAATTGGCCGACCGAGCATTCATATCAATAGCATCTGAGAGTCTCTCAGGATAAGACTACTCAAACAAAAAAAACAAAAAAACAAAAAACAAAACAAAAGCAACCTGCATATACAAAAAATACAAAAACAAAATAAAAAACGGATGTGACATCCTCAGTACAATTAAGCATGGACTCTGGGTAGTGATTCCTCATTCTCACTATAAACATTCGATACTGGCCTGGGAGTACACGGCCTAAACGTTGTGAACAAATGAACACCTAGGTGAGGAAAATAGTCAGACCATATCATACAAGATGATCAATACACCTTGTCTCACAGAATTTAGACCATAATAGTCCTGTTTGGGGAGGGGAGTGACAAAAAAAGAAGAAAGGGAGAAAGAAAGACAGGAAAAAATGAAAAAAAGGTATTTCTCATATCTATCAATCTATCGAAAAAATTAAGTTGATATTGTGGTATATATGCTTGTTTCGCAAGTTCGTTTATCACTGAATGCTCCTTAGAAATGGCCTTGTGCCACAGCTGGCCCATTCCTACAAATATCAATAGCAAAAGAACGTTGCTTCCTTGCTCCAACAGTTTCTATCGTTCTTCCATTTGTAACGTCATCGTTTGCAATAATCACGTGATCGAATCCAGTGGATTTTTTGTTCTTCATTGCTTTTCCCAAGGCCAAAGATTCTTTGTAGTCCTCTGCGTTATTCCACTTTACCTCCCCCTCCGTTTGCAACTCTTCCTCATTCTACTTCTCTTGTTGGAGCAGTGGTTGAATAAGAGCTCGTTCATGGATGAGTGATCTTTCCTTCATGCCCCTGGTGGCCAGCAGGTGGCGTCGAGTAGATCATTCCCACAAAATGGCGATGGTGAACAATATATCAAAGATGGATTTGTTTCTTTGGCTGGGAGGATAAAGAGAATGAAAAGGAAAAAAAGTGAAAAAGAAGAAATTGAAGGAAGAGAGGCTGGAAAGAAAAAGTTAACAGGTTGAACCAAAGAGAAAGAAAGAAAGGAAGAAAGAAAGAAGGAATGACAGAAAGAAATAAACGATAATCTGCTGAAAGAAGAAATGCTGGAGAGAAAGAAAGCAACAAGTCGATCCAAACAGAAAGCAAGAAAGGAGATGTGAATTAGAGAGGATAAAGGAGGAAAAAAGAGAGACGTTGGGCAGGTTAGTCACTTAATAGAAGAAGAGCCGTCATATGAATGATGTCTTTCGTTTGCATGCCGAGTTGGGTAATTCTTAAATAAGGGATGATCAATAAATGAGTTACTTTTTTCGCCTTTTGTTGAATCATTTGAAAGTTTGAATTTCCAAAAAAGAAGCAGGCACAAACTAGAGACAGATTTACCATGAACTTACGTTGTAAATTGAACCCTCCCGTTGAGAAAAAAACCCTCTCAGGATGGGGGAGTTTGAAAAATTTTTGTTTCGAGACATAATAAAGAGTAAATATTGAAAATGTCAGTCCTCTAGCCCCACTAGGTGTGATGCATACATAGCCAACCAATCGGCCGGATTCACTTGAAAACTGAAGAAACCTTTTTTGATAATTTTAAAAGCAGTTTTGGTTGACGGTTTCTGAAAATAAAAGAGGGAAGATAATAAAAAACAAAGCAAATGAAATCAAAAAAGGAAGAAAGAGTGAAAGAAGATAAGAAGAGAGAAAAGAGGGAACGGATTAAAAGGAGGGAAGACAGAATGGAGAAAAGGGAAGGAAAGAGAGAAAGAAAAAGAGAGAAAAAAAGAAGAAAAGTGAGGAAGGAAGAGAAGAAAGGGAAAGAAAGAAGGTGAAATAAGAAGATGAGAGAAAATGTTTATGAAAAAACGGGAATCTGCGAGCATATCAATAAAGATTCTAGAGATTCTATGAGACTTGTCACTCAATCACCAGACACCTAATGTGTTCATGCAGGTACATGAAATAGTCTGATAGGATACTGAGTAAGGTGCTGATGAGACTTGCTCTCACTCAATTTTCGCATATAACCATCAGACATCATGTGTGAACATGAAAAAAGCATAAAATCCACTCATATAATAATCTACTGTGTGATTGTAGCCTGCCACGCTATAGGGCGAAACTGATGTAATAAAAAAGATTTTTTCGTTCTGATAACGTAGTAAAAATACTGAAAATAAAGGACAAAAAATTAATAAAAACAAAACAAAAGTAACGAGTCTAGTTGCTATAGGGTCACACTTCACGCCTACTTCTATTTAAACTGAAGGTCATTACTAAAACTTTTCTATTGTTTATATGATAAATAAAAAATATATATATATATTTTTAGTATAAAAGTATCCTCTTTGTAAGGTTCTGTAAGGTTTGTCAGTTAAGTCAGTGAGACACCAGCCTCCGAATCAGTTGGTCGTGATTTCAAATTGCCGTGGAGAAATGCTAATTTATAAATGTATCAAATAAGGCCTGACGTATTCCTCAAATATATTTTGCAGGATATGTAAGACTTCTCGATTCAGTTCAGTCGATGAGAGACACGACTACCAATTTTTTGGTTACGATTTTAAGTTACAGTATTGGAATATTAATTTTACTCCCCCACATTTCGCGAGGATGTCTCTTGTTCCTGTTGTGATATAAAACAAAGCTTTGGATTGGAGTGTGATAATAGAAATCCGTTTGTGACCAATAGAATGTTATTCTCCAAGATCATTATATTTTAAATCTTCATTATCCACGAATATAAAACGCAATGTGTATTCATGCACTTCCTATACGCTTTCATTTATGACAGCTTGGGTAAAATGGTAATAATAATAATGATAAAAAATATCATCGGTAACAACGAGAATTGTTATCCTTCTGCCATTTGGGAAAAAACAAGCAACGTTGACGATGATTTGAAGTTATAAAAATCATTCGACACGTGTCAGAATCAATTTTGTCAAATGTTTATTTTGGCTTTTGACAAAGAATATTCAGTGCGTCAGCCATGACGTCATTACTGACATCACCGATAAAATATTTCGATTTATTCAGTTATTGGAAATACTCACCAGTGATCTCTTGCTTGACGTAGCGACAGACCAATATGTTTGCTTGATAGATGTATTTGAAGGACACAAAAGCATTTGGAATCTATTGGAAGCAAAATTTTACTTCTGTGTTATCAAGTAAAGCGTCCCTGAAAGACTCATGAATTCCAGATACATTTACCCTGGAGTAAAATGCTGCTTGCTAAATTCTACTGATAAGAAATGATTTCTCAGTCCTTTATCAGAGGTCGACCTATTCACAAAACATACATAAACGATTTTTTAGATATAAATCAAGGGTTGACCTACACACGAATTATATATAAATGATATCTATACGCAAAGCATATCTAAATGATTTCAGAATCATTCAATCTCCGTTCCAACTTCTATTCCAACAAAATGATTCCTGTATTTTTTGCATGGTATACATGATGAATATAGAAATATTTGAGAACATAACTTTTACATAAATGCATTTATTCATTAAAATGAAATAAGCCTGCCAGTATTTGTAACATAGATCTTTCTAGATATAATACTTATCAATTTGGCTCAGTCGGTAAGAGAGCTTCCTACTGATCACTTTGTCGTGACCGCAAATCATGCATGGGAAATGTTGATTTTGTATGTTGGTTTGCTTTCATTTGACGGGATAGACAAAGAGTGGAGAGTTTATTCCCCTGCATTAGATGAGGATTGTTTTTCTTGTTCTTATGGTAAGAAAACATGGCCAACACCAACTTGGACTGGATTGATATATCCAATACTGGTCCATAAATCAGAATAGTTGGGAATCGTGAATTCTTTCTGAGGTTCAACATGATTTCTCCTAATATCATTCTAGAACGTTGCCGTTTTTTATTAGACTGTTGAAGCATTCAAGAATCAATTGACATTTGTGACTCTAGAATCGGGAGAACATGAGCTTTGCAGTGGATACAAGTGATGAATGCACGGTCCTATAATAAAATCTCTGAAGTCAAATATTCAGGAAAATTTTATATTCAGGAGAAAAAATGACTTTGGCTGTTCTCGGCTCAGATACGTATATGTTGAGCAACACACGAGACAATAATTTTGTCTCAATTTCTCGTTCTATCCATGAAGACCTGATCATTGTTTATAGCAATTGAGGGTTTTTACGGTTCTGCAGTGCTGACGCAACACCAGATATAAATTTTCTTACACTACTAAACTTGGAATTTCCATTAGCCATAAAATATATTGTAAAAAGTTGTCTTTTTAGTGTACAATTATCTTTTGTTGTGTCTGAGAGAGACGAAGATTGGTTCTTTGAACACGATTTCAAATGTATTCGTTGAAAGAGAGCAGTTCAAATCCATTGATCTTTTCCTGTATTTAGACCCATTTTGTACTGAATAAAATGCTATTCATTGGTAGTTAATATCACTAATGATCCTCTCAGTGCCTTAATCGGTCCTGCCAGAGGAAACATCAATTACAACATCTAAATTAATTTCTATTCTAAATAAGAGGTGTAGGAGACCTTACGATTAATGGCACTGGAACTGGAAATTCTATCAATATGGCGTAGAGATGGAGAAAAGGCATGAATCTGCTTCCGCTCCCAGCTATGGCTAAATAGCTAGCTAGTTGGAACCCTTTTGCTCTGTAAGGCAGTCCATCTTCTCGGGAGTTGTATCAGTACTCTGGTCCCATAGGACCAATACTTACCAAGGAAACAATAAATGGGTTTCAATCAATCGTTCGAGGATGGAGACTTGGTGGAATCCGGTATTATTGGAACATAAGGTTGATGCAGAAATAATTGCAGTTTTAGTTATATCAAACTTTGTTGCTTACTTTTGGGATAAACCATTATTCAACTATGTTCACGGAAACTCTTTTGAACGTGAATTTTCCTCTATTCATTTAATGTGAACGTTTCTATTCTCTATTTTGATTCTGTCAGAACAAAAAGACAAATCCGAGCAAGTTTGTTTTGCGAGTTCAAACTGAAATGTAAATCAGCAGAAACTGCTCGCAATATCAACTGAGTATTCGGCTTGGGAACTATCAACGATCAAATTCCAGTTAATAACTTATAACTATTGACTTATTGGTCCACTATCATGTAAACACAAATATCTTTTCCTCTTTATCCCCTTTTTTATCTCTCTCTCTCTTTATTTATATATATATATATATATATATATATGTATATATATATATATATATATGTATATATATATATATACATATATATATGTATGTGTGTGTGTGTGTGTGTGTATACAGGTCGAATCGAGTGGAAATTAGTAAAAAATACTTTTACACCTATTCCTGTCTCTTTTTCATATATTCACTGTATATGTATACCTTTGGTGAAGCGACATGTGTCTGTTGAAACGTCTGTAATTTTGAATCTTTTGAATGTATCGTAGTGATCTTTGTGTTTATCAATAGAAGAAATATTACAGTAAATTATCATCAAATTTTTTTTCTGTAGACCAAATGAAACTGGAGAAAAATGGGTCAGAAAACTCATTCACATTCCTGATCCAGTCTTCTAGTTAAAATAGCGCGTCCAAGTTTCAGCTCGATTTTCACACGTTTTAAAATTCAATCCAAAATATGCCGTTGGACCGATTTCAATAAAAAAGAGGTCATTTTAAAATAAGCTCTGAATGGAAAAAAAAACAAATGCCAAAAAACGTGTCATGTTCGAAGTTTTTCTTGTTTTTTTTTTCTCTTATTTTTTTTTAATTGAAATACAATGTCAAATTTTTGTGTCAAACATATTTGCTGAAAGTATTTTTATTATGGTCTTTTTGTCGTTAAATTATTAATGGTTTGGCCATTTTGAAATCATGAAATCTTAATATCACAAAGAATGGTCTTATCATGATCATCATGATCATCATCATCCTTTTAGCCTCCGTTGATGGATATTGACCTTCCCTTAGATTCGCTAGACCTTTCTATCACGGTGCCAATTACTTTCTGAACTTATCTAGTTCGTCATACCATCTAATACTTTGTCGGCCTCTGTTTGGCATGTGATCTCCGGGAATCCCTGTTGTGAGTTGTGATGTCCAGCGCTTGTCTGCCATTTTCGCAACATGACTAGCCCGTTGCCATTCACGTTTTTCCCGTCGTTTATTTTCAAGAATTTCGATTATTTTTGTTTTAATTACATACGTTAGAAATTATTTGTAATACAGTAGCCAGTAACTGACTTTGGCAATCGGATATAACAATCAGGCAAGGAAAGATAGCTATATTTCTTTGTTTGTTACCTCGTTCAACATGCTACATCTACCAATTCAAGTCATCCGTATTTATCAATAGCCAGCCAATATCCGATGCGCTGCGTAGCAGTGAGAGGTTTAATTTACATTAATTTATGTAAGATTAAAGATGACTTTTGAACTTTTGTTGTGACCCCCATCTGATAAAAAATATATTTTTCACCGTATTTTCAGAAATAAGTGAGCAATATTTTTGCATAATCCAGTCAATTAATTATCAAATCAACTAATTTTATCCGATTCAAATTTTTATTTTCGAAAGATTCTTAAACATGAAATTACTTATTCATATTGACACATCAACCAAAACGTCAAGATAGTTCTCTGTGAATACGTAAAATTGTATTTCTTTTTTAACGATTAACTTTCTGCTTTATTTAAAGATATTCACATTTTATTATACGTTATTAAAATAACATATCTACGAGTGAAAACTAAGTAAGAAAAAATATTCATCCAATTAATGGAAAAACACTTCTCTCCAAGCAACCCACTGAGTAAAATATTTAACAAAAACTAACTGAAAATTAGCTTCAGTTGTACGGAAAATTTCAATTAACTCAATACAAACCATAACAATAGAATAAATAGAATTAATACAAACGAAGAAAGCAAAAACAAACATGATTGCAATCGTACAAGCAAAACAAAGCCGAAACATCAACTCAAGATAAACACTTAGGAGTGAAATATTATATAGGGATATCAGAATATCCTTTAAACTCAGATTAGCCAACCATACATCATCTTTCACAGAGGAAAAATGTAAAAAATAGCATATCACTGTTGACATATTATAGGAAATTTGGTAATAGTAATTTCAAACCTACGGTAAAATAGAAAATATTAAAACAAACATACATATGCAAAAATATTGAAACTCCCTGCCACCTATGCCTAAATAAGAAATTCGAAATCCTCCGTTTTCGCCAACAGAATAAAAAAGCATAAAACACAATTATTAAACAAAAAATGATATAGCCTTAAAATGACGGCACTGCTCTGAATTTCTATTAAGAATCATAACCCAATAACCAACATATAGATATACTAAAAATAATTAACATAAGATAAGAAATCTTATTCACGTAGCCACCTGAAAAAAAAACAAAAAAAAAAATAATCCAATTAACATAATCATCTTAGACATGAGGAAATATACCGAACCCAATCTAATCAAACAACCCACTAAGGTCATATAAAAGGATTCCTAACATTGGGAAATCGATTTAAGTCGGAAAAAATACTCTCAGAAAGGAAACATACGACAAATTAACTGACAGAACAACCACTTAGTGGAAACGAAAACACTCATACCATACCCCCATGTTTACAATCCATAACCCCCAACAGACATACGTCCCCATTGAATAAAGCGAAAAAAATAGCAAGTAATAACCTACCATTGAAGTAAAACAAATGAAATTTAAAAAAAGACCCTACCACATAGAATAATACACACACCTCCCCAAAATGTCCTGAATGAGAAACTAAAATAAACCGAATCATTCGCCTGAAGAGGCCCAAACAGGGCAGAAACAATAATGTCTATTGTCTTTCCTATTGACATAGAGAGGCATGAGTTATTGATCACCTTCAATAACTCCTTTATCTTCCTAGAAATGACAGTAAAAATCGTTACATTCATTATCAAACTTAAAAGGAAATTACATGTTTTAAGGAGGATCTCCACGACATGATATAATAGTCAGCAAGCTAGTCTTGAAGATATTTACTACTGTTCAGTGAGTTCAATCCTTATTACGTGCCTCTGACTTGTGACTAAGCTGTATTTAGTAAATACCTACATCATATACATGTAGAGAGAGAGAGGGAGAGAGAAGGAAGAGATATTCCCACTCACATTCCGAAAACGTTCGCTCAAGATAGAGTGAAGACGTGGGTGTTACTCATCATATATATGATGAATTGGGTGACACACAATGAAAGATTGCTTTTTATCTACATTATCTACGATGGCAGGTGAGCGTGGGACAGTTGTTAAAAATGTTTCTCGATATCTTACGTGGGGGTTTTGTCGGCAAGGATTATCATACATATACACACACATTGTGTTTTCTGTCAGTATATATATATATATATATATATATATATATATATATACGTAGACGCGTACACTGTATCAGTTAACAGTTTTCACTTGGCAGCCTTAGAAAAATTCTTGAACCATATATATGGAGAGAAAGTATTCGATAGTAAAGGAGAGAGGGTATCTATGGCAGTTTGGCTTTGATTCATAATGAGCTAAGCTTAGTATCTAAACTAAGTAAATGAGGAAAATTGAATTTATATGAATATATATATATATATATATATATATATATATATATATATATATGGCACAATCATTAATTATAATTAACGTTTCCTTCTTTAGGGTTGAGCATTTTTAGGTAGGGCACCCATCTGCTATAAGCAACTATGCAATGCTCTTCTAATGCTGAGATTGAGCGCACTGGTAGATGGGAAATTATGCGTAAATAATTGTATCGCTTCCCCATTTTCTTTAATTCTTTATTTTATTTTACGTTATCAAGGGCAAATGGTACATTAACTGTGCAACGACAGGAGATAATCTCAAATGACTTTCTATATAATATAGCGCAATTTATAATTCATGTATATATTTGAGTTCCAGGTTCAAGTAACTTTGCATATGAATTGTAATCCACCACCACCACCATCATCATAACTTTCTATCGTGGGCGTTGCAGAGCCAATATTTTCTGAACCTGTCCAGTTCGTGTTGCCATCTCATATTCTGCTGGCCTCGGTTTCGAATTTGATCTCTTGGGATCCATATTGTGAGTCATGATTGCCAACAGTTATCTGCATTTCTTGCAGCGCATTGCTATTTGAGTCTTTTAATGGTTTCTATGATGTCTCCTGTTTTCCCCTAATATACTGCGTTGTCTTGTGATCTCTCCGTGTGATGTTGAGCATGATTCTTTCAAGTTGCATGGTTCTAAATTAGAGGGCGTGTCTCTTGGTTTTCAATGTGTATACACTCCTAGGCAAAGAAATGAGCCAAGCACTTTCCACCACATAAAAGATCTTAACATCATAGAGAATATACGGGTGAATATTAAGGCCAAACTGGTTCGGAGATGATTAGGAAACATTGATCGACGGTGGAAAGCTATCAAAGACGCAAACAAGGAAAATGCTATCCCATACTAGAACTGAAAAGTGCACAAATACTTCATTCACTTTTATCTTAGGAAATCGAAGCGAATGTTATGTAACAGAGTAATTACTAAAGATTTGATTAAAAAAAGGATGACAGTATCCGTTGATAGTTCCTTATATGCATTGTCTTTGATGTCTGTGTGGAGATTATAATGTCGTCGTTGTAGCTCTCTTGATCATCAAATCCTGCCTTGGGAACAATGCTGTCCTCAGCAAGATAGCAATTAATCCAACACGGGATCTTTAGAATTCATGATTTTACTTATCGATCCGTTTTCAGTATTACTGGATAAAATAACGATCGTTTATCCACAACTATTATTTTCCACTTCTTACTAATTAAATATGTTAAGTGCATATCTATCTGTCTTGGTCTGTACATATCAATTTATCTATCGACCTCAGTCAATATGTTCATAATTGTTGATTAGATGAAATCTTTACACACACATAAATATTTTTCTCAGACATGAAGAAGATTTTTTTATTTTTACAGGAAACTCTGTACACGGATAGAAGCAAGCGGACATATTCATAAACTAGCAGGCCCTTGATAACCTGTCCGTGTAGTAGAAAAGAACTTTTTTCAATTGTTGCAATAACTGGTTGTTGATGATCGATTGAAATCAATGATTATTTATAGAAATAACTTTTTTGAATATTAACTGATTTTGACAGAAAGAAAAGAAAAAGAAAACATATAAGAAGAGAAACATATACCGACTCGAACACTTTCAAACGCATATATTTATATAAATGGGCAAATGTTTCAGTATCTGAACTTCTTCTAAAGACACTTTGTATATCGATGCACAATGTTGGCTAAAGAGAACAGAAATTTTACGAATTGCCAAATCCATGTACGATAACACTTTGCACGTGCACATACACATCGGTGCACGCACATACACACTTACACACTCCTCATTGAATCAAACATATAGGTATACACACAGAGGCACATACACACACAAATATTCAGTCACACACTTAGGCATACTCACACAGGCACACATATATGGACATGCACACACACAGTTGCACCTGTGCACACACGTACATGCACACACTCTTACATCACATCCACTCACACACAGATGAAATTTATTTTCATAAATACTGGCTTACAGGTAAGTTAGAAAGTAATGTCTGCAGTCTGATAGAGTTATATTGAATGATATATGTGCTTCAATTGACCAACGAAACAAATATTGAAGGATCCCCAAACTTTTTAGTCCAGCGACCCCTTGTCGGAATATTTACCCCTTTATCGACCTGAAAGTATGTACACGGAATAGAGTCCCAATGACCCTAAGAATTCGATATTTGCTACTTAAGAACCCTTTGGGTTAAACAATTGTAATTACTTCAAATTCCTCCGCTCCAATTTTAGATTGCGAAATATGGTGTCGTTCAGAATTTTTTTGGAACAATCATTTTCCACAAGTTATGATCTTTCTCAACGAGTAGTTCTTGAGCCTTTTACCGCTGGATCCTTCTTCGTAGCCGGGACTTGCCTTCTCGCTCGGCGGCACTTGCTTTACATTATCAGCCAAATGATGTTTAAAATGCCTACTGTTAATATATGAAAAAAAAAATTAATTTATCACGGAATTCTGCGAACATTTGTTAAAAGAATTCCATTGATAATTAGGGAAATTCTTCTTTTTCTTCGTGGATTTGCATGCATTCTTGAATTACGCAGCTCCCTGGTTTTGAAATATTGTTCTAAATTAAATTCTGGATCACCAGGATATTTCAAGATGATCTTCTTTTATTTTCCTCAAAATAAGCTTTTCACGATGTCACAGATTCAAATTGCAAAACTTTTGAATCATTAAAAAATCAAGTGTCAGTATTTTACGGCGTGCAGGACCTCACTTCTACCCACAAAAAATGGCTCAGAAGGTAAATGTAACCTTAGCTTTCCAGCCCAACATTAACTCCTCAATTTATGGCCAAAGAAAATATATGCCATTAAATAAGGTGATGTTATTTACACCCTGAATGCAATAAATCAGATCAGCACGAATCTTGTCGAATAAGTAACTACTGTGTTTTTTGATTAATCACTAAATTCATTTCATAAGTAAAGTTCACAGAACCGAATAAAATGCATCACTAATTTGAGAATTTTCCAAGTCATGATTATCCACGATTTTTGATCTCTCTGGATCAAAATCTGTGGTAGTAGAACATATCCAGGTGATTTTCTTTCATTTTTCTATGAGTTCTTTTCGGGTGTTACAAAAATGAAACAGGTTTAAAATGCTAAAAGTCAATTTTACTCAACTAAAAGAAATTCAACACCGTATTTGACCGTATGCAAGACTCCTTTTTTTTCTGAAATAGCTGAAAGGTAAGCATGACTATCATTGTCCAGCCCCTCATTGGTCAGAACTTGAGGAATAGTAGTAAAAAAATCGGTGATAAATGAGAAGTATTCAGAGAAATTCATTTTTCTCAATATCCCTTGCTAGAATAAGAGATAGAATTCTGATCAATATGAGTTATTCTTGTCGACGAAGTCACCATTTTTGTTCTACTGACATCCAAGGGGAGATAATCATTTATTGAACGAGAAGAAAA
Organism: Thysanoteuthis rhombus; assembly: GCA_963457665.1. Taxonomy (NCBI): domain Eukaryota; kingdom Metazoa; phylum Mollusca; class Cephalopoda; order Oegopsida; family Thysanoteuthidae; genus Thysanoteuthis; species Thysanoteuthis major. The sequence goes on along the minus strand of OY735240.1, from coordinate 5,522,609 downwards.
TCACTGACTCATGGGAGAACTGTTTTCTTCTTCTTTGGGGCAGTACAAGGCGTATATACTTAAGAGTCGAGAGCACAAATCGATTGACCTGAATTTTGTCGAGTGAAACTTCCCGAAGGAGAAGAGAATAAAGAACAAAAAATAAAATACAGGTCTGGTTAGCCGCTCTATAGAAACTGCCGGGCAACCAACGTTTTTGGCAGCATAACTTAACATAATTGTTTGTTAATCAATCTGAAGCTCAATGGGAGAATGTCTACTTAGATAAAACCAAGCTTTTACCACTAAACTATGGCGATTGGTACTCAAAGAGTAAAAGAGAGATGTTTTATTTACATCGACTTTGCCTTGTCGTTCCTCTTCAATTCTACAACGTAGATTCTGCCAAAACATTCTTGATATCAGATCAGAATCGACTAATTTCAACAGTCCGAGATACCTGAATGAAAGGTTCGATTGATTGAACCTGTCTGTACTTAGAACATTTTTATCTGAAATGTGTTTCTACAAACATAACCGAGTTGAACCAAATGAAGAATCTTCGATTTATTTCGATCAACAAAATTGATTTTCTCCCGATAAAATGTTCAAAGCAACCGAATCAATCTGGCGGCCTTTCCCCTTATTAATTGTATATGATTTTGGCTAACATTCAAAGACAATTGTGATTTGCTTCCTGTAAAATTATACTTCACATATAAATGGGTGCCCCATAATCCCATGTGGAGATGGTAAGTCAGCCATTAAAATCTGGATTTAAAATCCCTAGTTTTAGCTACTATTGAACTTCATATCTATGTGTTTACCTTCCTTAGTCTGTTTGTATCAATCTATTCATTCATCTCAGCCCATCCATATCTATCTGCATATATATATATATATATATATATATATATATATATATATATATATATATATATATATATATATATATATAGAGAGAGAGAGAGAGAGAGAGAGAGGGGGGAGTCAGAGATAATTAAAAAAAGGAATTGTTTACGACAATTTTCTTTGCTAAGTAAAAACTTCATACCAATGATATACTCAGGCAATATTCTCCACCGTTCATTAGTTCTGACTCTTTGCTTGAAGAAATCTACCCCATCCTTTATAGTCAAAAATTATGAATAACAGATTATACAAACATAACTGAGTGGAAACTAAAAATATTCGATTTCCTTTAATCGATAAAATTAGTAAAATTTTTAAAGTCAACGAATCGATTTGACAACCCCTCTCCCTCATTTGTCTCGTCTGTTTTTTCTTAAATCATCAGAAAAATGTTCTCCAAAATTTAACAAGCTTGTTTTAACCCCACCTCGGTCACTCGACATCATATCACTTATTTTTACAACGTACACTATTAGTATCAGTTGTTGAACTATTATCTTAGTTTTATTTTATTTTTCATTAGATAAAGATTCGTCACATATTTTATAAGTATATGTACAGCTCTTATTTTGTACGCCCCGAACTTCGACGATCCTATTGCAAAATAGGAGCAGACGAAGTAGTACCTGTCATAGTTCCCTGATCGGACTAAGATCCTAGATTGTCCATTTTCCTCGGAACGCATCTATGCTAAAAAAGAGCTTTACCTGTATTTCTCTCATCTTAGTTTCAGTTGCTTTCCAACGCATCTACTCTAGCCGTCAGTCTAATTTGTTTTCTATCGAGAGATGAGCCGTTGATACGGTTGACCTGGCTTCTAAATATGAGTTTGTATGAGACCGGAAGCTCAATGGACGTAGACTGGTGGTCTAGGGAGTTGCGTTGAAATGAAACTAAAATCAAGATGGAAGAAATACTAGTAAAAATTTAGTAATAACCAACATAATGTTTCTACCAATAGTAATGGCCATGAAAGAAATACTTGGAAAAATAAATTATCACTTCTGGATACACAATCAGGATTGACTGATCAATTTGAACAGCAATAGACACACATGTTGATAGATGGAAGAGTGGATTGATTGATTATATCTGTACTTGAAAAAACATCTGAATATCTCTCGTTTCGTGATGCAAAAAAGGTTTCCTTTTTAAGTGGACACAAAGAATTAAAGAAGAAATACTTTTTATACATCATGTCGTACTTCAACTCTACAAGGCAGAATCTACCAAATTCTGGATGTCTTATTACAATCGACTGATCGATTCGAGTAAGTGAAGATACCCGGATGGATTGATGGAAAGTTTGATTGATTGAACCTGTCTGTGCTTAAAAAACATTTTGTGTGAAATATGAATTTTGCAAACACTCTGAGTTGAACCAAATGAAGATTCTTCGATTTATTTCGATCAATAGAATTGATTTTCTCCCGATAAAATGTACGCTGAATCGATCTGATAGCCTTCCCTTGATAATCTTGTCTGGTTCATAGCCAACAATCGAAGAAAAATGCAATTTACTCTCTGAAAAATTACTGTTCATATATATATATATATATATATATATGCTTGTATTTTGGATGTGAAGTGATCTGACAGAATGTAGATAAAAATGACATTTGGAAGGTGAAGAGAAAATCTTGAGAAATGGGTGTTACATCTTGCATGCATGTTTCATGTATGTTTCAATGCATTTCGACGGGAGCCAGCTCTCTTTTTCAGATGAAATATTTTCGGAGGTTCGCAGAAAATTCTGCTGTTTTCATGTTTTGATGCTAAAGAAAGAAATGGGATATTTCTGTGTTGTTTGGTCGTAGGTGCAGTAGGGAAGGTGTTTGTAATTTTGACAGTGAAGGTAACATTTGTTTTGAAATGAGATGGGTCTTTGAGAAGCAGGGTCAGAGGGTCTTTATTTCCAGTTTCTGTGGATGTTGGCTTGTCTTGGATAAGGAGGGCAGTGAGAGAAGAAAAAGAGACTAAAATAGTCATTTCTCAGGAGAAATGCTTTTAAAAATATTTTTCATTACAGGATGAAGAAGTAATGTCTACATTTGATGATGTGCCCAATCATTCCGTGAAGAAAGGGCATAGATAGATGGGTAGGAGACTAGTTGATGATCAATCTCTTTACATTGTAAAGAACATACTATAATTCAAACGATAATTTCGGGGGATATATCTTGCCATTCGCTGGTTCTGACCCTAAGCTGTTGAATGAAGCAAACTACCTGATTTGCTAGTAGTATTTTATGAATTGCTCGCTGAACTTTTATACACCCTGGGAGAGTTATTGTGAAAATATTCATAAAAATGGTTCGCGACATCTTATCAAAATTGACTGAACGATTTGAATAGCTCAGATGGATTGGTAGGTGGGATGATTGATCGAACCTGGTTGTACTTTAAACATTTTTGTGAATATGACTGAGATGAACTAAATGAAGAATCTACGACAAAATTGATTTTCTCCCGATAAGATGTTCAAAGTCACCGAATAAATCTGATGGCCCATCCCCCTTATTAATCTTATATGATTTTGGCTAACATTCAAAGACGATTGTAATTTTCTTTCTCCAATGATATATTGTATATATATGAGTGCCTCATAGTTCATGGTGAAGAGGGCAGTCGGATTAGGATTTAAAATCCTAATTTTTACTTAGGTTTGAACTTCAACTACTTGTGTCAGGCACGTTAATGTTTTTTGGTCAGCTAAAAGATATGAATCTAGCAAGCTAGATAGATACAAATGAATAGACTGAGACAGATGAAAAGAAATAAATAAAGAAAGAATCAATAAACCAAACTACTACTGGGCATCTGATCAAAATTGACTAATATATTTGAACAGACAGATATACCTGGATGGATAGATGAAAGGTTTGATTGATTGAACCTGTCTGTACTTGAAAAACATTTTGTGTGAAATGTGTTTTTATAAACATAACCGAGTTGAACCAAATGAAGATTCTTCGATTTATTTCAATCAATAGAATTGATTTTCTCCCGATAAAATGTTCAAAGTCACCGAATCAATCTGGCAATCTTTTGCTTCAGAATATTTTTTTCTTTTTTTCTGTCAAAGAAAATTGCAATTTGCTTCCTCAAGAAATATCCTTTGCATATGAAGTAGACTCCTGTTAATACAGCACCCTCGGGGATTCAAGAGTTCTGTTACAACGAAATTGCCATTATAACAGGTGGACTCTATACAAAGTGTAATGATACAGTTAACTCACGTTATTACGACATCCTCAGGGATATAAGAGTTCTACTATCACAAACTTGCTATTATAACGGGTGGATTTCATACGGAGATAGAGTAGACTCCTGATTTACACGAGTTAACTCAATGGCGTCTCTGCCTGAGTAATCCCACGGAAGAATGTTCGTTGGCACACGCACAGTGAGGTTCTCTCTGTTTAGTTGCCAAATTTCATCAAAGTAGTACAATTGGTTTATTGAAATATTAAAAATGGCCAAATACTTTCCGGAGAGACCTCCTACGTGGGTGCCTATTATTTGTGGCCTTGTGTTCAACTGAACATATGTCATTATGAGCATCACATGTGGGAACCATTGTTAGAAAACTTGTGTGTCAGGTAATTACTTCTGGAGAGAAAAAATACCTCGTTATGTATTTTGAGTCGACCGAGAGAGAAACCTTTTTTTATCAGGAAACGGAAAATATCCGGATGTTTTGTAAGTAATGTCCGTTCAATCATAGAAGTGTGATTGGCGTAAAGGAGCGGACAATGGAATTGGCGAGCCAAGATCAAACTCCAGTCGGGGTGTTAATGTTCATTTTGCATCAATGCCTTTGGGAAAGGTATGGATGCATCTCTTCAACCCTGGCTATGAATAAAATGGCTGGACAGATTGGACTCTCTAGATTTTGGAAAGCAATCGCTCTAGGAGAAGGACAACTCTGATTCCAATATCAGGGAGCAACTGCTTCCAATCAGAATGCCATTACTTTTAACCAAAAGACCATGCAACGTGCGCAGGAAAGAATCATGCTTAACATCACATGGAGAGATCATAAGACCGCAAGAAAATAAACAGGGGTTAGATATATCATATATATATATATATATATATATATATATATATATATATATATATATATATATATATATATATATATAACTCAAATGGCAAAAGGCTGGATGCTCAATACTTGAGGTATTGTGCCAGGTTAACTAAATACCATTTGACCTACACACCGTGGAGCAATAGTTAGCAAGCAAGTCTGTCAGGCAATTACCACTGGAGAGAATTCGATCTTTACTGGATGCCCTATACTTGTGTCAATATGTCAGACTAAGGTCTATTTAGCAGACACTTATACAAAGAGAAAAGTGAATGAGAAATGTTTGGTTGTATGATGGTCTGATTTTCTGTCACGCCATAAAAAACTTAAACAGCTCAACAAAATTTGCAATGCATAAATAGATATTGAAGGGATACTTCGAATAGATCAAAAGGGGTTTTAAATTTTTGCCGTCAGAAATAAAGGAGACTCTAAAGAGTCAAAAATTATAGAAGATTTTTGCTCCATTCAAGAGAATGGAGAATTTTTCCTCTCTTTCACTGGAACAGAAGTGAAAGGTTACTTTTTTGCATTTAAAAGAATCAAAAGTGTAGGGTTTCTTTCCCATCTTAAGGGGTCAAATTGAAGGGAAACTTAAGGAGTCGGACTTGAAGGGTCTAAAGGGAAAAAATTTTTTTTTTCCCCTTGAGGTCTCAAAAGTGAGGGTTAAGATTACTTTCCCCTTTGAGGAGTCAGTGGAGGGAATTTTTCTTTAATAATAAGGGTTCAAGAGTGAAAACATACTTTTTTCAAATGTCAGGAAATTATGGTGTTTTTTTTTCACCTTAAGTATTTTACCTGGTGTACACAGGTACTTCAGCAGTGTGTAAAAATTATACACCCATTTCTTTATGATATAAACTTTGGTATAAAGTGGTTATACGAACTTCTGACTATTCCAACCAGCTGATTGGTTAGCTCAATGGTAAGAGCAGCATCATGTCAAGGTAACCTCCTCTTGGACGAAGGTTCGATTTCTGCAGCGATCAATTTCTTTATTCTTTTATTCCATTTACGCTGCCTAGGCTGAGAGAAATCTATTCAATAGAAAAACAACAACTATAACTTTGTTCCCACGTGACCGATTGGGGCTCATGACAACCAGATTTATATCAAAAACTACGTTCCATTATATTCGCCAAATCAGTGATACAACGCTGATCCAAATATGAATCCACATTCTTTCCAATCGATCACTATCCTCCAATCCTCCTTTACAATACAATTCTCGGGTGAAAATTAGTCAACTCAGAATTGGTTTATTGTCATCGCATGGTCTTCCGTTAAGCAAATCATCGCTTGAGGATGTTCCCTCGGGAAAGAGTTATACAAAGAGACAAGGATTTGTCTAGAATTTGATTATCATTACTATTGATGCGTTTGCGCGAATCTGGTTACCCAGTGAATGGTCATCTAGGTGTCAGAAATGATTGGTATGTCTAGAGCAGAATAAAGGTGTCGTTTCTGGAATTCTGACTAGTGGTTGATAGGGCTGGAGAACTAAACCTTGCTCACTTTTCACTCATAGCCGGGAGAAAAAGAGATTGATTCATGTTTTTGCAGAGGGCATGAGTGCGAAGTAAATATAAACAGCTTCAATCGGAGTTAAAACTCGGTTCGCTGATTCCATAGTCTATACCGCTGACTGCTACACCACTTCCCCCTTCAAGGAGAAAACTTGTCAACTCAGAATTAGTTTTCTGTCATCGATTGTCTTCCGGTAAGCAAATCTTATCGCAGAGTTCTCTTTGAAAAGAGTTCAACAAAATGACAATATCCCGCCTAGAATTTGATCATACATCCGATTGATAAGTGTATTATTAATTTCGATTGGGTGATAATCGATAATGTCATTTATTTCAAGGAAATAAAAGTGGCCTAGCAGTTAACAGGACGGAAAATAGAATCGGTGAACCGAGTTCAAACTCAGGCTGAGACAATTTGCGTCTACTTTGCACTAATGACCTGGCGCAAGGCATGAATCAATCTCCCCTCTCAGGTGAAATGAGGGTGAAGTAACACCGCTTCATGTACTTTTCGCCTCTTATATACTAAGGCAGAGATGCGTAGAGAAAACTTGTGATATTTGTTGTCCAAGGAGAGACAGCCGATGTCTCAACCAGCGTACAGGCAATATTTGATTCTTGATTGATTTTCCTATTGATACGTGAATCCTATTTATCGATTTTGTCCCTTTTGACTTTGATGTCTTTGAAGCCTTCACTCTTAATCGTTATTGATCTTTCCCACTGTTAACTTGAGTAGAATCCTTGCAGTACGATGACTGATCGAACTTAGTCGCATTGGAAGAAAGAGAAAAGGTATTTATTTCTCTCCCTGTGGCGTGGAATGTGACACAAGGTCGAGTTTTATGGATTTAAGGTGTGTGCAGTCGTGTGGGCAAGGACATAAATTACCACCAGAGTCATAAAGGCGTCAGGGCAACCCACAACCCTCCTCTATAAATGGTATGGGGAGGTATTGCCTTGAGACAACGGATCTCCAAAGACTGGACATTTGAGGTACCCTAGAAGAAAGAGAGTGTAATCGAGGGTAAAGATGTACTTTAGAAAGCCTAGCAGTTTTGATTAAAGATTTAGAATTTTTAGACTTGAGACAAGCTAAAAAGTATGTCTTCCACTTTGATTTCCTAATGTATCAAGTTGTTAGACATAAAATGTCGTTTTTTCACATCACAGAGAATAATGCTAGAAGACTTACTAATGTAATTGCATTATTGTACGGATTCAATGTGAATAGAAATATGATTCATTATTATTGGGCAGTGTTTAGCCCTTAGCAGCAATATATTGCTCAAGCTACTGATAACATCAACAAAGCATTTTGATGGAAACATTACAGCGTGACAGTTCCACAATTTACCTCTGTGGATTGAATAAAGGGTTCAGTTTGAAACTGAAAGGTTACCAACGACTACGGACTACTGAAGAAGACTGTAGGGTATAATGGCCGAATACTTGTGCTTATAACCGCCAAGATGACGATATTGATCCCGGTAATGCAGTGAATAATACTGAGCATAACATAATATTTCTTTGTTTTTCAACAAATCACCTAAGCCAGTAATGAACTTTATCTATACTACCATTTCAAGTTCTACGCTACCACAGAACGATGTCCATAATTGCTGGTGCACTTAACGCTGATTCAAGACCTCTGCGCAGCTAAACAATAAACGTATCCATCTGCAGACGATGTGAATGACATTTACGGCCGATCGGAATGGAAGTCCAGTTTTTATGACCGTGAGGAAATGGAAATTTCAGTGGGCCAAATCAATTGATAATGAAGAATGAAATTTCTCTCTTCAATTCAGATATTTGATGAAAAGGTTGATGGCATATTGAGATACTTCGCACCTGGAAAGAAGCTGACTCTTTTGTATAGTGCAGTCATTGACTAAAGCATTTTAATAAAATCATTTAATAATGTATTTTTCATAGTGACATCATTTCTTCAAGTATTTCTTATGGTAAAACCATTTCATCTTCCATTTTTATGGTGAAATCATTTTTCTTCCATTTTTATCATAAAATCCTTACATCTTCCATTTTTACAGTAAAGTTGTTTCTCCCATTTTTAAGGAAATATCATTTTATCTTCAATTTTTTTGTAAAACCATTTCATTTATCGTATGATAAAACTATTTCATATTCAATTCATGAGGTAAAATCTTTCCTTGAATTTTATGGTTAATCCATTTCATCTTCCATTTTTATAGTAAAATAATTTAATTTCCAATTTCATGGTAAAATCATCCCTTCTCCCATTTTTATGGTAAAACTATTTTATATTCCATTTTTATTGTAAAATCTTTTTTCCGTCAATATTTGTGGTAAAATCGTTTTTTCTTCCATTCTTATGGTAAAATCATCTCTTCGATTTTTATAAAAGGTTGAGGACATATTGAGATACTATGCACTTGGAAAGAAGCCGATCCTTTTTGTATAGTAAAGTCACTGATTAAAGCATTTTTAATAATATCATTTAATAACGTATTTTTAGAGTGAAATCATTTCAACTTCCATTTTTTATGGTGATATAATTTCATTTTCCATTTTAATGGTAAAATCATTTTATCTTTACTTTTTATGTTAAAACCATTTCATCCTCCGTTTTTATGGTGAAATCATTTCTTTTATTTTTATGGTGAAATCATCTCATTTTCCACTCTTTTAGCAAAATCATTTCATCTTCCATTTTTATGGTAGAATCTTTCTCCCATCCATTTTTAGGGTAAAATTATTTCACCTTCCAATTTTATAGTAATATGAAATGATATTACCATAAAATCGTGAAATCAAAATATTTTTACCATCTATCTTCCATTTTTATGGTAAAATCTTTCCTTTTTCCATTTTTATGGTGAAACTATTTCATCTCCCATTTTTATGGTAAAATCGTTTCATTTTCCATTGTTATGGTAAAATCATTTTACCGTCCATTTTTATGGTAAAATCTTTCTTTCTTCCATTTTTATGGTTAAATCATTTCATCTTCAATTGTTATGGTAAAATCATTTCTTCCTCCATTTTTGGGGTAAAAACATTTCTCTTTTCATTTTTATGGTTAAATTATTTCATCGTCCATTTTTTTGGTGAAACCATTTTGATATGAAATTTTATTGTATAATCCTTTCATGATGTCTTTTCCAATAAAATCATTCCATAATGCATTTTAGACATGTTAAATGTATTTAAAAGTGAGTTTTTACTGTCTAGTATAACCATGTCGCTCGTGCATTCCCGCCCAATCCCGTTTTTCCGTATCAGTTCGATCTTTGAGTTTGTCACAAGGATTTCTGGTGATATTCTAATTATCCATGATGACCATAACGGTTGAAATATGAAGAATTGATTAAAAGTAATGTATAAAAATTACAACGCAGAACATAAGCCCCCAAATTGTGCAGGTGTCGTCATTTCCTCTACCCCTTGAAATTAGTCCGTTAAACCCCTCGCCCGTAAAAAGCAGTTTTTCCAATCTTACTCTATTCACACTATTGTGTTGGACGATATACTCCCTTGCTACGCCTATTCTAATAGTATTTTATTGTAACTCTCCCTTCGGAAGAAATATATGTCGGAAAATTCATCTTTCAAGGTCAAACCATTAAGAAAATTAGTCATTCTTAACAAATTATATCATGGTGATCATTGTGCCTCGATAGATGTCTCACCACTCCCGTTGTTTTTACAGGCTTTAAAATTGGAGATAATCTCGCGCTTACCCTTGGTGATATTTTGACCGTTCAGACCAGGGGTCTTTTGGGATGGGGCTGGATTAGAAATGTTTTCATGTCTCGCTGCTCAAGGCCAATAAAGATGGAAATAATGGTCACATAAAGCTATGGGAACAGCTTTTGAAATAATTTAATTTTTTTCCATTATAGGTGTATATATACTTCCATGAACTTTCATATACTATAAATCAATGAGAACTATTTTTTGGGGAGGGGAGGATATTGTCAAACTTCGGTTTAAATTTTTTGGCACCTGTAATCAAAACTGAGTGCAAGTGGCGTTGACCAGTTAACACTGACCTGACCATTGATTTGATGTACTTCAATTTTGTATTAGTTCTCATTCAAATCAATAGGTTGCCATACATTCAATGGAGCTGGCGAGCCGAATAACATAAGACTGTGATCTGAATTTTACCTGCAGGCCGTGGTTTGTCGATTGCTGATGTGAGCTGCTGGAATATAATTGAAAAACAATCGACTAGTCTATTCCATCTGAGTATTATCTTTGCTTTCAATCCGTTGGAATCATGGAATCTAGTCACAGAAGCTCGTTGACCGTTCGGGTAGCGATGCAAGCTATAAGCCGATGGAACAAGGAAGAATCCAATGGTCTAAAAAAGGCCCCTTTCTTAACGACGGAGTGCCGGACGACATATCAACCGTCAAGATATAACTAATTGTGCTAAGTGAAGCATCTGATTATGTATAAATCAGGGCCTATCTGTTTCTTCAGACGGTATGTGATCTTAACCAGCTGGGTAATAAAATGTCTGATTCTCACTCACCGACAGATTCTACGCGATCAATACATTCCTCCTACTTTGTCAGATCTTATGTTCCCATCTACGAATGTGTCTCTAAATTCACTGACCCGCTCTTAAATCTCAGGAAAGGGAAAGGAAAAAGCATTTTATGAAGCACTTAGAAAACGTCCTACTTGATACGTAAGCTTTCTGACAAATGATTCTACAGGTCAGAACTGCCATTGTCACGGATAACGACTACTTTTTCATTTCTAAACCAGATTTTATTCCACGAACTATTTGACAGAGTTCTTCAATTACGTTGCATGGAATTACAGTAAGAAAGACAGACATTAAAAGAAGTCAAAAACTCTCAATATAGTATCAAGCAAAGAACATTCCAGGATTTCAAGTTATCTAACTTTGTCTTCCGGGATTTTAGCCTTTCAGGATATTGATCATTTGATATTTCAACCTCTCGGGATTCTGATCATTTGGGATTTCAAAATTCAGTTTCATTGCATTCGGGGCAATTTTTCATGATTATGAATCGAATAATATTCAGACCCTGTGCCACCTTCGATGTTTACCTTTCGTAATTCACTTAACCACTCTATAACATCTCGGAAAAGAAAAGAAAGAAGCATTCTATGAAGCACATAGCTTTGTACTTGATTGATAAGCTTTTTGACAAGTGATTCCAGAAGTCTGAGCAGTCGATGTCTCAGATGTAAAGAATAACAAGTTTGGTTGATCACCCAGAAGAAACCATCGCGTGACCAACGTCTTTTGGCAGCATGCTGTATCAGTAGAAAACCCGAGAGAAGTGGTGATCAATGTATAAGAATTTTCAAAAGGCGAGCATGAAATGAGGACCAATTTAGCATAAGCTTACATTGTGAATAGAAACCCTTACTAAAAACCTATTTTGCATGGAGGGGATAAAATACCCATAATAAAGAGTAAGCTCTCTTGCTCCATTTGTGCAGCCATTGCGCTTTATATATAACCAGCAAGCCGGACCAAGTTAAAAACTGAAGAAACCTGTCTTTGTTGACAGTTATCGTTGACAGTTTCTGAAAGCGACTGAGTAGACAGCCCGCTTCTGGAACGAAATATTGCCTTGCCATCACAGTTGGTGGCGATGTCTGTAGAAAAGCAGACTCGATTCGCCATTCGATGAGACATAAACACAGACACAACTGAGAGAAATGGATTTGTGGAACTACGTTTACTATAAAGCTGTATCTGGAGCCTTTGTATTCGAGCATCATAGGAAGATTCATCGGCGACGAGCGAAGTAAATCCGCGGATTTGGGAGATCTAGTGCACTGTAAGCTTTGCAGGTAATTTTTTCGAAAGAAATGGCCAATTTTTATTCCTTTTTGAGACATACGAAAAACCTGGAAATTGAGAAATAGGTACACGTCGTATCCTATGTACTGACTGGTACACGCACAAATACACATGTATGTAATTCACATACATACAATATGGATAGATACGTACTCACATGAATATGCATGTATAGTTATATATATATATATATATATATATATATATATATATATATATATATATATATATACTGCATCTACAAGAATGCACTCGTTTTCACACAGACTCATATATGTTTCTCCTTTTATACATATCCTTGTATAATCGAAATTTTTCCTTTATCGCTATTTATCTTTCTATCTATCTATCTATTAATGACACGGACGTTAAAAGAGGGCATAATATGAACTCAATAGTGTTCAAACTCGGAATAGATTTAGCAAATATCGATTATACAACTGCCTTAACGAAAATATCTCTGAAGATGGAATTAGCAAAGAACCCTGTGAGGACTGTCACATAATATATATTCATATATAAGAAAAGTTTAGAAAAGGAAAGCCCAACTTTTTAGCTATGGTTTTGAGTAGTTATGATTCTAATAAGACTTAGTATATTTCATACATGTCTCAAGAAGGTTGATTCGATTCTACTTATATATATAGTCTAAAAAGTTTTACAGCTTTTACTAAACACTTCAGAAAGCTCTTCCAAAATCTTTTTGTAGCACTTCAGTCTCTTATTTCCCAATATCTGTTATTTTATTGTATGTAATTTTCTTCGGTGTTTTTTTTTCAAAATATTCTGTCATCAGTTGTTTACGATGTAACCGTTTCAGGGATTTAAAAACAAAACAGATATGATCACATGGCACCCCAGTAATGTTCAAACATCACTTTCCCTACAGCTATGATTTTAATATATTGCTTATGTTATACATGTAGTTTGTTATAAATATATGATGAAATAAGGATTTGCTAAACAAATACGTTTATGTTTCTGTCCTGTTTGAGCTTCTTCAGACGAATGATTCGATCTATTTTAGATCCCTTTTTCTTAGAAAATTCTGTTATCACATATATTGACACAAGTTCTAACCATCCAAATAAAATCATTGAAAAGATCCCTAAGTCTATGGAAACTAGGCTAATACACAACACATCAGACAAAACAATATTCAATAATGTTAGAAATAAATATACTAAAGATTTAAAGGACAGCGGTTTTACCGAAAATAGCTTTTGATATGATGGAAAAGTAAAACACAATCGAATAAAACTTAGCAGTAACAAAAAAGTAGGAGTAAGAACATCATCTGATATACACTACCGTTCAACCTACAAGTAAAAACCAATGTTGGGGAAATATTCCTCCAATAACTAACTGAAAATCAGCTATAGTTGAAAGTACAACAAAACATAACAATAAAGTAATTAGAAATAATACTAATGGAGAAAGCATAAATAAATCAGATCACAATTGGATAAACGGGAACGGATACTCTTTGCAATTTGAATTCGTCTCAATTCGAATATTGTTTTCCAAGCTGAAATATCAACCCAAAAGGAATCTTTACAAGTATAATATCATATAGGAGTACTGAAAAAAACCCTTTAGACTAAGATTAGCCAACCATATATCATCATTTACAAACGAAAAATACAAGAACAGTATATCACCGTCAGTACATTGGAGATCGATCGATAACAACCTCACACCACAGTAAAATGGAAAATATTAAAATAAACACATATAACATTGCCAGAACGTTGAAACCCCATGTCACCTATGCCTAAATGAAAAATTTGAAATCTTCACCTGTTCAAACAGTAGAATTGCTGAATAGAAAAATGAAGTAGCGTTAACCTGCCGGCAACGCTCAAAGTTTCTATGAAAAAATATAATTCAACACCCCACATATAGGTATACTAAAAATTAACCATTAAAGCTATCTTATCCCCCTTGTTAACATTAACAATAGTAGTAGCAGAATTACAGTTAAAATTAAGATTATTATTCTTCTTATACCTCCAATCACTTTGAGAACCTAATCATCTTTTTTAATTATCTTAAATATGTAGAAACAGACCCAACTTAGAATAATTAGACGGGCAACAAAGGTCAATGAAAAAACTCTGGGAAACGGATTTAAGTAGGAATGAAATACTCTCAGAAAGGGAACATATCACAGAGAGCTCATGTTTCGGTAACACACTGATTAGGAAATCGCCTACAGTACCTCCTGCTAATTTATAATTCATTCTTACCTGACAGTAAAACAGAAAAAACATAAGCAATCACCAACAGCTAAACAAGGGGAAAAAAGAAATATGAGAAGAATGAGAGGAAGGTTCTGCACCCTAGAAAAATAAACAACCCCCGAAAACGTTCCGAATCGGGATCTAAAATAAATCGAATCATTTGCCTGAAGAAGCCCAAATATAAGAGGAACATAAACGTATTTATTTCATCATATTTTGAGCTCTTACTCCAACTGAACTTGATTTTAATGTTGAATGTATAGAGCACTTCATGGAATGAACCTATCACCCATTGGATATTGCATTGCATTACATAATATTGAATTTCTGATTTGTATTGTGTGTATATATATATATATATATATATGCGTAAAAATGAGTGAAACAGTAGAGAGAGAGAGAGAGAGAGAGAGAGAGAGAGAGAGAGAGAGAGAGAGAAAGAAAAGGAAAGGTAGCCTGCCCAAAGAATCTTAATACATGAAAGTGAGAGGTATTACATCATCTCGGTGTGTCTTTCAATGTCAGTTTGTTTGTCACGTTGAAAAAAACCCACCTGAACGAATGAGTGAAGGGAGATTTAAAATGTAGGGAGACTTTCTCCTCCTTTAAGGGATCGCAAGTGAAGGTAAATATTTTTTTCACCTTGAAGGGATCTTAAGTGGAAACCATTTCCTCCTTTGAGGGGTCCAAAGTGAAGGGAAACTTTTTACAGGTCTGAAAGCTTCAGTTATTCAATTCGATTGGACCGCCTCGGAACCAACGATTTCTGAGCCAATAACCTCATTTTCGATGTATATAGAAAACTCCGAAGATATTTTGAATCCAAAGAAAACAACAGATGAACCAGAGTGGCTCGAAGCCTATTTCTTTTTTCTCTTTCAAATCGTGTGTTTAAATCTGGTCGTGAGTTAAGAATATCTAAAAAAGAATTTTTTAGAACTAAAAAAATATATTTTTGATAATTCTATCAGATTTTATTAGAAAAAATGGAAATTCAGTAGCACTGCTTCTTCGTCTGAATATACGGCGCATTGATTATAATAAAAGAAGGGGCAAATTAGCGATGATCTACCTATATATATGTATGTGTATGTGTCTATGTGCTTACGTTTATGTGTGTGCGTGTACTGAAGCATGAGTCCATGATCGATACGACCTATCGATAAAGCGGTCAATCAGAGATTTTGTTTCATGTTATATCGATAAGTAAATATTTTCCTGGTGGTTTTTATTTAATATGGTTGTTAGTATTTTTTCGCGGTCTTTGTTTAGAGCTGACGGTTTTTACAAATGACGTTCCACTGGGAAATTAATCTTAATCAGAAATACAAAATTATCTCATCGATCTCATTGATTTACAGTTTGTGCGGATAATGAGAACAGATTGAATGCGTAGGTGTTTGGAACATATGGTTATCGCAACGGTCTCGCTTGATCAACCAGGTCCGAGAGTTATGAAATGAGACCTTGTTTGCAAGTAGGCTTCCCGTGTCGCACGAGGCATAAAGCACAGTTTTTTTGTCTTCATTCCTCAAACATTCATTCATTTCTTGTCGTACACAACCCAGTCTGTCAGAACTAACCGATTATTCACTTATAGCTCGGGGCCTAATTAGAGACTGCCTTTCTTGAAGATCCAAGTGTGAAGTAGATGCAAACTGTCCAAGCTATATATATATATATATATATATATATATATATATATATATATATATATATATT
The DNA here is from genome assembly GCA_963457665.1 of Thysanoteuthis rhombus. NCBI lineage: Eukaryota > Metazoa > Mollusca > Cephalopoda > Oegopsida > Thysanoteuthidae > Thysanoteuthis > Thysanoteuthis major. Next base: position 5,506,295 of record OY735240.1, on the reverse strand, counting down.
GTTATATTGTTATATAAAAAAAACTAAAAGGCCGTCGAAACTCTTTGTGCTCGGTGGTTTTCTTTCACGCTAAAGCAAGCAGCAAGAGAGGAATGGAGTAATGCGAACATACATATACAAAATGGACTGCTGTTCTTCCTCATGTCTGCTGAAAGTACGCAGGCAACTGCAGCTTGAAATATAACTACTACTGCTGCTATTGCTGCTGCTGATGTCTCATTTCAGTTCTTCTCGCCCATCCTGTTGCCTTATTCTTTGAAAATTATTGACAAGCTGAAAATATGACGAGTTGGAGAAAATCTGAAGAAAATTCATTTCTTTTCAAGGATACAATATACGTATAATATACAATATACGACTGTCATTGGCAAAATATTCAGCACAGCGATAGATTTTTCTCTCTAAACAAAATTCACGCATTTTCGGTTTCAATTTCATTTAAGGGTGTTGATATCAATTTATATTGAAAGGTACAATCCTGATTTTGTCTGTAATGAAGATATGAATATACTTCTATAATCCATCCATATCTAAATAATTCCGTCAATTATACGGTTGCTATGCTAATATATATATATATATATATATATATATATATATATATATATATATATATATATATATATTGCGTATGATTTTATATATTTTTGGTACTTATGTTTTTCCCACCTACGCAATGGTGCTGGCAATGTGGACTTATCTATATACATTCTTTTATGCCAATGTAAAGTAAAACAGTACAAATGGCGTCAATGGTCAGGGGATATTGAATTAAATTGAAAAAAGTGAATTGGTGATCAATGCAGCCCCAACAGAATTTAGATAGAGTTTTAAGGCAATATTACTTGTTCAGGCAATTTACTACATGACTATGTGGATAGCGAGCAGTTTACTCTTATCTTTCTTTTCTTCCGTTCTTTACTTATTTGTTCATTCATTTTCGATTCGACTTGTTGCTTCTTTTCCTTTCAGCTTCACTTCCTTTAACTGGTTATCGTTATTTTCTTTCTTTCCTGTTCTATAATAATAATAATAATAATAATAATAATAATAATAATAATAATAATAACAATTATTATTATTATTATTATTATTATTATTATTATTATGATGATGATGATGATGATGATGATGTGCATTTGCATTTGCACGCCAGTTGCCTAGTGGTCACCACTGGAGACTGAGTGACAGCAAGTCTCCTCTAGTATCAAGCCCTCCTTTTCACTCTCACAGTTCACAGCATTGCAGTAGTTAACAGTTTCTCACCAGTTGCCTGGTGGGTGTCTCTGAAGGCTGGGTAACTCTCTTCGGATCACCAGCCTTCCACCATGCCTTTTGAGGATGTTGAGCCATTGCTAACAGGTGGGGGTCGTATATCTCCTATATCAGATACTTGTGCAGTTCATGGTAGTGCTGTGGTCTGTATGGTCTCAATTCTTCCTTTTATGTTATTATTATTATTATTTGCAATCTCACACCAGTTGCCTGATGGTAACCGCTGGAGTTCGAGTGACAGCAAGTCTCTTCAAGTCTCCAGCCCTCCTCTCCTCATTGTCATAGACCACAGTAATACTGTGGTTTACAGTTATACACCAGTTGCCCAGTGGTCATTGCTGAAGGCTGAGTGATAATAAGTCTTCTTAGGTCTTCAGTCAACATCTCTTCTCTCCCTCGCCTATTATGCCAGTGCAGTGGTTCACATCTTCGCTTTCATTTTCATTCCTCTGTTAGGCCACTGCTGAGATTTAGTGTTGCAGTCCTTATATTCCCAGCACTTTCCTCACTATCTGTGCAGTTTCTAGCAGTGCTGTGGTCTGTACAGTCTCAATCCTTCTTTTTATCCCAAGTTCCTCTGCTCTCAACCTCAGTGTCTTTGGGGCAGTTCCTAGTGCACCTATTATTACTGGTACTATCCTGACTTTCATGTTCCACATCTTCTTCAGTTCTCTTGCCAGATCTTGGTATTTTTCCAGTTTTTCGCTCTCTTTCCTCTTAACTCTATGGCCTGTATGCACAGCTACGTCTATTATTAGCAGGTTTTCCTCTTGTCTACGATTACCAGGTTCTGTCTTCTCGCCTGGATCAGATGGTCCGTTTGGATGTCAAAGTCCCGAAATAATTAATGGTTTCAATTCTACAGGGCTGTCTCCGGTTTGTGCTGGTACTATTTTTCCGCGTGGTTCAATCCCATTCGTTCACTCAGTTACCAGTATATCAATGTTGCTACTCTACGGTGTCTGTGTTCATATTCCTTCAGGGTTAGTTGACTACATTCGCTACTAATGTGGTTTATGGTCTCATCTCTTCTACCACGGCACTTGCTGTTTATCTGTGTTGTCGATTTTTATTTTGATATAGTTTGTTCTGATGCATTTTTCGAGCTGCTATGATGAGCGATTTGTAATTCCATTTCATTCAGACAATTTCTTACAGTTGTGCTACAAACAATGAATCCTTTGTCTGCCTATTGGTTTTTCATTTGTTTTTATTTCTAATACACATTACTTTGCAATTTCTATCCTGACATTTTCACATCTTCCCTTGTCTGTCCGTCTGTTTGTCTCTTTATAACTTCCCATTTTGTTAATACTTGCACAACATTTCGGACACAGCTTTTGCCATACTTTGTGTTGGGTTTCTTTCTCGAATGAGTTTTATCATCCTTCCTATAGTTCCAATTGACAGCCCTCTTGATGGATCCATGTTTTCTTTAAATGAGTCAAGTCTAAAAACTCATTACAGCCTGGAAGCACTCTGTTTAAACTGCAGACCAATTTGCATATTTAGTATTAATTTTAGAAATGAAAATAACAAGATAATTCCAAAATGTTTTCTTGGACATTGAGTGATTCCAAGATTTTTTCCTCTGCTTGATAAAGAGAAAATACGCCTTTAATTTGAATGATTTAATCTGGTTTGTTTGATGTACATTTCATGAAACCAGGATTTTCAATAAATTTTTCTAGCTATGGAGTAAAAGCTTTTGGTGTGGTAGTTCCATCATTTTTGACATATCAATATAAATTTAGAATTTAAACAATATTTGATGGATAGGAGTTGCATTTTATATGATTACGCGTACCATCATATTTCAAAAAGGACGTTATTAAAGTTGAATCAGTCGAAGATGGAAGCTTTATTGCACCCTCTTCATTGATTCACTCACCCTGAAAGTCAGACATCACCAAAAAGTACGAAATCATCTCTCGAACAAATGTCATTTGGTACATTATAATCAATTTCAAAAGTGACTAAACGATTAATCCGTCAACTTTCAACCATATATCAACCAAAATTTCAAACAAATTGAATCCAGTTAGGTGAATAAATATGTTTTTATTTTGATGTATGATTATGTTAGCGCTCATATTTCTAAAATGACTTATTATACACTGAGTTGCTCGTACTAGCATCCTCATCTTGGTTGTAATAGTCACAACATTTCATGTGGTGTTTTATCTGGCACTTTCGACAACTTTTTGTGTTGTTCAAAAATTGACCGATTTTAAACTGGTTGGAATTAGTTTCAGAACTCTATATTTTATACAAGTGATCTTCAGACTTTAACTACTCAGGAAACCCTTTCGAAGAATTAAGTTTTCAGGGGAACCACTTCATAAAACATCCTACTCATACATATATATATATATATATATATATATATATATATATATATATATATATATATATATATATATATATATATATATGCAACGGTTGGATTTGGGCCTTGTGGATGGAAGTATCCGAATGTATATGAACCTTATCATTTATTTAATGGAAAATTATTCAGTATATCTAAAACATGTGGAACTTAGTTTGAATACCAACGTATGGTTCGACATTCGTGACAGTCTTTGGTGAAGGTTTTCCAATGACATCCGGAGAGTACAACGGCCAAGAGGCTGTGACAACAACAACCAAGATGAGGATACTTGTACAAGTAAATCAGTGAATAATGGTAAATTCTCCCGGTTTAGTGAAAATATGTCATTTGGATGCAAGATTATGTTTGCATTCGTATTGCAAAAATGATGATATTAATGTAGAATAATTGTTTCCTCCATAATTATGCAGTCTTTATTGATTTACTCATGTACAGAGCTGAAGCGAAATATTTTGATGGTATGAATAATTTTTTGTTTCGATTTTATCTTTATGCTCTTGTCCTTAACCGGTTTTTTTGGAAATTATTCCTGTTTTGCTGAAGTTCATGTGATTCCTTCATTCAGTGTGTCTGGCATTATTTCGATATCATAAAGGTTCCCCAAAAAAGCCCGATGTCGTCAGCAACCCTGGGGTTACTTGGGTATTTGGCATCTATTCTGATTCCTTTATTTGTCTAGTCCAAGTGCGGGAAGATCATCTCAAAGTAGACCATGAAGAATTAAGGTGAACTGGTATCACCTTGTCTTACCTCTTTTTCAGCTAAAATGTTTATATATGACCCGAGAGGATCATGCTCAACATCACACCGAGAGATCACAAGACAGCACATTATATTAGAAAACAAACTGAGGTTAGAGATATCATAAAAACCATTAGAAATGGTAATGGGCAGGCTATGTTGCAAGAATTCAAGGCAACCACTGGACATCAAGACTCACGACATGAATTCCCAAAGATCATACGCAAAACTTTGGCCGACAAAAAATAAGATGCTGCGACAAGTTCAGAAAGTATTGGGTACGTAACGCCCATGACGAATTACTGGAAAGGTTGATGATGATGCTGAATTAATTTGTTTTAATAAATCATTCATTTAATGGATATTTTAATTGAATGTCTTTTTAGTCCAAGTGATTCAGCATGGTTTTGGCGTAGTCGATTTGGTATGGGCGTTCTAGTGTGAACGTTTAGGTGTTAAACCTAATTTGGCAGAAGCCCATTTGGCCACTGACGGTTTAGCGTTAGGAACAAAATTTGCCTTCGATTTTTTTTTGTCATTCAATTGAATCTTATTCTAGTTGAAAACGAATCAAATATAAATTTTGAGCAATTTTACACTGAATATAACCATGTATTTTGACATTCAATTATTATTGATAACAGACTTTTCAACAGCAAAAGTTAGCAAAATTGGGTTTTTCTTGAACATACACATTATTCAGAAGCTTTTGGGTCCACATCAGGACAGATAAATACGATAGTCAGGTATTATTTGAAATCGTCAGCCCAAACTGTCAACATGGATTTCTTCAGTCTTCATCTTGGTGAGGCTGACTATAAATGTATGTATCACGCGCACTGGTCCCACCAATAGAGTTAGAGGGCTGAAAATTTTAACTTTTATTCTCTTGTCGAGAAAACTTTTGTTCGTTTTTTGAAAATCCCCGTTAAATACATTTTGGTAGGGGTATTTACAATGTAAGTTTAAACTAAATTGATCATTGGCAAGTTTGTGTCTAGCAATGGTCACGAAAAAAAAAATCAGGCTTTTTTAGGGGTCACTGCGTAACCAGAGAAGCCAGGGAAGTAATTCATTTATTGATCAACCCTTTTTAACAATTTTTCGATCGATCACCCCCAACACAAAATGCTGCTGTAAGACTTTGGTCACGTGATGGTTTCTTTTTAGTGATAATCTAACCTGACTCGATTTTTTTTTATTAAACTATTGTCAACCATTATTACTTTTTGACTAGATTTCTTGAATTTTTTTCGGTCATTCTTAATTGCAACTGGATCACCAATCAACGGTTGATAGTGGAGAGTACAAATCGGATAAAAAGACTCAAACTGTTTTGCTTCAGGAATCTTGCTTATCTTTTCCAACTGTCTCGGCCACTTGAACTACAAGAGCTTTACGGCTTTCCTTCATTTTTTGCAGACCAGTACTACAGTCCTGAGTTCGATCCCCATTGGGTGCTCCAAACCTATGCCAGACGGAGCTAAGCTTCGTGAACATCAACATTTATGAATATATTTATGGTAATATGCAATCATTGTATACTTCACGCTTTAAGCACATTGGCAAATTGCTCTTCATGCATTTGAATTCATATCAGTTATAACTTACGTATACAAAACATGGAAATTAAAACGGAGAACAAACTTAGAATGGCATAGAAATCCACGGAGATCAATGCAAGTGATGCCTATCAACATGGATCCGACGGAGGACTAGAGTGAAGGATATTACACAAATAGTTAAGCAACAAAAGTGGAGATGGGCTGGACGTTTAGCAAGAAGAGATGAGAACAGATGGAGCAACCTGTGGAACAGTAACCAAAGTAGGAGAAGACCAGACACAAGATACAGGGTCGGGTTGAGATAGAAAACTTTGCCGGTAAGATATGCTGAGAGTGCAATGGCGGTCGTCATGGGAGGAGATGGGGGAAGCCGTTGCCCTGCAGTGGACTGCTGCTGCAGCTTATATACATTCATAGAGTGCAAAGTCAGAGGAGATATATCTATTCGTTTCCTTGTTTCTGTTGTATGATTTCCAAAAAAGCCCAAGACTCGATGCACAGACCAACAATTGTGGAATCAGGGAGGGAAATGGTCTTCGATAGAGGGGGAGACGAAAAAAGGGGAGGAAGGAGCGGAGAGGGAAACGGGGGATGCAAGAAAGAGAGAGAGAAATGATGGGGAGGAAATCGAAAAAGGGGGAGGAGAAAATACGGAGAGGGGGGTGAAGAGGGAAAGGGAAAGAGAGGGTTGAGAGGAAGGCAGGATGGATGCAATAGTCTTTGGAATTATGGGTAAGCCTGGCGATGGTGATATGAGAAAAAGAGAGAGAGATGAAATAGATGGTGGGGGAGATCGAAGGGGAGGTCTGGATGAAGAAGAGAGAGAGAGGGTGAAAGAATGGGGAATGGTGATCTATGGAATTGGCAGCTCAGCGACAACCGTTCACTGCCCTTATTCACCTCTGGCCTCCCCATTATTTACTCTGACTACCACCCTTTTCCTCCTGCTCCATCAAAATTTCAAGTCTTCCTTCCCCTCGCTTTAATAATATAGTGACCGATTCTTTCTTTCATTTATTCTCCCTTTCTTTATGTGGAATCGTTCTTCCTTTTTGTTTTTCCTTCTCTTTCTTTTTCTTTTTTAAAATTTTGTTTTCATCTTTTCTCTGTCCATTTTATTCTTCCTCCTTTATTGAAGACTTTTTCTTACTGTTTTCTTCTTCCGACGTACAGTTAGAACATTCTCTCTTTGTTACATTCTCTTTCATTTCTTTTTTTATCCCTCGTTTCTTTCCTTCTTCTGTTGTTGATTTTTCTATTTCTTTCATTTACCAAAATTCTTTTCTTTCACCCTTCCTTCTTTTCTTTCCCTAATTGATAATTACCCCTTTTGTTTTATTTCGTTCTTTATGTCTTTAGTTTCTTCTTTGATAATTTTATTCTTTGTTTCTGAATTCTTTCCTCATCGATTATTTCCCTTTAAAAAAAATCTTTCTTCCTTTTTCTTTCCTTCCTTCATTTGTTTTCTTCCTCCTTTGATTGTTTCCTTCCTTCCTTCTTATCTCTGTTTATTGATTCTCTCTTCATTCATGAACTCCTTCCTCCTTTATTGATCTATTTTTTACAGTCCAATTTTCTCTCCAACATTATTTCATCTTCCCTTGTTTGATTCTTTCATTTCTCCCATTCCACCATCCTTTCTTCATTAATTATTTCCTTCCATCCTTTATTTCGTTGATCTTTCTCTCCTTCCCTTAATTTCCTTTCTCCATTGATTCTTCTTCCCATAATCCTTTCCCCCTTCCTTTATTGATTCTTTAATTTTTTCATTGTTACTTCCTTCCTCTATTTCTTTGATTTTATAAATCTTTCCTTTTCATTTTTTCTTTCAATCTCCCAACCGGGTTCATTCTCATTCTCTTTCTTCCCTATCCTTTTCAATTTTTCACAGCATCTCGACATTCGTTCTTCAACTAAAGATTATTCCATTGTATTTTTTATCCTTCGAACATTTTTTCCATTTGTTCCTTCCTTCCTTCCTTTAGATATTCCTTTCTTCTTTCCTGTACCCGCCCTTCCCTACTTGCCTTTCATCTCCTTCTTCCTCCTTTTCATGTTACTTCCTTCTTTCTCCCCTTCCTTTCATTCCTTTCCTCTGTACATCATCCCTCACTTCCTTCTTTACATCTCTCCTTCTTTCCCTTCTTTCCCTTCCTTCCTACCATATTTTCTCCCTTTTTTTCGTTCCTTCCTTCCGTCGTTCGTTCCTTCCTCCTTTCCCCTCTTCCTTCCCTTCCCCCTACTGTCCTCCCTTCCTTCCCTTCTCTCCCTCCTTCCACTTCACTCGGTTATTCCTGAAAGCGAATCCAGATCACTTGATCGATTCTCCATGCCAACAAAGGTGCGGTCGATGAAGAGGAGAGTACAGCAGAAGAGCAAGGAGTGACTGCAATGCGGTGAGAAAGGAGAGCATACATGGAAGTGTTACAAACAAAACCGAGATTTCATCACAGCTGAAAATATCAACAGCCTCAGCAGCAGCAGCAACAACAACAGCAAAAAGCAAAGATGGCTCTTAAAGAGCATGTGCCACAGCCAACACCATTACCATTGAGAACTGAATCAAGATCAGTCCATACTTATCTACGATGCATGGGAGGTATATGTAAAACTTCTGTAGATACTATTTGATGTGGATATAATGATAAATGAGAACTTTTGGGGGTTTAGTATGGACAAACAGACGGATGGAGAGATGGACGGACAGATGGACAGATGGACAAACAGACAGACGGACAAACAGACAGACGGACACGAGTGAATGCATATACCTTTTACAAATTCGTAGGAAACATCGCAGATCGTATTTACTGAATAAAGCCTTGTATCCGAGGTACGATGTTTACAGACCGTTAAAAAAGGAGGGGGAATGGGACTCGTTAGCGTTGATGATTGCATCAACATTGCAATTAAGGAACGTGAAGATTATGCAAGACAGGGAAAGGAAAAACTAATTACAATAACCATAGGCTGAAATAGAACTAACAGGAGGACAACTTGAGAACCAGGAAACAGAAAAACGAGAACCTGTAAATGGGAAGAAAAACAATTGCACGTACTATTCCAAAAGACAAATTGAAGGAATTGCAGATGAATCAACATGGACATGTTTACGTAGAGAAAAAATGAGTCTTTCGCAATAGCCACCCAGAACAACGCCATAAGAACCAATTATATAAATACTGAGATGAGACAACCAACCACATCGTGAGCGAGTCCAGCAAATTAGCCCAGATTGAATGGGGGTTGATCTATTGGGAATTATGCAAGCAATTTCGTTTTGTCCAAAAAGACCAATGATTTATGTACATACCAGAATCTGTCGTAGAGAATGAAGCTCATGAAATCCTCTCAGACTTATTTAAACGTATCCCCTTATCCAGATCGAAAGACCAGATGTAGTTATCGTAAACGAAAAGAATGTGTCAGTCGATTTCGCTTTTCTGAGATGATGTTGAAAGAAAGTAAAATGCTAGGTTGGTATCCTGACTTTGTGAGAGAAGTGAAGAAATCGTGGAACATGAAGGTGACAGTAATACCAACCGTGGTTGCATCCTGAAGGAATTAGAAATCTTGGGCAGGACTGTACCCATCCAGATGACAGTACTGCTGAAATCAGCGAGAATACTGAGGAAAGTCCTGGAGCACTTAGAAGACTTACTGTTATCTAATCTACAGTGAAAGCCACTATGGTGTAGAAACAGAGCAAGTACCAATGATCTTTCAGAAGAAAGATGGAAAGAAGAAAGAAAGAGAGAAAGAGATAGGAGAAAAGGAAGAGGGGAAAAGAGGAAGGCAGAAAAAGGAAAGAGAAAGAAGAAAAAGAGAGAAAAAAGAGGGAAAGGGGTAAATAAAAAGAAAGGAAAATACATAAAGAAAGGTAGATTGAAAAGAATGTTACTTGATGATACTAAAAAGATCTGATTAGACAAAAACTAGCGTGAACGCTACAGAACACAAACCAATTCAGCAAAAACCTACGTTGCAAATTGTACCCCGTTCTAAAAACCTATTGAGTGGCTTTGAAAGAAAGTTTCTTTTCCTGACCATTGACGCGTTCTGTGACTATATTGATGGATAGATTGATAGCCAGGTAGCCAGAAACTGTATTGGAGACAATTCGGTTGATGGTTTCAAATAACTCAGTTCCAATGACCTATGATAGTAGTATTGAAAGAGAAAAGCTGGAGGGAAAAATAATTGCGCAATACAAAAATTGCGGAACCTGAAGACACCAATAATACCCATCATTATCAGCACACCTGGAAGAGTCTTAAAAACCAACTGTAACCATCCAGTAAAGCCCCCACTCCTGTTATAACGTGATTTGTCAGAGAACGATTCGCGTTATAACACGTGTGGATGGTGGACCTGAAAACATTAATCTGGCTCCAAAATAGCCAGATACAGTTCCAAAATTGCTTGATTGGATTTAATCTCTTAGTCTGTAACCTATGGTCCACCCGTCGACAAAATGTCTTCAAAATTCATTTTGAACTTTTGGAGATATCTTGTGAGGTGACAGACGGATAGAGTGAATAGATGTTTGCATCAGCTGCAACCATCAGTCTCTCTCCCTTCCAACCATCTTATCAAGCTACCATTCTTTTTCTGACTCTCTTCCTGCCCTCTTATTAAACTACCTAACTTTTTTCCTCTCTTGTTTTTCTGATCAACTTTTCAAACTGCTTAACTTTCCTTTCTCCTCTTATTTTTTCTACCGTGTCAGTCACATTCATAGTGTCAGTTGCAGCCATCACCTGAGCTCGTTGATGTGTGCTTATTATAATAAGCGTAGGCAAATGACGGATCATGGACTAGTTTTGATAATATAAAAAGGAGGGGATTGAATTATTTTACGATTTCATTTTCTATTTGACGAAAATCATTTTTATTCGTTCTTAACGACTATTCACCTTCAGTTAATTCTGTCAACCTAAAACCGTCAACAAAAGTTTCTTCAGTTTTCAAATTGGTGTAGATGGCTGGCTGTCTATGTGCAGGCCGCGCCAATGGAGCTACAGTGTTGAAAATTTAAACCAAACTACTCCTAATTATGGTTTTTAGTTCATTTGCAAAGCAAATTTAGGCTAAATTAATCCCTCTGTTTGTGTCTGCGTGTTTTTTTAAAGATTCAGATCTTTTGTGATCACTGCCCATCACAATGTGAAAGAAGCAACTCATTCATTAATCGCCCTTTTTTCAAATTTTTTAATTGATCACTTTAAAACGGCATGCTGCCAAAAACAGGTTGATTGCATGACGGTTTCTATTGAGAGACTAATTGACTCTGACTGTTGATAAATTCTTTATTTCCTCTCTATACTGTTCACTCATGGTCAAAGATTGATGGCCTGTGATGCAAGTCGTGATAAGAAGCAACTAAAAAATCAAACTGAGGCTGAATAGTTGTGACAATTAATTCGAAAAAAAAAAGATGAAACTTTATTTATTTTTGAATGAAAACGTAAGTGTGAAAATCATGAATGGTGATTTGCGCATGCTCACTTTAGAAAACGAAATTTTAAACATGATGTGTGCGAATCAAATGTTTTTTTCTCGGTAGAGAGCTCCAATTAGAAATCAATTGAAAAGTGTGAGTGTTCAATCTTTTCCATTCTTCTTTTAAGATCTTTGTTGTGTGTGTGTGGGGGGGGGGCAGTGGACGAGAAGATTCGATTGGACAATCGAAACGCCGGGGGGGGGGGGATCGGATTAGTGAGGGAATGAACTTGGAAATCAAGAAAATAAAATATTCTCTATTTGATATCCCATTTCATATCCGGTCGCACAACCTGTTCTTAGGATAATAAAAATGGCTGGATATTTCGCAGCCAGACCTCTCAAGTAGGAATGAATCAGTAATGAATCCATATTAAATGACGTCATTTGTATCAGAATCATGAATATGTATTGCAGGGGAAGGCGTAGAAGCATTATTGTCATCGATGGTAGGTTGTTCGTAATAATTAAAAGATTTAACGAAGTATTCATCCCTGCTTCTACGCTTACCCCACCCTTACTCTGAACCCTAACACTCTACACTACCCCTAGCCCCGAACCCTAACTTTTAACCTAACCATAAAGTGGTGCAACAGGAATGTCGGCAATGTTGAAGAATGAAATGCAAAAAAAAAAAAAAAAATACTACCAACTCTGCAAAAGAGTCTACATTCTTTTTAGGGACCACGTTACCTAACTTGTACCCGTAAAATTTATTAATAAAGAGGTTTTTATTTAAATGGGATTTCCGTTGCCACGAGACAACAGTTGGAAAAGGCCGACTTATTTAAAACGTAATAAGACACCCTTGAATTCAATAGGATTAACGAATTTATTTTCCTTGTTGGTTTCTGGTCGCGAAGTCCTTATGAAAAGCACTTGGGTGACCTTTGCTGCTTGTTACCATAGTGACAAGTTCGTGATATCTTCAAGACATTTTACTAAGTCACCTTTCGTTCTGATGTGCTTCACTGCCAATAGCGATAGAACATCAAATAAAGACATCTCTCTCATATTGATCTTTATTGCCCATAACAAACGATATATATATATATATATATATATATATATATATATATATATATATATATATATATATATATAGAGAGAGAGAGAGAGAGAGAGAGAGATGTGTATAGTAGTCGTCGAAAATGAAGGGATTTTGAAAACGTATTTCAGTATGAATGTATTTATTAGATATTGTCAACCAAGACGGTCAACATGGGTTTTTCAAGTCGGTCTGTCTGTCTGGTATGTATCATGCGCACGGATGATAGCAACAGAGTTAGGTGGCTGAAAATTTAAACATTGACTTCTTAGTTTGACTGATAAAAAAAGTTTTCTGCTTTTTTTGAATACCCCCTCTAAAGGTTATTGGTTTGGGATCTCAATTTACAATGCAAGTTTATGTTAATTTGCTCTATTACTTTGGGTTTGGCGGCATGTTTTAGCAGTTACAACCCCACAAAACGCGGAAGAAGTAACTCATTCATTGATCACTACTTTTCCCAATTTTTATTTTATCACCCCTTAAGATATATAGATACATCCACATGCTGCCAAAAGATGTTGGTCACGTGATGGGGTCTACAGTATTACTAACCAAACCTGTGAATATCAAGTTATGATTTTAAAATGGTTTTCTCCCAGTGCAGTTCAACAAAATTAGTAGCTGTTACAAGCTGACTGATATTGTTAATGAAGTTCAATATGGAGCCCACATTCAAGCCATGTAGTGATGACCTATTGATCATGATTCTTGTTTATTTGGTCACATGTTAGAATCACAGTATGACTTTGTTAATTTTATATATCGGTCTGCTTTCATGCGACAGAAAACAGACATTACACAAACAAAGCGAAAAAATGACTACGGCCTTTTTCATGATAATATATGTCTCTCTCTCTCTCTCTCTCTCTCTCTATATATATATATATATATATATATATATATATATATATATATATGTATATATATATATATAATGTATGTGCGAAGTATGCATACATTGACGCACATGTAAGAGTATATAGATTGTTATCTGTATGTATTTATATATCTTACTGGATTCCCATAACTATGGACTTCTGTCCATCTAGCTATGTCAGTCCGTTCATCCGTGTGTAATTTCCATGCTTGATCGTTCGTTTAGATGTGAATGTTTTAGATGGGAAAGAAATGGAAAAAAAATCACAAATATATTTTGAATTTCTATGAGACGATTTCTGTGGAGGAAAATAGTGATTTTGTTCAGTTGAAGAATGCATAGTTTCAAATGGAGGATAGGGATGTTTTTATCGGCCAAAATAATTGCTGATTGGAAAGGTCCAGAATTATGGATATAAAAACTAAAATGTCACACTGCTAGTTATATATATATATATATACATACTTGGCATGAGCCTGTACCAAACCATCTATATCTTAAGGGGATGTGGTGTTTGATTAACACTACTTGGGAGCCATGTTAATATAATTGTTTTGTCCTTAAATTCCTGAAACGGTAACAAGGTAAACCACAGATGATCCCAATAAGAACAATTCTCATATTGTAGATAATAGCAAATTCTGTGCAAAGCATAAACACACTGAAAAAATTACATAAATTGCATTAACAAATGTTTGAAATGACATTTTGGAAAATAGTTTAAAAAAAAAAAAGTTTAATGCAGCAAATCTTTCTATATATATATATATATATATATATATATATATATATATATATATATATATATATATATATATGTGTGTGTGTGTGTGTGTGTGTGTGTGTGTGTGTGTATGCTATTCCAACTAGAATAGAGCATTGTGGTGGATGGGGAATCGTGTATGAGTAAATATATCGCTTCAATTCAACCTTACTGACCGTCCAGTTGTGCGTAGGGTAGTGGTCAGATACTAACCTCTGGGTCTGAACCGAAGGTTTTGATCCCAACTCGTGGTACTGGATGTAATAGTGGATAATCTACAGCCACACTGAAGAGTTGTAATACAATCAACCAGCTTTCTGTGGATGACACAATTAATTAATTGATTATTATTATATTCATATGTATATATATATTACCAGCCTTGTATATATCCATGAGACCAGGACCAAAATTTGAGAGAGAGAGAGAGATAGATATTCTTACATGACGTATATTTTTTCTTTGTAGACCTGCGCATAAATTGCTGCTACCTATAAGCATCTATCATTATTCAACTATGAAAATAAATTTGCAGAAACGTTTTCCAAATAAAAGTCAAAATCCTGCAATCCGAAGTTCTTTTTATCAGACAAAAAATTGATAGAAACGTATTCAAAATTTGTTTTTTCTTGTTTGCGTATCTATTTCATTGGTACAAATCCAGTTGAACAATCTCAAAGAGTTAGACATTTTAGACGAAGATAGTTAAAATTATTTTTTCAAAATATCACATTATATAGTTGCTTCCCTTCGAAGAGTGGCGTCTTGGTAAATATAACTTAGCAAAACGCTGAGCATTCTTTCATGGGAGGTAACTCTTTTAAACTTTTCAGGGATTATCAACCTTTGATATATCAATGAGTAAGGACCATGAATACCGATACTTCCTGGCGTTGAAATAAATAATTCCCATTGTGCTTTTTGACGAAGTATACAACTTTCATCATTGACCTTTTAGTTTCCATCTGTGGACATAAACTTTCCTCAAGAATCGCCAGACCTCTCTATCATGGACATTGCATAGTCAGTGCTTTCTGAATCTATTTAGCTCGTCACACCATATTACTTCCTGTCGGCCACAATTTCGCATATGATTTCTGCAGATCCACACTGGTTG